>CM053028.1:168844581-169152081 GCA_028564925.1 Lithobates sylvaticus
TCAAGGACTCTTTGAACCGCTACAAAAAAATGTAACTGCTAGCGCTAGCAGAGATCAGGCCTGACTCTAGTAACACTGCAGTTTTGTGTACTGTGTATCGGACGTGTCAGTGATCTGCTGATACTGCACTTGTTTGGGTAGGGTGGAGGGGCTAAAACGCAGGTGTCGGGGCTGACCCGTTTTTAGGAACACTATAATATTGGGGGCGCTAGTATAGTTCGTATCAAAGATATTGATTCGTTTAGACACTATACTGTAATGGAGGTGTATAGTGTGTGTTAGTGTTACTGGCAATCAAAGAGTTGAAAGCTGACGCGATCTGAGATTGACGCGAATGGATGTTGGCGCTAATTAGCCTCACCCGTGATAAGAAAAAAAGAGCTGTACACTGACAGGGAGTGAAAGGGTTAACTGGGGGTGATCAGGGGGTTAAAACTGTATAAGGAAATATATGGCGGATACCCTGACCTATCATCTGGGACCGACTCCAAAAGCCATTTAGCATCACAAGTGACACCATTACAGTGATCACTAAAAAATCTGTACACTGAACTTAGTGACACTGTCACAGGGAGTGAATGGGTTAACTGGGGGGGGGGGGGGGCGATCAGGAGATTAAATGTGCCTAACTGTGTGTACTGGGGACAGTGTAGTGCTTTACTCACAGTAAATGCTCTCTCCTCTCACGCTGGAACCGAAAAGGGCTCCAGGAGAGGAGATTGCATAATTTCCTGTGGCTGTGTTTACATTACACAGGGCGTTCTGCCATTAAAACCGATCAGCAGGTCCAGGCCATAAATCATTGGCCCGGACCCGATGACTGATGAGTTCTGAATCAAATCCGATTGTCATGGAGACAGCGGGCACGAATCACATACAGGTACGTGATATTGCAGAACCGGGCCGCCAGGATGCAGTATATCGTGGGGCGGTCCGGATGTGGTTAATATGACAATTCTGCGGGGGGGACAAAAAAAAATAAAAAATAAAAAATATTTTGCAAAGAATTGTGGGAAGAAATTACAACTACAAAAAAAACTCACCATGAATCTTACCAAATGCTTTGGAATGTCTTTCCAAAAAGAGGTAATTTGAGGGGTATTTGTACTGTCCCAACTTGTTAGCGTCTCAAGAAATTAGATAGGCCATCAGTACATCAGGTGTGATCAATTTTTAAGGATTGGCACATAGCTTGTAGACTCTATAACCTTCACAAAGGCCAAATAATAAACACTGATTTGGGTTATTTTTTACCAAAGATATGTAGCAGCATAACATTTGGACAAAATTTATGAAGAAAAATTACTAATCTGCAAAACTGTATAACAGAAACGAAGAAAAATGCTTTTACTACAACATTTTCAGTCTTTTTTTCATTTATAGCACAAAAATAAAAAAAAACTGTGGTGATTAAATACCACCAAAAGAAAGCTCTATTTGTGTGGGGAAAAAAAAGGACAATAATGTCATATGGGTGCAGTATTGCATGGCTGAGTAATTGTCCAAGTGTGAGAGCACTGAACGCTGAAAATTGGCTTGGTATAAGTGCCCAGTAGGCAAGCGGTTAAATATAAAATACCAATAAGAATTTGAGATGTACTGAAAAACAAAACACTGAAAAGATACATTTGATTCAATAAAAATATTTTTTACCTTGGATCATGAGATGGACCAGTTGCAACTGGTTCTTCAAATCTATAAGTGAGTTCCAATTTGTTACAATAGGCTATAAGATGTCCTTTAAAATTCTGTTCTCCCATTGTGAAGTCCTGAAAAAATATATACACAATTTACCACACATTTTCAGAGGGGGAAAAAACAAAAAAAAAAAAAAACAAAAAAAAAACTGACTAACCGAATGGGGAAGGGGGCTGCACAATTTTAAGCAGTGCTTCACTACTACACAGACACTTCTTGCCTAGGAACTACCGGTTTAGTACCCGAGCCCATTCTTGCTAAGTGGACTGACATGTACCAAACATATTTACAGGTAGCTTTTCCTTAAAAAGTCATCATCTATGTCATGAGAAAAGTAGTATACCTTCCTAAATGAAATATTAAAAAAATTCTGCTAGTTTTGGGAACCCGAAATAAACTACATCTCTGGCCTCACTTATCCTAAGTGCAGCTACAGTGAGGGAAAAAAAGTATTTGGTCCCTTGCTGATTTTGTATGTTTGCCCCCCTGACAAAGAAATGCTCAGTCTATAAATTTTAAATGGTAGGTTTAATTTTATGCCCCTTTCACACATACGGACCGTTCGTCCGTTTTTCATCCATCGACAGAAGAAAAAAAACAAACAGACATCAATGCATGCCTATGGAAAAACGGATGACAACGGATTATCATTTATTTGCATCTGTTTACATCCGCTTCCGTCAACATCCGTTTTTTTGAATGGATGAAAGCCCTATTTTTCCATCTGTCAATAAAACAGAAGGGACGAAAAATGGATGTTAGCGGACGACATCCGCTTACAGCTGATCCGCTGACATCCATTTTTAAACCCTCCCCCGCCTCTTTAAACACACTGTACATAGCTGGTTGCCAAGGAGGGGGCCGGTGTTCTATCACCAAGTGTCCGGCTGTCACTAGGTGTCCGAAGTGTACTGCGCATGCGCAGTACGGATCAAGAAGATTTTCGGAAATTGTCGGAGGATGAACGGCGCCTGCGCCGTGAGCCGAGGTGAAGCCCCCACCATCCAAGCGGACATAGGGTTAGTCAAAGTTAGAGGGCTTCGCTCGCCGCGCTTCGGGCACGGCCTCGCTGCGCTCGGCTCTTTTATATTCTAACTCTATGTCCACTTGGATGATGGGTCTTGAAAGTGGACTCATCATCCTCTGCAATTTTCGGAATCAGGGTGTCCTGTGTACTGCGCATGCGCAGTACACCTCGGACACTTCGTGATGGGGGACGGATAATGATACAACACCGGTCATCTGGATGTAAAATAAACACAAAAAAAAAACGGCGGGGGCCCCCCCCCCCCCCAAGGTCCATACCAGGGTCTAGTATGGATTCAGAGGGAACTATCCCCCTGTAGCGGATATCCAAGTCCGCTGGGAAATCGTTCAAGCTGAGGAAGTGCTAACTTATCCACGCCCAACTGTTATCCCCCCCAGTAACTGGACGACACACAGCTCGGGGAGTCCAACAACTTTATTTAGCCGCAGCTGCCTTTTTATCTCAATCCCCATGCAAGGGGTTTCTTAACTCATTTTCCAGGGGCATTCCCCCAACAATAAAACCGTGCCCTACCCATGACTAGGAGTGTAATTACATCCTGTAGCAGATAATAGGTGGATTCATTAACACACTGAATAGGTGAATGGGAAGCTGCCTCAGACCCCACTTAATCCAATTTACTTATTCAGACATCCGTAGACATTCTGTCTCTACATCTCCGGGAATGCCCATTTTAGGAGTTATAGTTCCTGATTATCAACTTCACAGTGTAACGGGGACTCAATCTTTATATCTTGTGAGAGCTATTGTGAATGAATGATTACTGTCCCATTTCAAGTGATCCAAACCATTTCTCAGTGTTCAGTATTTCGCTACACCAACCTCACGCCCAATTTTTTTTAAATGTCATGGGGTCCCCCCCAAAATCCATACCAGACCCTTAGCCGAGCATGCAGCCTGGCAGGTCAGGAAAGGGAGGGGGACGAGCGAGCCACCACCCCTCCTAAACCATACCAGTCCACATGCCCTCAACATGGGAAGGTGGGTGCTTTGGGGCGGGGGGGCTCTGCCCATTAACAAGGGAGCCCCCAGATCCTGCCCCCCCCATGTGAATAGGTATCGGGTACATCGTTCCCCTACCCATTCACTAGAGCTGCATGATTCTGGCCAAAATAAGAATCAATTTTTTTGCTTAAAATAAAAAGATCACGATTCCCGCAACGTAAAATCTTTCACATTATACAAAACAAAATGGGCTAACTTTACTAGCTATTTTTTTTTTTTTTTTAAATTGCATTTGAAAGACCGCTGCACAAATACAGTGTGACATAAAATATTGCAACAACCACCAATATTTTATTCTCTAGGGTGATTTAATATAAATAATAATAATTATATATATATATATATATATATATATATATATATATATATATATATATATATATATATATATATATATTCAAAAAAATTATTTTAACGTGAAACCAACAAATGTCAGAAAAAGGTTTAGAGCCGGTTCACACTGAGGCAGCATGACTTGCAAGTCATCTCAAGTCACCCCCAAAACAGTACAGGAACATTTTTCTAAGTTGGAGCGACTTGAGTCGCTCCTATTAGAACGGTTCCATTGTACAGAACGGAACGCGACTTGTCAGGTGGCCAAGTCGCCTGACAAGACGCCCCAGTTTCACGAGTCTTAGTATTTAAGGGGTTAAACGTTTTTCACTTACACAGTCTATCAGTTGAACTTAAGTATAAACATTGTAACAATTTGTCAAGTGAATAAAGAATGTTTAGATTCTTGGCAGACTGCCCATTTTTTCTCTTCCTTTCCTTTTGAGGGCTGTGGCTTCAGAAGAGCATAATTAATTCTTTGCATAGAAAGAGTTGTGAAACACTTTAGTCAAGATAGCGATAACGATTCTTGACGATTGTCCAGCTCTACCATTCACCAAAAAATAAAAATAAAAAAGCCATGGGGCGTGGCGTCACCCGATGGCCACGCTCCATGGCTATATAACAGATGCCAGACAGCAGGGCGACAACACAACGGAGGAAGTCAGCCACAGAACAGCGTTTTTTTTTTTTTAAGTGGGTAACCGGCGGCGAGGGAGAAGACGGCGACGAGAGAAGAGACGGCACCGGAATAGACATCGGCGGGAGAGACGGCTCAGAGCTTTTAATAAAGGAATTGTCAAAAACCGGCTCCTTTTTTTTTACTGTTCACTTTTTTGGTGACCGGTAGGGGGACCCGATACCCATTCACATACGAGGAGGCTGGGATCTGAGCCAGGGTTGTCAGGAAGAGGCCCTTGACCCCATCAAAGCACCCATTCCCCATGTTGAGGGCATGTGGACTGGTATGGTTCGGGGGGGGGGGTGCTCCCTTTCCTGACCTGCATGCTCGGATAGGGAGGCAGCACAGTGGTGTAGTGGTTAGAACTTTCACCTAGCAGCAATAGGGTCACTGGTTTAAATCCCGACCACGACACCCTCTGCCTGGAATTTGCATGTTCTCCCTTGCCTGCGTGGGTTTCCTCCGAGTACTCCGGTTTCCTCCCACACTCCAAAGACATGCTGGTAGGTTAATTGCGTCCTGTCGATAAAATTGGCCAAAATATGTGTATGTTGTATGTGTATGTGTTTGTAAGCGTCGGGACCCCACAGGGCAAGGACCGCGCTATACCACAGATGGACACCAGTGGAAAAAAAGCGCCCTGAGGTGATTCAGTTCGCATAGGTAGCGCTGTACAAGTCATTCATTCATTGTGGTCCAGAATTTTTATTTTTTTTATTTGGTGGGGGGGGGGGTCCCCTCCCAATCGATACTAGACTGGAGAGCCTGGTATGGACCTGGGGGGCCAGGGGGACTACACGCCAATTTTTTTCGTGATCTTTTTTTTTTCCGCCAATTTTTTTTTTGCATTTAGCTGATGACTCATCAGTTGTTAAGGATGCGGAGACTGGCTTCCTGGCCCCCTCCTTAGCAATCAGCAAATAAACAAACAGTGTTTGAAGTTCAGTTCAGTCACCTTTTTTTTTGATGAAAAACAATGACCCAAAACACACGGCCAAGGCAACAAAGGAGTGGCTCAAGAAGTAGCACATTAAGGTCCTGGAGTGGCCTAGCCAGTCTCCAGACCTTAATCCCATAGAAAATATGTGGAGGGAGCTGAAGGTTCGAGTTTTACCAAACGTCAGCCTCGAAACCTTAATGACTTGGAGATGATCTGCAAAGAGGAGTGGGACAAAATCCCTCCTGAGATGTGTGCAAACCTGGTGGCCAACTACAAAAAACGTCTTACCTCTGTGTTTGCCAACAAGGGTTTTGCCACCAAGTACTAAATCATGTTTTGCGAAGGGGGTCAAATACTTATTTCACTCTTAAAAAAAAATGCAAATCAATTTATAACTTTTTTGAAATGCATTTTTCTGGATGAGCCACATCCATATTAGGTGTGAACCCAGTCTAAGAGTGTAGGAGGACCTGAAGCCTAAGAGCTAACTCCATAGAATCCTGTTTCTTGCAAGAGATTCATGTATCTATTCAAGGGCACAATTGCGATAAAACCATGATGTTGCTGTGTTTCAGATACGTTTTTCTGTGCTTCTAGTGTTTTTGGATTGCCTGCACCTGTGGAAAATGGACATGTGACAAAAAAATAAATAAAAAGCAGCAAAAAAATAAAAAATTTCCATTAACTTCAATGGGAAGCTGCATTTTTGGTGCAATTTTCAAAACCACACCAAAGATGCAGCATGCAGGACTTTTAAAAACACAATAATTACATATTCAACACAATTTACTTCAACATGGAAGAGGTCTTATTTACCTACACTTTATTATCACTGATCTGTCATTAATTCTGAATGAATCTGTCGCAGCCATAGTGTAGGATGTAAAAATGTGGCACATAAGAACTACCTTGTTACACGAAATAAGAAGAAAATCGTCGTATGGCTTTTGTGAACTTGGTGCAGGAATTTCTAATACAGCCAAGACGCCAGAAAAGTTTTGCAAATGCTTTATTAAATGGTCCTGATAAGGATTGAAAGCAGAGACCACATTGTCCCCATGCAGTATCAAAAAGGGTTCCTTGCCGTATAAAGCTGCCAGTTCAAACTCATCTAGCTAAGGTGTTAGCAAAAATCGAGTCTGAGCAGAGTGAAAGATGACTCCAATAGGTTAAATTCATAAGAGGGTAGAGGAAATTTGACCAGGAAAATCACAACATCACTGTCTATACACACTTTTAAGTCCACAAGCAACGCACTGTGTACTCAGAATTTTACTTTACAATCTACCTCTGCTACCCCTGGTGATTTGGGAACTTCCTCTTCCTCTCTTTCTCAAGCTTTAGTTATGTCTAAGGTAAGCTCATCTATTACCACTAATGCTACAGGTGCATGCAAATTGATGTACAAAGTAATCCATGACAAAAGGGGTTCATCATCCAGGTCTCATTCACTTGAGAATGAGATGTGGAAAGTATTCACCATGAAAGACATGAAGTCCCCTAATGAACCGATGAAGCTTTGGGAGTAGAGTAATCCTTCGGATGAACTGGTTCCTTATTCATTTGGCAAGATTGGTGGGTTACCCATCACTCAAACATCTGCAAGCATTTGCTTCCTTCCTCCTCAGCTCTATTAACCACGATCAAGAGCATTTCCTCTATTACAGGCCAACCCCAACATTTGGGAATTCACCCAACAAGTGACCAAAGAGATAGAAAAAAAATAAAAAAATAAATAAATAAACAGATGGAGGAATTATAATGCTTCAAATCTAGATCCAGCTTTGCATAAGGCTATCTCAGATTTGAAGAATCACCAACTTGTGATAAAACAGTCAAAAGGTGGAAATATAGTCATAATGGATACTAACTGTTATGAACAGATGGTAAAGGACCTTTTAAAAACAACAAGGAATGGGAACTTTTTCTTGGCAGAATGATGACTAAGTTTAGGAACCTCATTCCCCAAGCTCATCTAAATAACCTAATTGATAAGAAAAAACATTGGAAATGCTAAATGTAAAAACACCAAAAACTCCCACCTTATACGCCTTGCCTAAAATCCACAAAGGCCGATGATTCAACCACCAGGTATACCTATAGTTTCTGGCAATGGCTGTTTGACTGAGCCAGCAAGCAAATTAGTCGATGAGTATTTACGTCCCCATGTCACTGCACTTATGTCTCAGATTCAGGATACTACTGATCTGATCCAGGCCCTTGACAACATTCACGTGCCGAAAGGTGCTTGGCTGGTTGCGGTTGATGTGGAGGCCCTCTACAACTCCATCCCCCATGACAGGGGGGTTTGGGTTGTTAGAGGGCTTCTTATCTGAGTGCGGTAGCACGTCAAGTCCCTACAAGTTAATTTTAGACCTCCCCAGATTTGTCCTCATGAACAATGTGTTTTTGTTTGGCTGTTCCCACTACTTCCAGGTGCAGGGGGTTGCGATGGGGACATGATGTGACCCATCCTATGCCAACCTGTACCTTGAGGGGTGGGAACGAGACCTTTTTCTCCAGATATAATCTACAATACCTTCTGGGTAACATCCTAATCTGGAAAAGATTAATTGATGAGGTGTTCATCATCTGGATCAGGACATCTGAGGAATTAGGGACCTTTATTAATAAGATTGGGGTTACCTACTTCAATCTTAAGTTCACCATGACCAAAAGAGCATCTGGGATATACAAATATACATCAAATCAAGATGGTAGTCCGGGTTCCACGTTGTATAGAAAAACATACGCAGGAAACAGGAAACTAGCTTGCACCTCAATCCATTGATATCCAGTATTCCTTACAGTCAGAAAATTGATAGACTACCATAGGTTGGTGTGTGAATTGCCAACATCCCTAAAATGCTTGAAGATAAAAATAAAATAAAAAAATAAAAACTCAAAATGGGATTTTAAAGGCAATTATGAAAAAAATAAAAAAAGAAGTCAGTCAATGTATAAAACACAAAATTAATGATAAAAAATTCTTATGGAAGAAACCACAAGAAGAACACATATACATGCATAGTAAATCTTACACAGTAGTTGACAGAAGTGGTAAAATCCTACTACATTGATTGGAACGATTCATGCAGATAGCAGAGATTGTAAAATACAGTATAAATGCATTAGGTACAAAATTACATTGAACCATTAAATACAAAACGAACTGACATATACAGAATAAAATCAGAGGGCCAGTGGGTAGAAAGGCGTCGCCACGCATCCGGCGGCATCGCACAACCCGAGAGTGACGCCCCGGATTATGCCACGCTCGGTTTGTACGATGCCGGCAGATGAGTGACAACGCCTTTCCGCCCACTGGCCCTCTGTTTGGGCTGCCAAACGAGGAGGTGATGTTGCAGCTTTTGTGCCGTGAGACGTCATCTCCTGGCACCTAACAAGGCCTAATTGTTGATCCATAGGGGATTTATAAAAAGGAAGACGCCAGGGGTCATAAGGGGGCCATTTTCTCTCCACACCTTTTCATTTGGATCGTATCCAGGGAAGTCAAGCTTTTCAATAAGGGGGGCCAACCTCTGTCCATCTTTGAGGGCAGGGGCCACTGAAATTCAAGTGTCCTTTCCTGGACTTAGAAATTGCTAAACTATAAGTTGTAAGTGTGGTCTATTTTTTTTTCTTTGGGTTAAGTCTCTCCTTGGGTGCAGGCTCCGTTGGTGTTGGGTGCTCCCAGGGAAGCAGCCTCCTCCTGGGTGGGTTGGCGGCATTCTCCCGGGTGGTGTCCTCACTTGGGGGACTGGGCTTGTCCCCTTGAGACACTTGTATAACCTGTTCATGTGCACTCTGTAATTAAAGTTCAAATTCTGATTGTAGGTTTTCCCTGTTCATTGGCTGGGATGACTTTGGGAACTCCCCCCTTTTTTTTTTTTATGCCCTTGTTGGGATTCTTACCCTATGGCCCCTTTGTGTGATGAAAGGCTTCTACAAACTAACAGGATGATTTTTGGTGTTGAGGGAATATTTTTTCCATATCAATTTATTGACATGTAAATTTATTAATTGCATTCAGTATATGTCAAAGTTGATTTTGTATTTAATGGTTCAATGTAATTTTGTATTTAATGCATTTATACTGTATTTTACAATTTCAGAGGTGGTAACAGTCCCTGATGAAGATTATAATTTATGCACTTTTCAAAACGCGTTGGACTTTTCCACTACCTACCATCTTTGGCTATCTGCATGAATGGTTCCAAACAATGTAGTAGGATTTTACCACTTCTGTCAACTACAATGCATGTATACGTGTTCTTCTTGTGGTTTCTTCCATAAGAATTCAGTTACGATTCATTTTGTATTCCTTAGTCAGCATCTCCGTTTGAGGAGGAACTGTTCCAAACAAGAAGATTTTGAAAAGGAAGCTAGGGCAGTGTCATCTTAAGCTTATACGACTTGTCCCACGATTTGGGACTGTAAAGTAGCAGGACAAGTCGTTCCCCATGATTTCCAATGACAGCCATTCATATTAGTACGACTTCAAAGTAGTCCCTGCACTACTTTGGTCCGATTTTGATGCCACTTACACAGACATTCCTTGAAATTGCGGCAAAAATCGCAGCCAAATCACAGTAAGCGATCTCCGCTGAGCAGGAAGATGACAGGTCCGTCTCTGCACACTGTGCAGGGACGGACCTGTCAGAGCGCCTCTCTCCCCTATGGGAGATTGGGTGATGATGGACTGTAGAGTCCGTCATCACCCGATCCGATGACGGATGGAAAAATAGGTTTTTCCATCGTCACACTTTTTCGGATCGGATCGGATCGGATCGGAGCGGGTGTGCACACTTAAACACCTAAAAGATTTCAGTGTGTTGTTCAACTGAGTTGTATAGTTTTAGAGGTGCAAAAGGTTCTGAAATGATTTATCTTTGTCGCTTTTTTTTTACATCACAGACACCTGACATTTTAACAGTGGCGTGTAGACTTTTTATATCCACACTAGGACTGCATGATTAATCATAAAAAAAAAACTTAAAAAAAAATAATCGGGATCTCGATTCAACCCTCCCTCGCGATCTTAACCACTTAAGGACCGGAAGGATTTACCAACTTCCGGACCAGGCCCTTTTTTGCGATATGGCACTGTGTCGTTTTAACTGACAATTGCGCAGCCAAGCGACGCTGTACCCAAAGTTGATGTCCTTTTTTCCCCCCACAAATAGAGCTTTCTTTTGGTGGTATTTGATCACCTGATTTTTTCCCTTAGCGCTATGAACCAAAAAAAATGCAACAATTTTGAAAAAAAAAAAAAAACAATATTTTTTACTTTTTGCTATAATAAATATCCCCAAAAATGTTTTTTAAAAAACAAACATTTCTTCATTAGTTTAGGCCAATATGTATTCTTCTACATATTTTTGGTAAAAATCGCAATAAGCGTATATTGATTGGTTTGCGCAAAAGTGATAGCGTCTACAAAACTATGGGAAAGATTTATGGCATTTTTATTGTTTTTTTTTTACTAGTAATGGTGGTGATTTTTTTAGCGGTACTGGGACATTGCAGCAGACAGATCGGACACTTTTGACACATTTTTGGGACCATTGACATCTATACAGCGATTAGAGCTATTAAAATCCAAGGGGTTAAATGCGTTCCTTCGTAAGTTTTTCTTACTGTGGGGGCATGGGACTGACTAGGGGAGGAGACATATTGCTGTTTGTGATCATTACAAACAGCAGATGTGTCTCTTCTCCCATCAGAACAGGGATTTGTGTGTTTACACACACAAATCCCCATTCTGGCTCTCATGCCCACGAATGCGGGTGGCCGGCAGCGGGCCACGCGCATCAGGTCCCCCGCAGTGCAGCGGGCGCGTGCCTGCTATGGCCTATGGCTCTTAAAAAGGGGAAGACGTGCCCATATAGCGAGCCGGTCGGCAAGTGGTTAATCCAGCCTTTCCACGATTCTATGAAAACAGTGCAGAGCCATTCCCTGCTCAGAGCTGTCACACAAAAAAAAAAGCCAGCAAATGTTTAATCAGCATTGGTCAGGGCTGAGAGATACAGAAGAGATACAATGTATCATTTGGTTCTTTTAGATAAAAGGGATAAACTTCTGTCTGTAAATGAGGTCAGTTTAACCACTTAAAGACTAAACCTTTTTCTGACACTTGTTGCTTACAAATCAAAAACTAGTATTTTTTGCTAGAAAATTACTTGGAACCCCTAGACAAACACATATACATGCACACACACGTGAGTACACCCCTCACATTTTCGTAAATATTTTATTATAACTTTTCATGTGGCAACACTGAAGAAATCACACTTTGTACACTCACTACTTTGTAGCAGCTTGTATAAAACAGTGTAAATTAGCTGTACCCTCAAAATAACTCAACACACAGCCATTAATGTCTAAACCGCTGGCAACAAAAGTGAGTACACCCCTAAGTGAAAATTTCAATTTGGGCCCAAAGTGTCAATATTTTGTGTGGCCACCATTATTTTCCAGCACTGCCTTAACCCCCTTGGGCATGGAGTTCACCAGAGCTTCACAGGTTGCCACTGGAGTCCGCTTCCACTCCTCCATGACGACATCACGGAGCTGGAGGATGTTAGAGACCGTGCACTCTTCCACCATCCGTTTGAGTATACTCCACAGATGCTAAATAGGGTTTAGGTCTGGAGACATGCGTGGCCAGGCCATCACATTTACCCTCAGCTTCTTTAGCAAGGCAGTGGTCGTCTTAGAGGTGTGTTTGGGTCCCAGTCTCCGAAGAGAGAGGATCTTGCTCTGCTTCAGTATGTCACAGTACATGTTGGCATTCATGGTTCCCTCAATGAACTGTACCTCCCCAGTGCCGGCAGCACTCATGCAGCCCCAGACCATGACACTCCCACCACCATGCTTGACTGTAGGCAAGATTTACTTGTCTTTGTACTCCTCACCTGGTTGCCGCCACACACGCTTGACACCACCTGAACCAAATAAGTTTATCTTGGTCTCATCAGACCACAGGACATGGTTTTAGTAATCCAATGTTCTTAGTCTGCTTGTCTTGAGCAAACTGTTTGCAGGCTTTCTTGTGCATCATCTTTAGAAGAGGGATGACAGCCATGCAGACCAATTTGATACAGTGTGTTGCGTATGGTCTAAGCATTTACAGGCTGACCCCCCACCCCTTCAACCTCTGCAGCAATGCTGGCAGCACTCATACATCTATTTCCCAAAAACAACCTCTGGACATGACGCTGAGCACATGCACTCAACTTCTTTGGTCGACCATGGAGAGGCCTGTTCTGAGTGGAACCTGTCCTGTTAAACCGCTGTATGGTCTTGGCCACCTTGCTGCAGCTCAGTTTCAGGGTTTTGGCAATCTTGTTATAGCCTAGGCCATCTTTATGTAGAGCAACAATTCTTTTTTTCAGATCCTTAGAGAGTTCTTTGCCATGTTGAACTTCCAGTGACCAGTAAGAGAGTGAGAGCGATAACACCAAATTGAACGCACCTGCTCCCCATTCACACCTGAGACCTTGTAACACTAATGAATCACACCAATGAATCCCTGGTGTCCAGGGAGGGAAAATGGCTAATTGGGCCCAATTTGGACATTTTCACTTAGGGGCGTACTCACTTTTGTTGTCAGTGGTTTAGCCATTAATGGCTGTGTGTTGAGTTATTTTGAGGGGCAGCAAATTTACACGGTTATACAAGCTGTACACTCACTACTTTACATTGTAGCAAAGTGTAATTTCTTCAGTGTTGTCAAATGAAAAGATATAATACACTTTTTACAAAAATGTGAAGGGTGTACTCACTTGTGTGTGAGTATATAATATAATGTTATGACACGAGAATCGTGATCTTTATTCCAAGCAATTGCTATTCTCATTTTATCCAGAATTGTGCAGCTCTAACCACACATCATAGTATGTAGACTAACTTTCACAGAAACTAAAAATACACAGATTTTATTTTTATTTTTTTGGTTATTTTTTTTTTCAAAAAAATGTAGCAGAATACATTTTGGCCTAAATTTATGAAGATTATTTGTTTGCAAAATGTTATACAACAAAAACTTAGAAAACCACAAAGCCCAGTCTTGATTAAATACTGCTAAAAGAAAAGTTTTTTTTTTTTTATCTTAATGCATTCTATGCTTTAAGATATAAAAATTCTGTGTGGAGTAGGCCGCCCTGAGCCCCTTCTCCATCCAGCGATGTCCACAATTCCCTCGGCCGTGCGGGACTCTCCTCCCGATTGGCTGGGGCACAGTCCCGGCATCATTGGCTCCCACGGCTGTCAAATTCAGTTAGCCAATCAGGGGGCAGGGCCGAATGGGAGCTGCAGATCTGAATGGACACACAGGGCTGCAGCTCGGCTCCCCCCATAGCAAGCTGCTGGTCTATGGGGGCACTCGTCAGGAGGGAGGGGACAGGAGCAGCAAAATGGAACCAAAGAAGAGGAGGATCCGGGCTGCTCTGTGCAAAACCAACTGCGTAGAACATTCAACACAGAAAAACTAAATATAACATAATGTAATATATAAAATAATGATTACACAGAGTTGTCACACATACATCACCCTCTCTAACATTTACAATACGGTATGATTTTATTGTACAAATTTAAAGATACAGAGTCCCAAATATGAACCCATTGGCTACAAACTGACATTTTTGCAATACTTCTAAATGGGTCAAAAACAAAATCTCCCATTGGACCAACACGTTTACAATGCAGATGTGTCATACACACCACCCTCTATGATATCTTACATTATAGTATGATTTTACTGTGGAAATTTAAAGATACAGGGCCCCAAATATGAACCTATTGGTTAAACAGTGACATTTTTGCAATACTTCTAAATGGGTCAAAAACAAAATCTCCCATTGAACCAACACATTTACAATGCAGATGTGTCAGACAACCCCCCCTCTATTATATCTTACAATACGGTATGATTTTAGTTTTTCTGTGTTGAATGTTCTACCAAAAAAAATTGTCTGATAGCAAGACCACTGACTTGCAACTGTCTGATGGCTTGACTCCAGTCAAAAAACAGTGCATGCATTCATTTTGACAGCACTTTGCAACACACGTCTGTGCACTATTGCATGTTGTGCTGTAAGATACATCAGTCAGCAGGTGAACTGGTGCACCGTTCACAATGAATGGCACATTGATGCAAGAAAATGGTGTGCACAGGCCCTAAAAGTCTGAAAACTGACAAAAAAAACCTCCTCCCCACCTTGACATTCTCACCATACAGGGTAGTAAATGAAAATGGGTTGTTACATACACACAGGATCACATATAAAGCCTAATTATTCCTGCAGTCACAGAGTCTATGTGAATCCTCTATGAACCTAAAGCTCTGAGCCAGAGAGCTTGTGGAAAGCAAGGCTACCCACATTCAATGCTTTGAAGGGCTTTCACAAGACTTTCCCAGAACTTGGATGTATGATAGCCGCATTTACAGTACCTAAACACACAGAATAACACCTAACCCACTGTACAAAATTACCCTAAGAAAGTAAAACGACTAACTGTACAAGTTCACTTACACAGCACTGCAGCCACTTCCTACGATGTCTCACTGATACACGGCCAGCAGTGGATGGACTCCCTGACACGGAAACATCAAGCCACGCCTGTTCATCCGGGGATTCCCGGAGCTGATTGGAAAGGCATGGAAAAATGGGCGGGAAGGTGAGGCGTTGCCGTCTGACGTGTGCGCAGTTCTCTTTCAGTTTCGTTTTTCATGATCATTCAGGAAGGCTGTAGAGCGGTGAAAATGTACTATTTTGTTGCTAGACAATTACAAAGAACCCCCAAACATTATATATATATATATATTATATATATATATATATATATATATATATATATTTTTTTTTTTTTAACAGAGACCCTAGAGAATAAAAAGGTGGTCCTTTTTTGCCACATGGTAAATACTCTTTAATTAATTTCAATGCAAAAAATCTATATATAATCCAATTTTTGGTAAAATGTAAAAGATGATGTTACGCATATCGTAAATAAATAACATGCAAACCAAAGAATGCGAATATCAGCTGCTCAGGCTGTACAGGAACGCTGATCCTGTGCCCACCTTTGTTGAGTGTCGGCTGGGAAGGGAGCTTGTCTATGCTCATGATTAAGCGCCGGGGGACAAAGTGAAACACGTTGGGGGCGTGGTCTGACAGGGGTCCAGGCTGAGACTGCCACTCACTACCACACAGCTGGTCTGTCTTGATTTGCGGCCTCCAGGACACTTTGGTTACCTAAATACCTAGCATGTCAAGCTTTAAAATTGCGCTCAAACTACGATACTTAAAAAACTCAATAGGCAATGCTTTAAAAATACTTACAGGTTACCAGTTTAGAGTTACTGAGTAGGTCCAGCACTAGAATTATTACTTTCGCTATAACGTTTGTGGTGATACCTCACATGCGTGGTGCAAACAACGTCTACGGGCGTGACCTACGTAAGCATCCCCTTCTGTGTGCGAGTTTAATGTGACGGGGGCACTTTAACCACTTCAGCCCCGGAAAATTTGACTGCTCAATGACCAGGCCATTTTTTCCGATATGGCACTGCGTCGCTTTAACTGACAATTGCGCAGTCGTACGTTGTACCCAAACAAATTTGAATGTCCTTTTTTTCCCACAAATAGAGCTTTCTTTTGGTGGTATTTGATTAGCTCTTTGTACTTTTTGCTATAATAAATATCCCACGTTTTTTAATCAAAAAAAATTTTTTTTTTCCTCAGTTTAGGCCAATATTTATTCTTCTACATAATTTTGGTAAAAAAAAATCGCAATAAGCGTATATTAAGCGTCTACAAAATAGGAGATAGATTTATGGCATTTTTATTATTATTATTATTATTATTTTTTACTAGTAATGGCGGTGATCTGCAAATTTTTATCGGGACTGCAATATTGCGGCGGACACATTGGATGCTTTTAACACACTTTTGGGACCACTGACAATTATACAGCGATCGGTGCTATAAAAATGCACTGATTACTGTGTTTAAATGTGACTGGCAGGGAAGGGGTTAACACTAGGGGGCGATCAAGGGGTTAACTGTTCCCTAGGTGTGTTCTAACTGAAGGGGGAATGGTCTAGGAGGAGAGAGAGATCGGTGTTCTTACATAGTATGAACACACAATCTGTCTCTAATCCCCTGAAAGAGTCACTGTCACGAGCAATCGCGGGAGCCCGGCCGTCAGTCATCCTGTCTGCCAGGCACTCGCATCAGGTCCGTGCACACGCTGCAGCAAGCGGTTAAAATAAAAGTTCTGTTATTATTATTTATTTTATTTTTACACTGTGCCTTTGGGGGGGGGGTGGGTTCACTTTTATAAATGTAAACATCCCTTGTGATAAAAATAAGGCACGAGGATATGCTTATTAATTTCTGCCAGGGGTTGTATTATGGCCATACTAGTTATTAGGGCTCACTGTGGCGACTATTTCTAATTTTTACGCATCTCGCCTCGATGCGACCGGGCTAATTGTGCCCACGCAGTGAGACGTGTGGGATGTTTAGAGGTCGACGGCCCCGTGCCTCCCCTTGGTTGACCATGCTCTCTTGTGTAGCGGGGGTGCTTCTAGCGCTCGCGGTGCAGCAGGCACCGGGCTGGTTAGTTACCCTGTCCCACCACTGAGCCTTGAGACGCAAGTGGACCACAAAATGTAATGTCTCGGAAAGGGGTCTCCGCTCTCTCCTGGATTGAATGGGGGTGTTGCTGTGGATGGGGGCACTGGTATAGGGGCACTGGAGTGATAGTGCTTCCTACGATTGGTGCCCCCAGATGCACAGATTCCTGGTGTTTAGCTATGGATAAGAGGATCTGGCCACTGTTAGGCTCAGGAGAGAAGTTACCAACCTACCCCAAATTTACCGGGAGATCTACGTGCCTTGGATATGGGGGACCCCCCGGGACAGGGCATTCATGTACAGGGGGGAGGGGGGTCTAGGCCTCTTGCCATTAGTCGGACATGCTCCCTCTTATTCTTTCGAGGTGTCAGGCTGGGGGCGAGACGTGGAAGTTGCTGGCTAAATGCTCTCTTTGATATGAAATAGTGTTGTTTGAACTGTTGGTGCTAATAATAATGATGTTTTTGCTTAAAGTTTAAACATACCGTTTGATTATATAATTTTATGATGATTGGGGTGGGGTTGGGGGGATTAGGGACGCTCTTACGGAGCTTGCTCTACCCACTCCAAGGTCCACGGCTATGGAACGCTCTACCAACCGACATTCGCATGGAAGAAAACCATCAGGCCTTCAGGAAGAAACTCAAGACCCACCTCTTCTAGAAGCTCGACAACCAAATGCCAATACAGCGCCTTGAGGCGATTCAGTTCGCATTGTAGCGCTATACAAGTTATTCATTCATTCATTCACTCTCCCACATAGGCCATCACACAGACCCCCCAACCTATTTTGGGGGGTAGATGTGACTACATTATTTGGCGTTAACCAATTAAGTTTCTCTCCCTTTTTTTTTTTTTTTAGTTCTTCTTTTTCCCTCCCTTTTTTCTTTTCTCCCCTCCACCCTCCCCTCTCCTCCCCTTTTTTTTTTGTTTTGGTAATGGATAGCCTCAAGGTGTTCTCACTCAATGCCAAGGGGCTAAATATCCCTGAGAAACAGAAAATGTTGCTACATGATTTAAAGGCTACTCATACTGATGTAGCATTCATACACGAGACCCATTTTAGAGAGGATAGGCTGTCCGTGCTCAAGAACAGATTTTTTTCTGTGATATATCATGCCACTAATAAAATGGCTAAATCTAGAGGTGTATCTTTTCTCCTATCTAGTAAACTTCCTTGGGTTTGCAGTGAGGCTTTGTTAGATGAAGGTGGACGCTTTGCGTTTATAAAAGGGCTCCTCGGAGGGGTACGCCTGACTCTAGCGACGATCTATAAGCCTAATGATCACCAGGATATCTTTATCCGTCAAATTTTGGCCAAACTGATGGACTTTACGGAGGGCCCATTGATCTTGGGAGGGGACTTTAATGTCTCCCTGACCCCTCAAGTAGACACGTCCTCGGGAAAGTCATCTGTCCCCATAGGCTCCCATAAACGGATTAATCAAGCTATACACAATGCCCAACTGATTGACGTGTGGCACCTCCAACATTCAGGTGAAAGAGACTATTCATTTTACTCTTCCCCTCACAAGGTCTATTCGAGAATTGACTTCTTCTTAATTCCTCATGCCCAGTTGCATGCGGTTCGCGAAACCTCCATTGGTTTGATTACATGGTCTGACCATGCTCCCATACTAATGACTTATGCTCTGTCGTTGAATGAAAGTCTCTTACAGGTCCCGGAAGTTGTATCAGAAATCACTAAAGAGCTACCTCTATATTTCCAGACGAACAGAATTCCTGACAGTAGCCCAGGCATGGTATGGGAGGCTCACAAGACAGTCATACAAGGTATTTTTATCAAACATGGTTCCAGACTCAAAAGAGACAAAGAACGACAACTAAAACCAGGGCTGATCCTAGGGTAACAGATGCCCGGGTGCGGAAATATTTCTGGCGCCCCCACGTGGGCGTGGTCATCTTACTAACTCCCCCCACTTTACAAATGTTTCTATGGCTACGACTCAAACACAGAGATGCTCCCCTAAGAAGTCTTCATTACCCTGGGATCCTCCCATGATCTTTTAACAGTAAAGAAAATGAGTACGAAAGAGGGACACTATTACACATGTTTTGGTCCTGCCCGATGTTGACACCCTTTTGGAATGTGGTTCGCTCCACGTCTCAAGAATTTACAGATTTTCAGATTCCCGAGGACCCAGCATTTTTCTTGCTCCATCTATTATCCCTGTCTCTCAAAAGATATAAGAAATCCATACTGAGACACCTAAATAACGCAGCCAAATCATGCATTCCAATCCCCTCCTTCTCCCCCCCTCTCTTCCCCTTCTGAACTGAACTTATTCCTTATTCTATACTACTTCTCTAGCTTCCCTATAAATACAATCTAGCGGACTATCAGAATAGCCCAATGGTAGAGAACAATGTGAAGGACCCTTCCTTGGCTGGACATTTACAACGATCAATAAACCCAGGAATATATTGAAAGCCAAAAGGGCGAATTTAATCTATAACTGTGATATATGATTCGAAACCGGGAGGCTGCGACCCTCGGCACAATGTTGTGATTGTATGATTTGTTGAGGCATGGCCTCATTTTCTGTTTTTCCTTCTTTGAAAACTTAATAAAACTTTATATTTGAAAAAAAAAAAAGAAAATGAGTACACTAATGGGACCTGGAGGGGGGTCTCTCTAATGCACACAGAGAGGGCTTCTGTTAGAGACTCTGTTAGAAAGAGCCCCCAGACATACTACAAGAGATGGTCAGAGACTGCACACATAGTACAAGGGAAGGTCAGACACTGCAGACATAGTACAGGAGAAGTTCAGAGACTGCAGACAGAGTACAGGAGAAGGTCAGAGACTGCAGACATAGTACAGGAGAAGGTCACAGACTGCAGACATAGTACAAGAGATGGTCAGACTGCAGACATAGTACAGGAGAAGGTCAGAGACTGCAGACATAGTACAGGAGATGGTCAGAGACTGCAGACATAGTACAGGAGATGGTAAGAGACTGCAGACATAGTACAGGAGATGGTCAGAGACTGCAGACATAGTACAGGAGATGGTCAGAGACTGCAGTTCCTAAGGATGGAAGTAGATAATGGCCGACCAGACCCGGCAATACAGCAACATCAGTTTTTCTGATCAAGAGTCAGCTCACTCTGGGTTGCCCGTGGCGACTCCGCTGGGTAGTGCTCAGATCTCTATTCTGGCAATGACTCCCTTCCTTTCTTCACCAGGGATGACGCCAGTCTGTGCGGCTTTCCCTCTGGTGGCACAGGGCAGCGGGGTTCTCTTTCTGATGATGTCCCATCAGCACTTCCTCTCCCTGGAGTCCTGGGTGTACTTTCCCGGCATCCTGGAGCTCTCTCTCCCCCCTCTTATTCAGCTTAGCATGCTGTGTGGGTTGCAGTTTCAATGGGGCCGCCAGTCCACGGGACTACATGTCCCACAATCCTCTTCTCTTCTCCTTTTTATTGTATTTCTTCCCTGGCCAATATGAAGAAGGGAGAAGAAACATAGCGGGCAGCTGACCTGGCAAGTACAGCAGTGCGAGGAGGAGAGGGAGGGTGGGGTCTAAGAGCCCGCAGCTGCTCTCTCTCAACTCAGACACGGGCGATCCGTTCTCCGGCTGCTTCGCTCTCCTCCTCTGACAGGAGGAGGGAGGGGGATGGGCAGTAAACACAGAGAGCCCTCTTCCCGGTGGTACAGTCTCTTCTGCCCTGATCCACTCCTGCATACCTCCCAACTTTTAAAGTTGAGAATGAGGGATATTCTTGGGAGAGCGTGACCTGCGGCATGCGCAGCTTATATCAAAGTGCCCATCAGAGCCCCCCCACAGCAGGTGTCCCCCATCAGAGCCCCCATCCACAGCAGGTGTCCCCCATTAGAGCCCCCCACAGCAGGTGTCCCCCCATTAGAGTCTGTCCCCCATCAGAGCCCCCCCCACAGAAGGTGTTTCCCCATCAGAGCCACCCCCCACAGCAGGTGTTCCCCATCAGAGCCCCCCCAGCAGGTGTCCCCATCAGAGCCCCCCCCACAGCATGTCCCCCATCATTCAGAGCCCCCCACAGCAGGTGTCCCCATCAGAGCCCCCCCACAGAAGGTGTTCCCCATCAGAGCCACCCCGCCACAGCAGGTGTCCCCCATCAGAGCCCCCCCCACAGCAAGTGTCCCCATCAGAGCCCCCCCCACATCAAGTGTCCCCCATCAGAGCCCCCCCCCCCCACAGCAAGTGTCCCCCATCAGAGCCCCCCACAGCAAGTCACCCCCATCAGAGCCCCCCCCCCACAGCAGGTGTCCCCCATCAGAGCCCCCCACAGCAGGTGTCCCCCATCAGAGCCCCCCCACAGCAGGTGTCCCCCACCAGAGCCCCCCCACAGAAGGTGTCCCCCATCAGAGCCCCCCCCCACAGCAGGTGTCCCCCATCAGAGCCCCCCCACAGCAGGTGTCCCCATCAGAGCCCCCCACAGCAGATGTCCCCCATCAGAGCCCCCCCACAGCAGGTGTCCCCCACCAGAGCAGAGCCCCCCACAGCAGGTGTCCCCCATCAGAGCCCCCCCACAGAAGGTGTCCCCCATCAGAGCCCCCCCACAGCAAGTGTCCCCCATTAGAGTCTGTCCCCCATCAGAGTCCATCCACAGCAGGTGTCCCCCATCAAAGCACCCCACAGAAAGGTGTCCCCCATCAGAACCCCCCCACAGCAGGTGTCCCCATCAGAGCCCCCCACAGCAGGTGTTCCCCATCAGAGCCCCCCCACAGTAGGTGTACCCCATCAGAGCCCCCCCACAGCAGGTGTCCCCCATCAAAGCCCCCCCCACAGCAGGTGTCCCCCATCAGAGCCCCCCCACAGCAGATGTCCCCCATCAGAGCCCCCCCACAGCAGGTGTCCCCATCAGAGCCCCCCCCCCCACAGCAGGTGTCCCCCATCAGAGCCCCCCCACAGCAGGTGTCCCCATCAGAGCCCCCCCACAGCAGGTGTCCCCCATCAGGTGTCCCCATAGATCAGTACCTGTCCAATAGATCCCTGTAGCTCGGGCGCGCTGGGAGCAGAAGCACCGTGCACATTGCAGAGGGGTGTGGTATGTCTGGTTACTAGGAGGGCGGCACTGGAACAGCATTTCTGGGAGTGCACTGGGGATGATTGGCAGCAGCTCCGGCCAACCCAGAAGAGAAGAGCCGACACACGCAGAGGCAGCGGGGCAGATAGGAGACTGCTCCACGCGCACCGGATTTGTGGAGTCTAGTACCAAAACGTGTTCCGGTACTAGGCTCCACAGAGGTACACAGAAGTACTCAGCAAGGATTCCGGGGACAGCGGGAGCGGTACGCGCTCTTGTCAGTTGCTGGTGGGATGGGGAACCGCAGCACCCACTACATGCGCTCCACCTCCGCCTCTGGACACAGATGAGGAGGAGGGAGTGGAGCAGCACTCTGGAGCTTTGGCGCCCCCACCTCTGCGGCGCCTGGGTGCAGAGCACCCCACGCACCCTGCCTAGGATCGGCCCTGACTAAAACTGCTCCTGGCCAAACTTCAGGTTACAGAGTCTAAACACAAACACGCACCTTCCCCTGCTATAGAACGGGAACTAGCTAAAATTCGGGTACAAATTAATGATCTCCTACAATATAGGGCCAAGGCGGCACTGCAGAAATGCACGAAAATCAGTTACGCATACGGCGATAAGTGTGGGAAAACATTAGCAAGGTCAATTAAGGAACAAAAACTCCAATCATATGTAGCGGCCATAACCCCTAGGGGCGACCTTGAATTTTCTGGGCTTACCAATTACCTCCTCGTAGCTCGTCGATTGTTGTCCAGGGGTTCCAAGGGTTAGTACCCAATAACTTCAAACGCTGACACACAAAAGTCCTTTTCAGGATTTTTATTTTGCAAAACTCAGGCACTTTGAACTGCTGACATCCACCGAATGTCTCTTAGTTAACCCAGAGAGTAGCCACTCGCAACTGGCACTTCACTGCTGGATAAACCTCTAAAAATAGATTTAGCAGCCAACATGTGATCTGGAAAGTTTGCAAAGTCTCTGCCACAGACTAGATTGTAACTGAAGACAAGTAGGAACCTTTCCCACAGTACCTGAATCTCTCAGCCTTCTTGGCGATACTGTGAGAAGTGTGGATTCTCTAGTGTCCATTCAGCTCCCAGGCTCTTACCGAACAGCCAGCTTTTTGGCCCTCCTACGAAGAGTCCTCCCCTGGTCGCTTGTACGGGTTGCCGTGTCCCTCCAATACCGAGAGCACACCGGGACACCTCCGAATCCTCCTTCAGTTAATGGGCTTTGACTAGCCAGTTCCGAGGCTGGGGAACGGATGGATCCCCACCCCAGACCATGAGGGCCTCTGGGGCTGTTTAGGATGACCATGACTTCGGGGACGACAGACACTCCTGGGTCCGGGACCCCTCACGGGGTTGGTCCGGACCAGAACCAGGAATCAAAGCAGCAGCCGAACCCTGAACACGTGACTTCAGCATCTTAAATACCCCTTCCCAGACTACGCAGCGGGGCCAGACGCGCCCACTGATTGGCTCCCGGAAAGATTGGTACCTAACATGTCCAACCAGGCCTGGTTCTCAGCCTGTCACAGGTGCCTCACTGCACCTTTGACCAGGCAGAACTTCAGTACAGCCCAGCCAACTGATGCCAAAGTAAAAGACTTGTACAATTAACCCTCAGAACTCTGTTATAGTTCTGGAATACTAAATTTACATATATAGCGCACACTTTAGACAAGTGTCGACGCTACACATACATACCACATATTATGTCCTTGAATGCCCAGAAGATAGCCTTGCCCTTGCAGATCTCAGATGTTTTTCGAGATTTCTACACGTCCCTCTATAATATACCACCTGCCACAAACTCACAAATGGATGAATACGTGCCATCAGCTCAGATGCCCACCCCACTATCACACCTGAAATCAAAGCGGGACAAGACAAGCTGATAAGTTTAGAGGAACTGACATTAGCGGTGAACTCTACCATACCGGGAAAGGCCCGGATGGCCTTACCCTGCAGTACTATAGAATCCTGCTCCCTACCCTAGGACCCTACATGGTAGACTTGTTTAATGAGTTGGGCAACGACGAGGCCCTTCCTAGAGATACGTTAAAAGCTTATATATCCGTCATTCCGAAGGAAGGTAAGGACCCAACCTCATGTGGCAGTTATCGGCCAATTTCTTTTCTGAGCGCTGACCTTAAACTGTTCATTAAAATTCTGGCGACTCGCCTAGCAACTCATCTACCAGACCTGGGGCATTTGGACCAAGTAGGCTTTGTCCCCACTAGGGAAGCGAGGGATAACACGACCAAAGTCTTAAACTTGCTTCACGTAGCCAGAGCGTTTTTATTAGCACGGACGCTGAGAAAGCGTTCGGTCGGGTGAACTGGCAATATATGTTCACGGTTCTTCGACACCTGGGCCTAGGGGATACCATTATTCAATAGATTACTACAATTTTCTTACAACCTACGGCTCAGGTTAAAGCCGATGGGGTCCTTTCTGATCCCTTCTCTATACAGAATGATACTAGACAGGGATGTCCGCTCTCCCCCCTGTTATTTACCCTGTCTCTAGAACCATTCCTAAATAGAATTTGTATGAACCCGGACATCCAGGGTATAAGTGTATGAGTTGATCAGTACAAAATATCCACCTACGCGGATTATATGCTCTTTTCCCTGATAAACCCTGCTATCTCTCTCCCTAATCTATTACGCAAGTTCGAAATCTATGGATCCCTCTCCAACTTTAAACCTTATTTTCATAAATCAGAAGCCATGGGGAATGGGATACCACTCCCAGTGTTGTCTACACTTAAATCCAGTTTCAAATTTAAATGGACAGCAACGGCTTTGCACTATTTAGGTACCTGTATTCCTATGGATACGTCACGTATAATCAAACTTAACTTTTCTCCGCTGCTGTCCAAAACCTGCACGCTTTTGGAGACCTGGAACAGGGGCCTGCACTCATGGTTCGGCAGAATTAATATTGCCGTGAAAATGTGTATTCTACCTAAATTTCTTTATTTACTCCAAGCCTTACCAATTAGGATCCCTATATCTTACTTTAAACAAGTTAACTCGCTCTTCATCAAGTTTGTGTGGGCGTATAAGAAGCCACGATTTCTTTTCATTTAATGACCATACCTAAGCAACACGGCGGCTTGGCTTTTCCGGATATCCGAGCATACTATCAGGCAATCCACATAGGCAGAGTTATTGATTTTTGCCATCATGGCCGATCTAAACTATGCGCTCACATTCCACTTTCAAGGGCCTTGTGATGCTATGATCACCTCCAATCACTATTGAAAAGCCAACCCATAATAGGGACGACGCTTCGTATAGGTTCTGTAGCTATTAAACGATACTCCCTCTCCTCTTTGGACTCCCCGTTGTTCCCCATTTTGGTGAACCCACAACTTTCTCCGGGCCTTTGCCCTCACAAGTTCGGCAATCTACGTCGATCGGGCATAACCCAGGCATCCCACTTTCTAATGAACGGCAGATGGCCCTCAATTGAGGAATTAATGATGGAGGAGGGCCCCTTTAAATTTACCATTTGGCCAGCACTTCAGTTACGACATTTTCTGGATACCATACCTAACCACCGGAACTTCGCTCGTCCCCTGACGATGCTTGAAGAATATTGCTCTGAAGAAGGCAATATAACACAGGTTTTATCCAAAACATATTCCATGCTGAACTGCCCGGCAGCTCCACCACATCCGCCATTCTTGGATAAATGGGAACAGGACCTACAACTAAAAATTGACACCAGCTCAAATTCAGAATAAAATTCAGAATATATTTTTATATATCTCTTCCCTCTCCTCTTTTTTTTTTCTCCCCCCTCCCCCAACTCCTTTTTTTTTTTTTTTTTGCTTTATTTATTTTTGTTTTATTTTTGGAAATAGGAAAAAGGGAACAAGTGATGTCAGGTCTGCTACTTGAATACCTTTTAAACATCTCTCCTAGAAGACAACAAGGGGCGGCGCTGGTCGGGGATTGTCTTTATAAGCGACTTTACTGATCTGTGCCGCCATATACTAGACGAATGAGGTTATATTGCAGTTGTAATTTGTATGTTATATCTTTCTTTACCTGATTTCGTCCATTGTGGGTGTTAATAAAAATTATATTTGAAAGAAAAAAGAAGAAATAAGACATGATAGTTCCTCTTTATGGCGACATCTGGAGTCTATAAAACCCCAAATATAGGGATGAGCCGAACACCCCCCCCGTTCGGCTCGCACCAGAACCCACGAACGGACCTAAAGTCCGTGCGAGCTTTAGAACCCTATTAGTTATAATGGATGCGAACGTTCGAAATCAAAAGTGCTAATTTTAAAGGCTAATATGCATGTTATTGTCATAAAAAAATCTTTGGGGACCTGGGTCCTGCCCCAGGGGACATGTATCAATGCAAATTTTTTTTTTAAAAACGGCCGTTTTTTAAGGAGCAGTGATTTTAATAATGCTTAAATTGAAACAATAAAAGTGTAATATTCCTTTAAATTTCGTACCTGGGGGGTGTCTATAGTATGCATGTAAAGGGGCCCCCAAATTCAATAACCAGGCCCTTCAGGTCTGGGATGGATATTAAGGGGGACCCCAGCCAAAAAAAAAAAATGGCGTAGGGTCCCCCTCAAAATCCATACGAGACCCTTGAGGTCTGGGATGGATTTTAAGGGAAACCCAGCCAAAAAAAATGGCGTGGGGTCCCCCTCAAAATCCATACCAGGCCCTTATCCGAGCACGCAACCTGGCAGGCCGCAGGAAAAGAGGGGGGGATGAGAGCGCCCCCCCCTCCCGCCTGAACCGTACCAGGCCACATGCCCTCAACATTGGGAGGATGCTTTGGGGGTCTGAGACCCCCAAAGCACCTTGTGCACCATCTTCTCCTTCCGTCATCTTCTTCATCCTCCTTCTTCTTCATCCTTCATCTTCTTCCATCTTCCTCCATTTTCTTCTTCCTCCGCTTCTTCTTGCACTGGTCTTCTCGTCCTTCTCGTCCGGCATCTTCTTCCATGGCGTCGGCATCTGTTCTTCTGTCGGGCCGCTCCTCGCAATGGGAGGCTCCCGTTGTGTGAGGCTTCGCTCCGTCTGACATGTCTTTTATAACGGAGGGCACCTGGTGACCCCGCCCCCCTCTGACGTCATGGGGAAAGCCATAGGAAATTCCCCATGACGTCCCCGTGCATCAGAGGGGGCGGGGTCACCAGGTGCCCTCCATTATAAAAGACCTGTCAGAGGCAGCGAAGCCTCACACAGCGGGAGCCTCCCATTGCGAGGAGTGGCCCAAGAAGAGACACCGACGCCGACGCCATGGAAGAAGATGCCGGACGAGAAGGACGAGAAGACCAGCGCAAGAAGAAGCGGATCGGAGGAAGAAGAAAATGGAAGAGGATGGAAGAAGATGACGGAAGGAGAAGATGAAGAAACGAAAGGATGAAGAAAGAAGAAAGAAGATTTTAATAAAGGAATTGTCAAAGACCGTCTCCTGTCATTTTTACAATTTTTTGACACTTTTTTGGTGAAATGGTAGGGGTACCTTTGTACCCCCTTACCATTTCACACGGGGGGGGCCGGGATCTGGGGGTCCCCTTGTTAAAGGGGGCTTCCAGATTCCAATAAGCCCCCCGCCCGCAGACCCCCACAACCACCAGGCACGGTTGTGGGGACGAGGCCCTTGTCCTCATCAACATGGGGACAAGGTGCTTTGGGGTCTTAGACGCTCTCGTCCCCCCCTCTTTTCCTGTGGCCTGCCAGGTTGCGTGCTCAGATAAGGGTCTGGTATGGATTTTGAGGGGGACCCCACACCATTTTTTTTGGCTGGGGTTCCCCTTAACCACTTCCCACCCGGCCAATGTACATATACGGCCGGGTGGGAGCCGTCTACTTCTGAATGGACGTTCTGGAACGTCCTTCAGAAGTAGAGGGATCGCGCGCGCGTGCCCGCGCAGCGGCGCGATCCCGATGCGGCCGTGTCAGCCGGACACGGCGCATCTCGGATCGGCAGGAGGGCTCGTGATTGGCCCTCCTGATCACATGACGGTCGTGACGAATCACAGCCATCATGTGATGTAAACAAACAGCCGGTTGCTAGGCAATCGGCGCTGCTCTCCTCACACGGAAGTCGTCGGTGAGGAGAGGAGAGCGGATCGATGCAGCCGGCTGGTGATCAGTGAGTATTAGCTGTTTTTTTTACAGCTTTTACTCACTGATCACCTGTCTAGTGTCCCCACAGTAAAACACACATGTCCCCACAGTAAAACACACATGTCCCCACAGTAAAACACACATGTCCCCAAAACACACATGTCCCCAAAACACACATGTCCCCAAATAATAAAAACACATGTCCCTCACATATGTCCCAGTAAAATAACATGTGCCAATGATTATCTGCACACATATGTCCGTGATCACCTGCACCCTTTTACATGATCATTTGCGTACATATGTCCGTGATCACGCAAACCAATTATTATACACTTAACGGAATTTTTTTTCCAAAAAACACGTAGCAGAATACATTTTGGCTTAAATTTATGACAAAATTTGATTTTATTGGATTTCTTTTAACCACTTTCCGACCGGCGCACGACGATGTACGTCCCTTTTTTGAAGCGGGATATCTCGGTAACGGCAGCAGCTGCTGCCACAACCGAGATATCCATCTCTTCAGGCGCCGGTCGGCATTCCGATAATGGTGGCCTTCCGCCGCTTACCAGAGCCGTCGGCAGCGGCTGAGGCGATCGGGTCCGTTCCGTGCCTGTGCATAGAGATGAGTGACGCTAAGATGGCCGCCACTCATCTCTATACCATAGGAGGGCGGAAGCGACGTCAAAAACGTCACTTCCGCCCATACGTCTTAAAGAGGAATTTACAAATGTCATTTTTTTAAATGACATTTTTTTTTTTTTTTCATTGAAGTCCAAATATGAGATCTGAGGACTTTTTGACCCCAGATCTCATATTTAAGAGGACCTGTCATGCTTTTTTCTATTACAAGGGATGTTTACATTCCTTGTAATAGGAATAAAAGTGAGCCAATAAATTTTTTTTTTAAAAACAGTGTAAAAAATAAATAAAATCAAGAAAAATAAATAAGAAAAACAAAAAAATTTTTTTTTAAAGTGCCCCGTCCCGACGAGCTCGTGCGCAGAAGCGAACACATACGTGAGTAGCGCCCGCATATGAAAACGGTGGTCAAACCACACATGTGAGGTATCGCCGCAATCGGTAGAGCGAGAGCAATAGCCGTAGACCTCC
Source organism: Lithobates sylvaticus (assembly GCA_028564925.1). Taxonomy (NCBI): domain Eukaryota; kingdom Metazoa; phylum Chordata; class Amphibia; order Anura; family Ranidae; genus Lithobates; species Lithobates sylvaticus. The sequence continues at coordinate 168,874,210 of CM053028.1, forward strand.
TCTGTAACGCAAAATATGCAACCTGTAGAATTTTTTAAACGTCACCTATGGAGATTTTTGAGGGTAAAAGTTTGATGCCATTCCACGAGCGGGCGCAATTTTGAAGCGTGACATGTTAGGTATCAATTTACTCGGCGTAACATTATCTTTCACAATATATTAAAAAAATTGGACTAACTTTACTGTTGTCTTATTTTTTTATTCAAAAAAGTGAATTTTTTACCAAAAAAGTGCGCTTGTAAGACCGCTGCGCAAATACCTTGTGAAAAAAAGTATTGCAACAACCGCCATTTTATTCTCTAGGGTGTTAGAAAAAAAAAAAAAAACAAGTTTTTTACTAGCAAAAAAACTGTTTTAAACATGTAAACACCTAAAATCCAAAACGAGGCTGGTCTTAAAGTGGTTAAAAAAGAAAGGAGAAAATATTGTTTTTTTTCAAAATTTCCGCTATGTTTTCGCTTTTATCGCAAAAAATAAAAAACGGAGTCGCGAATAAATACCACCAAACTAAAGCTCTATTTGTGCGAACAAAATGATAAAAAATTCATTTGGTTACAGCATTGCATGACCGCGCAATTGTCACTGAAAGTGCGAGAGCACTGAAAGCTGAAAATTGGTCTGGGCAGGAAGGGTGTTTAAGTGCACAGTAAGTGCACCCCTCAAGGGTCTGGTATGGATTTTGAGGGGGACCCTACGCCATTTTTTTTTGGCTGGGGTCCCCCTTAATATCCATCCCAGACCTGAAGGGCCTGGTTATTGAATTTGGGGGGACCCCCACGCTTTTTTTTTTTTTTTTTTTATCAATGAATGACAGTTCTCTGTGTTACGGGAGCCATCAATTCATTAGCCGCGAGTGCTTTTAAATAGCCTTTTTCCTGCAAAAATGACACTTTTTACAGGGACAGTTCTAAGCACAGGAAACCTGCCCCCCTTCACAGGCAACCTATAGACACCCCCCAGATGTGATACTGCAATGCTGTACTAACAGCACGCACACACAAATCCCCAGAAATAAAGCACATATTGTCAGCAGTCAGCAGCACACTGACACGCTGACACTGAAAAACAATATGCGAGGCCGCTGTTGCCGTGGCCTCTTATACCGTGGGGCGTGTACTAAAGCCCCTGAGCTATAATTGGCTACAGGCATCCTGCCTGTTGCCAATTATGGCTCTCCTCGCTGCCGGCGCTGTGATTGGCCAAGCATGCGGGGTCACAGTGCATGCTTGGCCAATCATCAGCCAGCATTGCACTGCGACTGGCGCAATGCATTGCAGGCCGCTCGCATCACACGAATTTGATGCGAGCGGCCCAAATAGTTCTGGGCTCGCCGAACGGGCGAACGCCGGATGTTCGATTTGAACATGGGTTCGAATCGAACACCGGGCCCATCCCTACCCAGATATCTCCTCTACCATGGAAAGCATGAGATACAAAAAAAATAAAAAATTGATCTCTGCTTTCCAGGAAAAAAAAATGGCAGTGTTTACATGTGCCAGGGCCAGAAGTAACGTTATGATATCACTTCGGCCTCCATACAGATGGCCGGTCCATGGCCAGCTCTGTGGTAACATGCTCCTGCCACCGGATCGGATCCCGAGCTCTTCGATTACACGGGAGAGCCCTGAGAGGTGCCAGTGGGAGGTGGGAGACGCAGGGCGTCCCCTCCCACTGCCTGTAAAAGCAATCCAGCAGCTTATTTGTCGCTAGGATTGCTTTTACATTGTGGGGAATCGCTGGCTGAAAATAAAGATATCTGGATGATGCCTGTAGCTCCAGGACATCATATTATGTCCTACAGTTGGGAAGTGGATACATTATTTATATATATACTGTAGCAGAGCGTCCCAGAGAGAGCCAGGAGAAGTCCTGTTCGGGTTTTATACATCTGCCAGACTCCTCTCATATACATTCAGAGGTCTCTGAGACATGATCCAGTTTGGATCTTAGTCCTCCTTTCCAGGCTAATTTAAGCTCACCTTGCTCACCTTGCTCTCTGCCTGGGACACACAAACAGGGATGGTTTGTGAGGAGCCAAAAGGTTGGTAAAACCCTTTAAAAACTCTTTACAGAAGCTGACAAGCGGTAGGCTTGCTCAGCTTGATAGTTAGGCCCCTTTCACACCGGGGCGTTTTTCATGCGGTGCAGCGCTAAAAATAGCGCCTGTTCACCGCATGAAAAAATCCTGCCCCTTTAACTCCAGTGTGAAAGCCGGCGGGCTTTCACACTGGAGCGGTGCGCTAGCAGGATGAAAAAAAAAGTCCTGCTAGCAGCATCTTTGGAGCGGTATAGGAGCGGTGTGTTCACCGCTCCTATACCGCTCCTTCCCATTGAAAAGAATGGGAGACCGCGGTAAAACCGCGGCAATACCGCCGCAAAGCGCCGCTACGGCGGCGCTCTGCGGGGGGTATTTAACCCTTTTTCGGCCGCTCGCGGGGGGTAAAACCGCACCGCGAGCGGCCGAAAACCGCGGTGAAAACGACGGTAAAGCAGCGCTAAATATAGCGCTGCTTTACCGTCACCGCGGCTCACCGCCCCAGTGTGAAAGGGGCCTTAGAGACGGTGTATGTTATAGTTAGAGCCGAGACACGGCTAGGACTTTTGTTTGGTTATTTCTGTTTTGAGGTGTTTTCTGGAAGACTGTGCAGCACCTGTGTATGGACTGTATTTAAATCAAATAAACCCAGCACTGTTTTCACTACCTCAAGTGGATTTGGTATCTGTGCCTTACTAAACAGCCCATCCCAGTGAGCTTTGTACCTGCTACCTGTCCCCCAGGTTACATATGGTGGATTTCAGCGGGCAGCTGTAGTAAGTTACTACTTAAAAGGCCAGTACCTAGAGTGAATAAACATGGAGGAAATCCTAAAACAATTGATGATATCCAACGCTGCACTGCAGCAAGCAAATGCTGTACAGCAGAAAACAAGCGCTGCACTCCACGCTGAACAGCAGAAAACAAACGCTGCACTCCACGCTGCACAACAGCATGCAAACGCTGAACAGCAGAAAGCTAATGCTGCACTCCACGCGGCACAACAGCAAGCTAATGCTATCGCACAGGAACAAACGCAGAGGCTGTTTGAACAGCTAGCCACTGATGCAAAAGCAGATAGGAAAACCTTGTCTGAGGTTGTGGAGACAAAAGCACAGTGGTCACCTGCTAACGTTGATAATGTTGGAGACAAGCCCTCAGCCATCCATGTGGCTCGCTTTTTGTCTAAGATGACTACAGATGATGATCCAGAGGCCTTTCTGCTAATGTTTGAACGGACCGCTGAGAGGGAAGGTTGGCCTAAAACCCAGTGGGCAGGACTGGTCGCCCCGTTGCTTACTGGGGAATCGCAGAAGGTCTACTATGATTTGGAGTCAGCAGAAGCAGCAGACTATGAAAAGGTCAAACAGGAAATACTGGCACGACTTGGTGTCACTTTGGCAGTTCGAGCACAGCGGGTCCACAGCTGGTACTTCCAAGACGAGAAGCCTCCAAGATCGCAGATGTTCGACCTAATTCACCTGGTGAGGAAATGGCTACAGTCGGAGTCCCTGTCTGCGCCACAAATAGTGGAACGTGTGGTCATGGACCAGTTTCTGAGGTCACTACCCATTTCCCTGCAGGAGTGGGTGAGTCAAGGAGACCCCAATTCGGCAAACCACCTGGTGGAACTTGTTGAAAGGTATTTTGCTGCAAAGAACCTGGTCACCACCCCTACTGCCGCACGGACTTTCCGCCCAAAGCCACGGTCTCCCCAGGCAACCGGTAAGACTGTTCCAGGGGAAGTGGGTGGTAAGCATGGCAAGGAAATAGGGGGGAGGATTTTTGGTGCCAGGACTGAAGCTTGGCATCCCAAACAAGGGAAGCCAGTGCCTGTCAGCAAACCAAACTGGGGAAACGTCAGGTGTTTTCGTTGCCAAGAAATGGGACATGTTGCGGCAAATTGTCCATTGACGGATGAACCAATGCAGTGTGATTTATCTATGAGAAGGCAGTCTATGTTTGCAGCGGTTTCATGCACTGCAACCCCAAATATGAGAAAACCAATGTGCCAAATGACTGTGAATGATAAGCCTATTACAGCCTTGCTGGACTCTGGAAGTCTAGTGACTTTGGTTACAGCTGAAATGATTGAACCTGTAAATTATCATGCTAAAAATGTTGCTGTGATCTGTATACATGGGAATACCCGGGAGTATCCTGTAACCACTGTTCAGTTTAAAACGAAACGGTTTAGGTACGGTGACCCATCCGGTTGGACTTGTTCCTCACTTGGTGCATGAGGCCATCATTGGTAGGGACTTCCCTAAGTTTTGGGAACTGTGGGATCATCCCAACTCGGTCGCAGTACCTGACTCAGTCGCAGAGCCAGAATTCCTGGCCACTACTGACAAGGTGGGTTCAGGGGACTCTTCTCAGGGCTCCCCGGCTTTTCCTCTATCGGTTATGGCAGGAGAGCTGGAGGACCCTGAGGAGGTCCCCACTACCAGTAGAGCCGGACAGCCGTCTGCTGACCCCGAGCCTATATTAGAGTTTGATGACCTTAATGTGCATAAGGAAAATTTTGGTACTGAGCAGAGAAAAGACCATACCCTTTCCAGGGCCTGGGAAAATGTAATAGTGATTAATGATGTACCTGTCGAACCCGGGGACAGGCCCTGTTTTCCTTATTTCAGCAGCAATGAGGATTTACTGTATCGTGTATGTAAAATGAATGATGAAGTGGTTGAGCAGTTGGTGGTCCCTAAGCCATACAGATGGCTGGTGTTAGAACTTGCCCATGGGCACTTGCTAGGAGGCCATTTAGGGGTTGAAAAAACTACTGAAAGGGTGTTGCGCAGGTTTTACTGGCCCGGGATACAGAAAGATGTTAAGAATTACTGTCAATCCTGTCCTGTGTGTCAGATGTCAGCCCCACTATCCCACTTCCGAAGTCCTTTAGTGCCCTTGCCTATCATTGAAGTGCCCTTTGAGAGGATTGCCATGGACCTTGTGGGCCCACTTCCCAAGTCTGCCCGGGGTCATCAGCATATCCTCGTAATCATGGATTATGCTACCCGTTACCCTGAAGCAGTTCCCCCACGTGCCGTGTCTGCTAAAAACATTGCCAAAGAACTGTTTATGGTGTTCAGTCGGGTTGGCATCCCGAAAGAAATCCTTACAGACCAGGGCACCCCGTTTATGTCGCGAATAACTAGGGAGCTCTGCAAGTTATTTAAGGTGATGCAGCTGCGAACCTCAGTGTATCATCCTCAAACGGATGGCTTAGTGGAACGCTTCAATAAGACGTTAAAGAGCATGTTAAAAAAGGTTGTGGACAAGGATGGGAAAAACTGGGACTTCCTGATACCATACTTGATGTTTGCCATCAGGGAGGTTCCCCAGTCCTCTACGGGGTACTCCCCATTTGAGCTGCTTTATGGGAGACACCCTCGGGGACTCTTAGACATAGCCAAAGAAACTTGGGAGGGAGAACAGACACCCCATAAAAGTGTCATTGAGCATATTGCCCAAATGCAGGAGAGGATTGCAGCAATCATGCCAGTGGTAAAAGGACACTTACTGCAGGCCCAGGCAGCCCAACAGAGAATATATAACAGGGGGGCACAACTCCGTGTTTTCTCACCTGGTGACAGGGTCCTGGTGTTAGTTCCCACTGTTGAGAGCAAGTTCCTGACTAAGTGGCAGGGTCCCTTTGAAGTGATTGAGAGAGTTGGGGAGGTCAACTACAAGGTTTATCAACCAGGGAAAAGGAAGCCCGAACAGGTTTACCATATAAACCTGTTAAAACTCTGGAAGGATAGAATGGCGTTAACTGCAAGGCCTCTCCCAGTAACGCCTAAGGGTACTGAGTCCCCTCTCATCCCTGAGGTCACGATTCCAGACACCCTCTCATATTCCCAAAAACAGGACACTAGAGAATTCCTGATAAGGAATAGAGAGAAGTTTTCAGAGTTACCTGGCACGACTTCAGCAGTTCAGCATGACATTGTTACTGAACCTGGGGTATGTGTCAAGCTCAAACCTTACCGAATTCCTGAAGCAAGGAGAAAGGACATCAGCAAGGAAGTTAAAAAAATGTTGGAGCTGGATGTCATTGAGGACTCCATTAGTGACTGGTCTAGCCCCATAGTGTTAGTCCCAAAACCGGATGGCACGTGGAGGTTCTGTAACGACTTCAGGAAACTTAATGCGGTGACAAAGTTTGACACATACCCAATGCCCAGAGTAGACGAACTTATAGACCTACTTGGCAAGGCTCGCTATCTTACCACTTTGGACTTGACAAAAGGGTATTGGCAAATACCCCTAACTGGTAGCGCCAAAGAGAAGACTGCGTTCGTGACCCCAGACGGTTCCTTTCAATATAAAAAAATGCCTTTTGGGTTGCAAAATGCCCCCGCGACATTTCAGAGGGCCATGGACAGGACCCTAAAACCCCACCGACAATATGCAGCAGCCTATCTAGATGACATAGTGGTACATAGTACTGATTGGAAGTCTCACTTGCCTCGTGTCCAGGCTGTTCTTGATTCCCTCTTCAAAGAAGGTTTTACGGCAAATCCAAAAAAATGTGCCATTGGTCTAGAGGAAGCCAAGTATTTGGGCTACACTATTGGCCGTGGTGTCATAAAACCACAAGTGAGTAAAATAGCAGCCATCCAGGAATGGCCACGCCCTGCAAACAAAAAGCCGATCAGGGCCTTTCTTGGTATTGCGGGGTATTATAGAAGATTTATCCCAAATTTTGCAACTATAGCTGCCCCTCTGACAGACCTTACGAAAGGGAATGATTCTGTAATGGTGAAATGGTCCCCAGTAGCAGAGGAGTCTTTTCAGGTCCTGAAGAAGGCTCTGTCTGCAAAGCCAGTACTGTACTCTCCCGATTTCTCCAGAGAGTTTTTGGTTCAGACGGATGCATCTGATGTTGGTATCGGGGCGGTACTGTCACAGGTATACAATGGGGAAGAACACCCTGTCGTGTACCTAAGCAGAAAGCTCAATGACCATGAGAAAAAGTATGCAGTCATTGAAAAAGAATGTTTAGCCATAAAATGGGCCGTGGATGCACTCAGATACTATTTATTAGGGCGCCAGTTTGACTTAATAACTGACCATGCTCCCCTGAAATGGATGGCCCAAAAGAAGGAGACTAATAGACGGGTGAACCGGTGGTTTTTGGCTCTACAGGATTACTCCTTCACCGTAAAACACAGGCCAGGTGTGGAGATGGGAAATGTAGATGCCCTGTCCCGTGTTCACTCCTGTTGGGCCACAGGTGTTCCAACCCTGGGGTTGAAACAAGGGGGGAGGATATGTAGCAGAGCATCCCAGAGAGAGCCAGGAGAAGTCCTGTTCGGGGTTTATACATCTCCCAGGCTCCTCTCATATACATTCAGAGGTCTCTGAGACATGATCCAGTTCGGATCTTAGTCCTCCTTTCCAGGCTAATTTAAGCTCACCTGAGCAAACAGCCTTTGCTCTCTGCCTGGGACACACAAACAGGGATGGTTTGTGAGGAGCCAAAAGGTTGGTAAAACCCTTTAAAAACTCTTTACAGAAGCTGACAAGCGGTAGGCTTGCTCAGCTTGATAGTTAGAGACGGTGTATGTTATAGTTAGAGCCGAGACACGGCTAGGACTTTTGTTTGGTTATTTCTGTTTTGAGGTGTTTTCTGGAAGACTGTGCAGCACCTGTGTATGGACTTGTATTTAAATCAAATAAACCCAGCACTGTTTTCACTACCTCAAGTGGATTTGGCATCTGTGCCTTACTAAACAGCCCATCCCAGTGAGCTTTGTACCTGCTACCTGTCCCCCAGGTTACAATACACACACACACACACACACACAGTGGATATAAAAAGTCTACACACCCCTGTTAAAATGTCAGGCTTCTGTGATGTAAAAAGATGAGACAAAGATAAAGTCAGAACTTTTTCCACCTTTAACCGCTTCCCGACCTCCTCACGCAGATATACTGTGGCAGAAGGGCACGTACAGGCAGATTAACACACCTGAACATTGCCCTTTAAGAGTCGACTTGTGGGCGCATGAGCGCCGGGAGCTCCGTGAGCAGGATCGTGGGTCCCGCGGACTTGATATTTGCAGGGATACCTGCGATCGTCTCACGGTGAGGAAGAACGGGGAGATGCTAATGTAAACAAGCATCTCCCCGTTCTGCCTAATAACACACTCACTGATCACAGCTCCCTGTCATCGGGAGCAGCGATCAGTGATGTGTCACACAACCCCCCACAGTTAGAATCACTCCCTAGGACACACTTAACCCCTGCAGCGCTACCTAGTGGTTAACCCCTTCACTGCCAGTGACATTTTTTACAGTAATCAATGCAATTTTTTAGCATTGGCCGCTGTATTAATGCCAATGGTCCCAAAAATGTGTTAAAATTGTCCGATGTGTCCGCCATAATGTCGCAGTCACAATAAAAAAATCGATGCTCACCGCCATTACTAGAATTTTTTTTTTTTTTTATAAAAATACCATAAAACTATGCCCTATATTGTAGACGCTATAACCAGGGCCGGATTAAGAACATCATGGGCCTGGTGCAGAGGATTTTGGTGGGGTCTTTTATAAATAAATAAATAAAAATGCAAAAAATGTTTTGCTACAACAAATTACATCAAAGAGAGAGAGGGAGGATGAGAGAGAGAAAGGGGATGAGAGAGGGGTGAGGGGTGAGGGAGGATGAGAGAGAAAGGGGGGATGAGAGAGGATGCACATGAGCATGCGTGGGAATGACATCAACGCAGCCCGGCCAAGGATAGTGACCAAAGGCACAGAACCCAGAAGGAACACTCGGTGAAGATGGAAGCGCCCGGGCCCACCGGAGTTGTCACAGCACAGCACTGGAGGGCTCAGTCTGACAATTTAAGTGTACCCTAATGTGCTAATATGCTGTGCATACTTGTACATTTTGGCATAACCTACCTCAGGGCCTCTAAAAAGTTGTAATGTTAGAAAAGTTTACTACCACTTTAATATCACAGGAGCCTCTCATGGGGCCCCCTACTGACCCGGTGGCCCTTGGGCAGTGCCTAAGTGCATAGTTGCCAACATTTCAAAAATATTTTCAGGGACACTTTTTTACAAGTGCTATATTTAGAGTAGCTGACATCCCCTGTGTTCCTCTATACATCACAGTAGTAATCACAAAATTAAATAAGTGCTAATAATGGGGCAGAACAAATCTGATTGTGTTGTTTTGATTGTCTCTGATTGTCTGTGATTGACTCTCAACTTTGGGTTGGGGAGTCCACCACTGTCGGTAAGAGTACCAAACCATTATTTCTATTGTGTTTTACAAGGACAACTGTTGACAACACTGGAGGACATTAGTGGTAGGTTTCTTGACTTTTTTAGAGAACTATACACATCTAGGCTAATTTTTTTTTCCCTTGCAGAGCTACGGGAGTACCTTGAGGGAGTCCCCTTCCCGACCCTCTCAACAGAACATAGGGAGGCACTAGATGGCAATATCTCACTGGAGGAGGTGCAGGCTGCGATCGGGGGCTTGCAGTGTGGAAAGACTCCGGGGGCGGACGGTCTGCCCACGGAGTTTTATTCTCAGCACGCGGAGCTTCTCGCTCCTAGGATGACATCTCTGTTTGCAGAACTCGCAGGTCTGGGACTCTTCCAGAGTCCATGGAGGAGGCAGTAATTGTATTAATCCCCAAACCCGGCAAAGGACCCGCAAGAATGTGGTTCATACAGGCCCATCTCGCTGCTCAATGTGGATGCGAAGGTCCTAGCCAAGATCCTAGCCACCCGCTTGGCTGGTGTGATTTCCACCTTGATCCACATTGACCAGACTGGGTTTATGCCGGGCAAGGGCACAGACATTAATATTAGGCGGCTATTCCTAAACACCTCAATTACACATGACAATACGGGATCCAGGGTCATTGCCTCTCTCGATGCCGAGAAGGCATTTGACTCCGTGGAATGGGTGTATCTGTGGGGGGTTCTTGAGTCCTTCGGATTCGGTCCCCGGTCCCGCTTTCATCCGGTGGATCCAGGTGATGTACAGAGCACGGGCCCAGAGCCAGAGTGCGTACTAACAACTACGTGTCCGACCCGTTCATGCTCCAGAGGGGCACTAGACAGGGATTGCCCCCTGTCCCCCCCAGCCTTTTTGCCCTGGCACTGGAGCCCCTGGCAATTTTGGTCCGGGAGGCCCCGATGGTTTAAGGGACTCAGGATTGGTCAGTTGGAAGAAAAAATATCCCTTTACGCGGACGACACCCTGCTATATTTGAACGATGCTGGTCCATCTCTGGCGGCGGCTCTTGAGCTCTTCGACAGATTTGGCTCACTATCTGGTATTCGGATCAACTGGTCCAAGTCTGTATTGTTCCCGCTTGATGTGGAGGCCCGGACCACGTCCGGACCCACCCCATTGTTGTGGGTCTCAGAATTTAAATACCTGGAGATCCAGGTCGGCAGGGACAATGCGCAATACTGCACCCTAAACATCACCCCACAGGTACGTCTTCTTAAGGACAGGTGTCGTGCCTGGTCCAACTTCCCGCTAAATCTCATAGGGCGTATAGCCATTCTCAAAATGATTATGCTGCCCAAGCTCAACTACTATTTTCGAAATAGCCCAATATGGATCCCGCCGGCCCTCTTCCGGGAAATGGACAAGTGTGTTATGTCCTTTCTGTGGAATGGGGCTGTCCCGAGACTTGCGAAATCCGTATTGCACTTACCAACTCAGCTGGGGGGCTTGGCCCTCCCAAACCTACAGGTTTACTACTGGGCTGCAATGTTAGTTACGGTGCACTGGTGGTTTGGGGCTCGACGCTCTAACGCGGCTGTTTGCTTAGAGGCAACGGCCCTGGGCTCATTACAAGACCTACAAAACCTAGCGTATAGAGGCACCCAGGCTTATGGGGATTTACCGGGCCCCACCAGGGCAACAGCTAAAGTATGGGTAAGGGCTAGACGTTATTTAGAGTAGCTGACATCCCCCTGTGTTCCTCTATACATCACACCATTATAGGGGTCCGTGGAAATATGACAAGGTGTGGTTGCCATAATTCTGAGCGGGATGGAGGGCAGGGGGGGATTTTTACCCCCTCTGCCTTCCTCCTCTCTACTGTCCCCCCACCTCGGCTAGTGGTGACATCAGCAACCGCATTGTGTGCTCGGCCCTTCTCTTCACCTCTCCCCCCCTTCTCTCCCTCTCCTCCCCCCACTCTCTTCTTCCCCCCCACCCCACTTCTTACCACCCTCGCTATGTCCACAATACCTAATGGGGCAGAACAAATATGAGGACTGAGATTTCCTTTAGTTGAACTAACAAAAGTGTGCCCATTCTGATTGTCTCTGATTGTCTCTGATTGACTCTCAACTTTGGGTTGGGGAGTCCACCACTGTCGGTAAGAGTACCAAACCATTATTTCTATTGTGTTTTGCACACCATTATACAATACCTTCAAGCAGTATTGGAATTACAGATGTGGAGTATCACTGGATTATTTGTATACGTGACAACCCTGTTATCAGTCTGTTTGACTCATGGTTTACAGCCAATGAGTCCATAGGAGCTGGTAAGAGTACCCACCTATCAATTAGGTTTTACTGTTTGCGAATGGTCCAAGTGGAGGGTTGTTTGGAGACATTGAAGATTTTTCAGCTATTCAGATATTTTGAGCAAACATTTGTCTGCATCTATTACATAAGGCAGCTAGTCTTCAGTATTTGGACTGCATAATTCACTGGTGTTCATATCCATGTTTATTGTTTTATACACCCTATTTTGTTCACTAGTATTACCTACAGTCAGAATATTCTATATTATTTAGCACTAGATTTGTGATTTTTATGTCACTCAGTCTATTTGTGTCACTTTTGATTATTTTTTCTTTAGGATATGTCCTACCATTCTCCTCCGAGTTAGATGAGGGTGAGGCTTCCAACCTCCCCATCATCAGCTTGAGTTTTTGAATGCTGGATATACCCACACATTGTTTTACCACAGAGTAATTCATAGTCTATACATATATATATATATATTTTCTCACAAATATTTATATGATGTTAATCTTCACTAGCACTTCTCTCAAACCATCTATGTGAGGGATTTCAATATCCCGCACAAATTGAGAGATTTGGTCTTACACTAAAGAGGTGTCATTAAATATCTAATATAGCACATTGTTTCCAGATTTCCATTCTGGTAAACCTTGGCTAATTAGATACATACTTAGCGCTACACTTTATATATTTTATAGTTTTGCACAATTGGTCAAATTGTAGTGTCGGCAGCTTATTCAAATCCTGGCTAGCGCGGTTTGATTTTCTCCACGTATTTTTGCCCATTATAGAGCTGGTAACATTGAGGATATTCAGTATAATTTTAAAGAAGTGGGTAAGAGGCATAGGGGTAGAGTATGGATGGTATAAAAGTGAGAAGTATGTGCAGGTGAGGAAAAGGAGTGTGAAGGGTATGACAGTGGGCAGTATGTACAGGAGAGGATTGTGGGGGGTATGACAGAGGGTAGTATGTACCGGAGAGGAGTGTGGAGGGTATGACAGTGGGCACTGTGCACAGGAGAGGAATGTGAAGGGTATGACAGTGGGCAGTATGCACAGCAGAGGAGTGTAGAGGTTATGACAGTGGGCACTATGTATAAGAGAAGAGTGTGGAGGGTATGACAGTGAGAAATATGTACAGGAGAGAAGTGTGGAGAGTAGGACAGTAAGCAGTAATTACAGGAGAGGAGTGTGGAGGATATGACGGTGGGCACTATGTATAGGAGAGGAGAATGGAGGGTATGACAGTGAGTAGTATGTACAGGAGAGGAGTGTGGAGGGTATGACAGTGGGCACTATGTATAGGAGAGAAGTGTGGAGGGTATGACAGTGGGCACTATGTATAAGAGAAGAGTGTGGAGGGTATGACAGTGAGAAATATGTACAGGAGAGAAGTGTGGAGAGTAGGACAGTAAGCAGTAATTACAGGAGAGGAGTGTGGAGGATATGACGGTGGGCACTATGTATAGGAGAGGAGAATGGAGGGTATGACAGTGAGTAGTATGTACAGGAGAGGAGTGTGGAGGGTATGACAGTGGGCACTATGTATAGGAGAGGAGTATGGAGGGTATGACAGTGAGTAGTATGTACAGGAGAGGAGTGTGGAGGGTATGACAGTGGGCACTATGTATAGGATAGGAGTATGGAGGGTATGACAGTGAGTAGTATGTACAGGAGAGGAGTGTGGAGGGTATGACAGTGGGCACTATGTATAGGAGCAGAGTTTTGAGGGTATGGCGGTGGGCACTATGTATAGGAGAGGAGTGTGGAGGGTATGACAGTGAGCATTATGTACAGGAGAGGAGTGTGGAGGGTACGACAGTGGCCACTATGTACAGGAGAGAAGTGTATGACAGCGGGCACTATGTACAGGAGAGGCGTGTGTAGGATATGACAGTGGGTGCTATGTATAGGAGAGAAGTGTGGAGAGTATGACTGAGCAGTATGTACAGGAGAGAAGTGTGGAGAGTATGACAGTGGGCACTATGTATAGGAGAGGAGGATGAAGGAATCTGGGAAGGAAAAATGTAAAGGTTTGTGGAAGGATGTTTAGGGACTGCGTAGTGGTTAAGCGGGCCACACATGGATTGAAATTGCACCAATTAATCAGAGACCAGCCATAGTCGATCTATGTATGGACTAGCTGGTTTTACACAAGTCAACCTATTAACCTACTTGAGTACAACCAGCCTGTCAGGTTTTCCCAAAAACAATCAGTGCTGCCAGCTATAGTTAGCAACACTAATTATTGTATTCACTGGCAGAACACAATAACACTGCAGGAGTAATTCCCCCATCCACAGGTCAGCAGGTGAGAGGGTGTGTGGGGAAAGGCTGGGGAGAGATACTAGTCAGTGGCTGGTGAGGCACTGGCTAGTATCAGAGCCAGATACACACAGGTTACATACGACACAATTGTTAGAGCGAGAGCAATAATTCTAGCACTAGACCTCCTCTGTAACTCTAAACATGTAACCTGAAATAAAATGTAAAGCATAGCTTAGTATACAAAATAAAATCGTTCTGAAGGGGCCACAAACCTCGATGGGGCGGCCTTGACTTTTGGGCTTTCCAGTTACCTCTGCTTGGCTTGTTAATCCGTGTCCAGGGGTTCCCAGGGTTAGTACCCAACAACTTCAGATGCTGACACCATAAAAGTCCTTTTAGAAGGTTTTTATTTGTAGGGGTAACATCCAACTAGTCTCGAATGGGAACAGAGGGCAAGGGTGAAGAAACTCAGGCACCTTGAACTGCTGACAATTGAAATGTCTCTAGCAGAAACCCAGAGTAGCCACTCACAGCTGGGCACTTCAATGCTGAACAAATCTCTAGCCAGAGATTATGGCAGTCAACACTTTGATCCAGAAACTTGTAAAGTCTCTGACACAGAATAAACTTTCAACCGAAAGTGAATAGGAACCTTTTCTCAGTACCTGGAACTTTCTCAGTTTCCTTGGCAGTACTGTGAAATTGTGGATTCTTTAGTGTCCATAACAACCCAGCAACCAGGCTCTTCTTGAGATGCCAGCTTGTTGGCCCTCCTCCTAAGAGTCCTCCCCCGGTCGCCTACGCGAGCTGCGGTGCCCCTCCAAGATTGAGAGCACACCCGGACGCCTTGAATCCTCCCTCAGTTACTGTGCCTCGGACCAGCCGGTTCCGAGACTCTGGAACAGATGGATCCTTGCCCCAGACCATACGGGTCTGTGGGGCTAGTCAAACTGACCATGTTGTGGGACGGCAAAGGCTCCCGGACCTGGGACCCCTCGTGGGGCTACCCCGGTCCAGACTCAGGAACTGGCAGTTACAGCCGAACCCCCGAACACATGACTTCAGCACCTTAAGTACCCTTCCCCAGACTACACAGCGGGGCCAGACGCACCCACTGATTGGCTCCGGGCGAATGCTGATACTCAAAAACATCCAACCAGGCCTGGTTCTAGGCCTGTCATGTGTACCTCACTGTACCCATGACCAGGCAGAACCCTAGTACAGCCCAGCCAAACTGATGCCAAAGTTAACCTGCACAATTAACCCTCAGAACCCCACTACTGTTCTGAGGAAAAAAATAAATTTTCACATATAGCGGACACCTTGGAAAAGTGTCACCGCTACAGTTCTAACTTTAGTGTTTTTTTTAATGAATGAAACAGTTTGTTTCCAAAAAGGAATGTTTGAAAAATTGCTGTGCAAATACTGTGCAACATAAAAAGTTGCAAAGACCACCATTTTATTCCATAGGGTGTCTGCTAAAACAATATATATAATGCTTGAGTAATTTTCTAGCAAAAAAATTATGATTTTTACATGTAGGAGAGAAGTGTCAGAATTGGCCTGGGTGGCAAGGGGTTAATTACCATAAGTAATATACAAATTATTATTATAAGCACTGTGAGTTCATCCTCTCAGTCTGCTGCAGAGTTTTCCAGCTTGTATTTAAACTGGCCGCTCTGTATGTAGCTTCTGACAGGCTGCGCAAGCAGCCCCGTATCTCGGAAACCATAGATGATAGCAGCCCCATATTTAACCAGTGCTGGAGTAGGTCTTTCGCTACCTACCTTCCAAATGTGGGGTCTCTTTGATTCCTGGTCGCCGAGCTACAACCCTCAAAGTTGATCGTTTTTTTTTGTTTTTTGGGCAAATGGGCCTATCTTGAGAAAGGGCCTGGAGCTGCAGCTCCAATAGCCCCTATGTTAATCTGGCCCTGGGGGTACCCATTTTCCCCCGTTATTTGCTCTGTCACTTGAACCATTTCTTTGTAGAATCCGTATGAACCCAGATATTCAGGGCTTACCTATTGGAGACACCCAATATAACAATTTTGGCATGTGCGGACCACTTATTTTTTTTCTCTGATGAACCATGCCATATCACTCCCAAATTTACTCTGGGAATTCGGACTTTATGGATCTCTTTCCAACCTAAAAATAAACTTTAATAAATCGGAAGCAATGGGGATCGGGATACCCTCTGCCCGACTATCAGTGTTAAAATCGAGTTTTACATTTATTCCACAAAGATGTTATTGAAAATTTTCCAAAAGTAATACAAATAGTACCATAGAACATATAACCAAATTTCAAGTACGATACTTGGTTCCAACTAAAGTGAGGCCTAGGGTACAAAGTTTGTGGAAGTAGGAGCCAGCAATTGTTGCCTCTGCCTACAATTAGCAAGAAGGCCATATAGGGAAACTTATATAAATAGAAAGAAATCTTTTAATGGGAGAAATACTGCAACGTACTGCAGGCTTATGTAATTCATGTTGGAATGAGAGACTTCTAATAAAGGTACTCAACATAGCATCTGTAAGTAATATACCAGGAACGGGGAAGGGGGGAGACTCTGAATACTGGGTCGGTGCTCCACTTCACCTTTTCTTTGTCAGGCGAAATAAAATGACAAAAGAAAAGGGGAAGAAGAGGGGGGCAGAAAAATAAGAGAAAGGAAAAGAACAGAATGAAGAGTAAGAGGGAGGGGGTATAGGGGAATAAGGGGGGCACTGTACAGGGGACATGTGAGGAGGGGGTGGGGTCACCACCAACTACCCTCCCCAGAAGAACCTTCATGTTGTGAAAGGTCTATCAACCCTTAATGTGTCCTTCAAGGGTTATTCCGTAATAAATCCTGAAAGCGATGCGAGTTTCGAAAGTCTAGCCAAGGTGTCCATGTTGCGAGTTTTAGTTTTAAATGGACGGACACAGCTTTAAAGTATTTGGGTACTTATAGTCCTGCAAATATTGAACGCACATTTGCACTCAATTTCCCTCCTCTACTGGCTAGCACCTGTAGTCTGTTAGATTCCTGGCATAAAGGCCTACACTAGGGGTCTCAAACTGGCGGCCCTCCAGCTGTTGCGGAACTACAAGTCCCATCATGCCTCTGCCTGTGGAAGTCATGCTTGTAACTGTCAGCCTTGCAAGGCCTCATGGGACTTGTAGTTTTGCAACAGCTGGAGGGCCACCAGTTTGAGACCCCTGGCCTACACTCTTGGTTTGGCAGAAGCAACCTCCTAATAATGTGCATCCTACCAAAATTCCTCTACTTATTTTAAGCCTGGCCAGTTAAAATACCTCTTGCCTATTTTAAACAGGTCTATTCCCTCTTCATTAAGTTTGTATGAGCACATAAAAAACCACGCCTCCCTTGCCAATTGATGTCCTTACCCAAACAATTTTGCGGCCTAGCCCTACCGAATATACGGCAATACTATCAAGCAATTCACCTTGGTAGGATTATCGATTGGTGCCGTCACAGCTGCTGTAAGTTATGGGTACATATTGAGCAGGCTCGAACTAACATTCCACTGAAAGGAGCTCTATGGTGTTTTGACCACATAATCCCATCTTTGAAATCTACCTCTACTGGGTACGACACTCCAGATAAGTTCATAGGCTAGCAGCCAGAATTCTCTCTCCTCCCCAGATTCCCCCTGGCTCCCTATTATGGGAAATCCATGGTTCCCCCCTGGTCTTGACCCCCATATGCTTCAAACTATGCAACAATTGGGTAGAGTTCAGGCATCCCATTTTTTAACGAGGGGACGATGGCCTTCCATAGAAGTGCTGGGTAACGCTACGGCCCCTTTTAACTGCCCTTTTTGATTGCATTTCAATTGCAACATTTCCTCAATACCTTGCATAAATAGAACTGCAACGTAAATTACGAAAGACCATAAAAAAACAACTATAAAATTTTAACAAGGTGGTATGTAATCCCTTACCTCTTAGATAAATACTACCCTGCCACTACTGACAGGGTACACTGCTGGAGATGCCAAGGGGATAGAGGGAAGTTGCTCCACGTATTCTGGTCATGTCCTAAATTGATTCATTTTTGGGCGACAGTTAGATACATTACCCAAAAATTCCCAGAATACAAGATTCCTGGTGATCTGGCCTTTTTCCTGTTGCACGTCTCTTTTCCATCTCAGCCAAACTATATAAAAAATTCATTGTACGCCATCTCTTGAATGCTGCAAAGTCCTGTATCCCATTCCATTGGAAGAAACAATTCCCACCAACTACTGCTGACTGGCTCCATAAAGTGGAGGAAATTAATAGAACGGAGGATCTAGTACTCACCGCGCAACACCAACGAGAAAAATACTTGGGGGCTTTGGAGTCAGTTTGTCCTCTCTGCAAAGGGTACAGACATTTTTGGACCATAATGTCATGAATGAGCTCCATGACCTGTTCTCACTAGTCATCTGGAGCCAACGCCACCTTGAACCCCTTCCTACCCCTCCCCTTCTTTTTTCTCCCTGTCTTTCATGTCCCCCCTCTCATCTCTCCTAATTGTTCCTTTCGTTTTATCAAATAAGAGAAAATCGATAAAGGCGAACTCAGATCTTACCCCATTATTCACCTTTTTTTTTGATAAATAGTTGACAATGAATACACTTGCATTAACCGCTTCAACCCCAGAAGATTTTACCCCCTTCCCCTTTCTGACCAGAGCACTTTTTACAATTTGGCACTGCGTCGCTTTAACTGACAATTGCGTGGTCGTTCGATGCTGTACCCAAACGGAATTTGCAAACTATTTTCCCACAAATAGAGGTTTCTTTTGGTGGTATTTGATCACCTCTGCGGTTTTTATGTTTTGCGTTATAAACAAAGAAAGAGCAACAATTTTGAAAATAAACAATATTTTTTACTCTTTGTTATAATAAATAAAAGTTTTTAAAAAAAAACGAATTTCTTCATCAGTTTAGGCCAATATATATTCTTCTACATATTTTTGATTAAAAAAAAATCGCAATAAGCGTATATTGATTGGTTTGCGCAAGTTATTGCGTCTGCAAAATATGAAAAAGATTTATGGCATTTTTATAATTTATTTTTTACTAGTAATGGCGGTGATCTGCGATTTTTAGCAGTACTGCGACATTGCGATGGACAGATCGGAGACTTTTGACACTTTTTTGGGACCATTGGCATTTATA
Source organism: Lithobates sylvaticus (assembly GCA_028564925.1). NCBI lineage: Eukaryota > Metazoa > Chordata > Amphibia > Anura > Ranidae > Lithobates > Lithobates sylvaticus. Next base: position 168,893,214 of record CM053028.1, read on the forward strand.
CAGCGATCAGTGCTATAAAAATACACTGATTACTGTGTAAATGTCACTGGCAGGGAAGGGGTTAACACTAGGGGGGCAATCAAGGGCTTAAATATGTGTTCCCTCAGCATGTTATAACTGTGTGGGGATGGGAGTGACTAGGGGAGGAGCCATATCAATTTTCCTACTTAGTAGGAACAAACAATATGGCTCCTCTCCTCTGAAACACACCACAATGTACTTCCTAATCATAGGTGCTCATAAAAAAATGTTAAATAAACAATTCAAATATGGAATTGAAATATGTGACATTAAAAAAATGAATATTCAGTGATCTTGTATCCAAAAAAAAATTCAAAATTCATTGACTAAAAAATCCAGTAAATGCACATGGTGATCTTGAATCCCAAACAATTATTAAAAAAAATCCAGTTAAAAATGTGTATGAAAATGCGTGATAAAACGTGATGACTAAAAGCAAAAAACAAACCTACTGTATTTATTTGATATAGCAAATAATTTGATAATATCCAAAGATGCTAAATAAAAAATAAAAGTAAAAGTGAAAATAAATAAATGCTACAATCCAATTCTTCAGTGATAATCCAAAAAGTTAATAAAGTTCAATAAAGTGCTCTTGTGCCAGTGAAAAAACAGTATATCTGCCTGACATAGTCGGCAAGTGATTAAACCATCTTACCATTATCTTTTTTTATAATTTCTTTATTTTTCTCTTTTTCTTTTAAACGAGGACGGAAACTTACATGAAGAATCTTTCCAATGCTTTACATTACATTTCTATATATGTACATAAAATAAATACATTCTATTCCCTCTGTCTCTAGCCTTCCATATAATTATGTATATAAGTTTAAAGAAACAACTAAGTTGGTAAGTGAGAAAGCGAAGCAATACTTCCCTCTGGATCCCACCCCCCGTACTTTGTGCCTGACCCTGGGTCGACGCTATCCCCAGGCCCGGCCAAGATGCAGCTACCACCTTCTAGTTTTCCACACACTTCCCTTATTTTCAGATCATTTCCCTCCTTGCTTTTCCCCAAATAAACAACTAACAAAAAAAACGAACAACAACAAAAAAAAAAAAGGAAAAAAAGGGGGGAGAAAGGTTTTTTATTCTCCACCAATATTCCCTCCCCCAAATTCTCATCCTCGTCTCCTCCACCCCCACCCTCCTCTAAATCACATCAATTAATTTTTTCCCTTCCTCTGAAGAAATATGTTCAAATTTCTAAATAAATGTTCCTTTTTTTCCTGGCTGTCCATACTAGGTCTTCCATCCTGTTCACCTCCTCTACTTTCTTAAGCCACATGCTCACAGTAGGCGGTTGTGTCTGTTTCCACTTATTATGCCTTAGCTGCATTCACTAAGTGGCACAGGATAGAATTCCTGTAGGTTTTCCTCCGGATCCCTGATAGATGCAAAAGAAATAGCGCTGGATCCTCACGTATTTCTACCTCACTCAAATGAATATGGCTGGGAAAACCTCACAAAGAACAGCACCTCATCCCATATATGGTATGCAAATTTTGTACCCAAAGGTAGGAGGAAAAAGGGGATTATTGCAGTGCCAGAGTATAATTGAAGAATTAACAGATTCGATTGGTCAAATATATAGAAAAAAATTATTACATTTTATTAGAAGTACATAGAAGATAAATAGCAAGAAAAGCATCAAAAATGATTTTATGCAATTAAAATTAGCAATTTAGTATGGACAAATAATAAATACAGAAAATATTTAACAGAGTATATTGGGCCTTGCATGTATATCGGCCACTGGTACAGGTAATCAAACCGACATGTTTCGCCAAGACATTGGCTTCTTCAGGGTGATGATATATGCCTGTGCCAAACTGTGATTTCTAGAAAAACACACACATAAAAGAATTATTATGGATTCACAATACTTAAGCTAATGAGATCAATTAGAATTCATACATATTTTGTTGTTTTTATATATATATATATATATATATATATATATATATGTAAGTTCAGAGTGCATGACATGAACCCAATCAAATCATCATTGGAAACCAAACGATGCGCCATATGTACATACCCCAAAGACAAGCCTGGGTGAACGGACAGAGCCCATAAACTAAATCGCTGAAACTTTCGCCACATCTATGGCTACAGGGGGTAAGTAAAGACCTAGCGATTGTGAAAAATAATATTAGTAAATTGAATTCCTGAAGAATAAAAGGGGGTGGATAAACTCCCTAATATAGTGGGCTAACAAATACTTACAATCAATTTATTAAAAACAAGTATAAAGCGGGGGCACCGATAGTGATGTCCAATGGTGTCAATGATAGCCGGGGAAAAAAAAAAATTATATATATATATATAATCCCAGGTGCCAGAGGCTGAAAAAAAACATACCAATGAGGTGGTTATTATGGCTGTGAAGTATAAGCCAAATAATGCCGGGAATCAGAAAAAGAAGGAAAAAAGATATAAAAAGCAAAGAACAAAAGATAAGACAAGTCTCACCTGTTTGGTGATTGACTATGAATAGTCATCCCAGTTGCAAGCAGATTAAATCGTGCTGCAGACATTGCGAGTTATTAGGACAGCTGACTGAACACTTAGGCATACATGCACAAATAGGCAGAGCCTGAAAGGAAAAATTGAGCTATCAGTGCTGGGAAAAGAAAGAAATACCAAATAAACAAACAAAAGATATCCCTAAAAGATTCTTCCATAGTACCTCAGTGATTTAACAGCGTTGTAACGGCACCTCCGAGTCCAGCTCGGTGGTAGCCGGACACACTGGCTATATATACCCCCCACACCTGATTGGCATACAGTCGATCAGTGAGTGGAGAGAGCAAGCTACTGCGCATGCGCCCAAAACTGGATGACACGGGCCTACAAACCCCAGAATGCCGCTCGCGGCTAAGGCGATATCGCGTGATGTAGCAGAGATGATTGGTCTGTTCAGGGAACATACTACATACTGCATGATGGAAAGTAAACAGGCAAACAGATGATAGCCAGGGGAGAGTGACATTGGCAGAAGCTGAGGGGCGGGATGGCATCTGAATTGAAATGCCGGCCCTTGGGTGTCCATGTAGCCAACAGCGGCGCAGGGGCGAAATCAGATAGGGGCTGCAGCCAATAAACCCAGCAATAGTCACCGGGGGGCGCACAGAATGGACACATCATAGCATCCGAGGATGAAAAAGAACAGGTCATGCACTCCGGAACGTTAAATAAAAGTTGGTTAGAAAATAAGAAATCGCAGTATCGCAGAGGAATAAGAAGTTAATTAGAAAAATTACAATACATATTATATATCTCAAAAAAAATAAAATAATAATTTTATGTTGTAGAAGTTACAGTTTTGTGTATAAATACATTTCAAAAGACAATAATGAAGAAAACAATCAATTGAAAAATAAATTTTAGAGATGAACTCTGATAGTACTTGGTAGCCCAGACCTTCCGACCATGACTCAAATCACTGGGAAGACAGAGAAAGAGGAATGATGATGGCAGATTATCATTATATATAGATTAATCAAAAATTTATTAACTGTGATCTAAATCAGAAAAGGCAAGTAGACAGGTCATACACGCCAATGAGATGCAGAGGCGCAAATAAGCTGGCGACCCGGCTGTGACTGGTCACAGTCAGCATGATTGAAAAATGCCAAAGATCAGAATGTTTGTCTTTAAAGGAACGATTTGTAACTTATATACTCATTGAGTTCAGGAAAATGGATCGCGTCCAAGTTATGGATCCACTTGGTCTCTAGTTGCAATAATTTGCCATCAATTCCACCTCCTCTCACATGTTGGGGTACATGTTCGAGGGCTGCAAAGATGATGGCATGTGGATCAAAATTGGGTTGAGCTGCAATGTGTCTATTAATAGCGGTGGTAGTATTACGTTTGAACAAGGGTTTAATATGATCCCTGATATGGACAAAAAAAGGTCTTTTTGTTTTGCCAACATAATATGAGCTGCATCGACAAGACGCTAGATATACGACACCTATTGTTTGACAATTAACTCGATGTCGGATGGTATGCGTTAGTCCATTAGGGAGACGGACTTCTTTGGAGTTACTGACAAATGAGCACGTCACACTTTCCACAAGGGAAGGTGCCAAATGTATGTGGGGATTGTGTTGTTTTGACAGAATGATGACTGGTGATGAGACGGTCCTTTATGGACGGAGATCGTCGGTAAGTTATATCGGGATATGGTTTTATATGCCTCCCAATGGAGACATCTGCAGTAGGTAGGGGCCAGAATTTCTAGACGACATCCCTAACCTGGGCATGCTGTTGTGAGAATTGCGTAATCAAACGTACTGGTTGTGGGGCATCTGAGGGTTTGCTAGAGAAAATTAGGTGTTGTCTATCCAATTTTTTTACTTTGTTGTAAGCTCTTTTAAGTAGAGAGTGACTATATCCACGATTTTTGAGACGAATGTATAGATCGTGGGAAGCAGTAATGAACTCAGTCTCAGAGGTGCAGTTCTGTTTAATTCTTAAATATTGACTGAATGGGATACTATTAAGAAGGGGCTTGGGATGGGCACTGACTGCGTGAAGAATGGTATTTCCTGAGGATGGCTCAGGAATTTTTGAATGGTCTCTCGTACCTCCTTCCAGTATTTCTCAATTCTTGGGCATGACCAAAATATATGTAAAAGGGTTCCCTGCTCTTTCTGACATCTCCAACACTCACTTGGTGTATTCGGGAAATATTTAAGTTTTTCTGGTGTTCTATACCATTGTGAAATAATTTTATAATTTGTTTCTTGCAATTTTGTACATGTCGCTGTTTTAAATATAGATTGTATCATATTCATTTTCTGTTCCTCTGAAAAAATCCTCCCCAAATCTGTTTCCCATTTTCGGAAGAAAGGCAACTGGAAATTCTCTGGTGGTTTAGTCAGTAACACATACATTTTAGAAATTATGTGTGTGATTGACTCCTTTTCCATATTTATGCCATTTCTCAAATGGCATATAACCACGGTCTAAAACATGGCGCTGTCCCGGTGCTTAAAAAATGTCCTAATTGTGCCGCCTGCCAAAAATCTAGTTGAAAAGGGCCTTTTCTATCCATCAACTCCTGCAATGTTGGCCATTTGCCTGATTTTATGAAGTGCGAGGCTTGGTATATTCCTCGTTTAATCAGTACCTCGAAAGGTACATTCTGTATACCTGGTATAAATCGCGGGTTTCCTAATATGGGGACCAAGGGGGAGTTCTGTGTGGATAGCCTATTCTTAACTAAAAGATTGTAGCATACCTATAGTGTAGGTCCTATTGTGGGATGCAACTTGGTATCAGATATCAAGTTTCTATAGAACCAGGGTGCTCTATGTAGTAAGTCTACACTGCGCTTGCTCTAGATTAGGCCAGATTTTCTGGTCTCCATGTCGGCACCAGTCCAACAGTCGGCCCAGATGTACAGCCTGATAATACTTATACATATCCGGTATTGCCAACCCCCCGTATTGTTTCGGTAGTGTCAGTAATGTCCTCCTTATCCTTGGCTGTTTATCTGCCCATATGAATTTCGTAAATAATGTTTGGATATTTCGGAAGAATTTACTCGGTATTAAAATTGGGACTGCCTGGAGAAGGTACAAGAGTTTTGGCAGGATATTAATCTTAATTATGTTACTTCTTCCAAACCAGGAATATATTCCCTTATGCCATTTCTCCAGTAGTCCACCTACCATATTTAGGGCAGGCAGAAAATTTAATTCATATGTTTTATTGGGGTCTACTGCAATAAATGTTCCTAAATACTTCAGACATTGGTCCGCCCATTAAAATTTATAATTTGATTTTATTGACTTCATCATTTCCTTTGGGACTGCTACCATCAAGGCCTCTGACTTGGAACATTGGTTTATTTTAAAATAAGATAGTGTACTGTATAACTAAATTTCCTTAACCACTTGCTTACCGGGCACTTAAACCCCCCTCCCATCCAGACCAATTTTCAGCTTTCGGTGCTCTCACGCTTTGACTGACAATTACTCAGTCATGCAACACTGTACCCAAATTAATTTTTTGTCCTTTTTTTCCCACAAATAGAGATTTCTTTTGGTGGTATTTGATCACCTCTGGGTTTTTTTATTTTTTGCGCTATTAGTGAAAAAAGACCGAAAATTTTGAAAAAAAACGCATTTTTCTTTGTTTCTGTGATAAAATTTAGGAAATTATTAATTTTTCTTCATAAATTTTGGCCGCAATTTATACTGCCACATATCTTTGGTAAAAATAACCCAAATTAGTGGACATTATTTGGTCTTTGTGAAAGTTAGAGACTCTACAAGCTGTGGTGCAAATTATACAAAATTGATCACACCTGATGTACTGGTGACCTATCTCATTTCTTGTGACCCGAACAAGCCAGGAAAGTACAAATACCCCCCAAATGACCCCTTTTTTGAAAGTAGACATTCCAAGGTATTTAGTAAGAGGCATGGTGAGGTTTTTGATGTTGTCATTTTTTCCCAAAATTCTTTGCAAAAAAATAAATTATTTTTTTCCACAAAATTGTCATTGTAATGGTTATTTCTCTCACATGGCATGTGTATACCACAAATGACACCCCAAAATAAATTTTGCTACTCCTCCTGAGTATTACGATACCACATGTGTGGGACTTTTTCACAGCCTGGCCACTTAGAGAGGCCCAACATGAAGGGGGGCAATCACGTGTTCTAGGAGCATAAATTACACATCTAAACTGGTTGACTACCTATTACACTTTTATAGGCCCTGGAGCACCAGGACAATGACACGTGACACTGACGTGACACTGACGTGGCACTGATGACACGTGACACTGACGTGGCACTGATGACACGTGACACTGATGTGGCACTGATGACAGATGGTACTGATACGTGGCACTGATATCACGTGGCACTAATATGTGGCACTGATGACAGACGCACTAATACGTGGCACTGATGACACGTGACACTGATACGTGGCACTGATGACACGTGACACTGATACGTGGCACTGATGACACGTGACACTGATGACAGATGGCACTGATACGTGGCATTGATGACAGGTGACACTGATAACAGATGGCACGTGACACTGACAGGTGGCACTGATGACAGATGGCACTAATACGTGACACTGATGACAGATGGCACTAATATGTGGCACTGATGACACATGACACTGATACGGCACTGATGACAGATGGCACTGATGACAGATGGCACTATGTGGCACTGATGACATGTGGCACTGGGGGACAGGTGGCACTGGGGACAGGTGGCACTGGCAGATGGCACTGGGGACAGATGGCACTGGCAGATGGCATTGGGGACATTTGGCACTGGCAGATGGCATTGGGGACATTTGGCACTGGCAGATGGCATTGGGGACATTTGGCACTGGCAGATGGCATTGGGGACATTTGGCACTGGCAGATGGAACTGGGGATAGATAGCAGTGGGCACAGATGGCACATTTCTGTTTTTTTTTTCCACTTACGGCGCTGCAGCCGTTCATCTCCCCCTCCTCACACGCTGTCTCTGTGTGAGGAGGAGGAGCGGCGCTGAGAGATGATCTCATATGTAAACATATGACATCATCTCCCATTGGACACGCCGATCGCGCTGTAAACGGCCGCTGTGATTGGCCGTTTACAGCGATCTGTGATTGGCTGTGTCCAAGGGACACGGCCAACACAGAATTTCCCTGCTGCGCGCTCGTGAGTGAGCACAGGGAACGAGGAAAGGGGAGGCCGTCATATGACGGCCTCCCGGGAATTGACATCCACGCAGAGGCCGTCATTTGGCTATGGCCGGATGTCAAGTGGTTAAAAAGATACGGGAGTGAGATTGCCGGATTAGTCAATGAAAAAAGCATATGCATATGCTGCCACTTTATTTTGGATTCCTCCTATAGCTATTCCTTGAATATCCCTATTAAGCCTTATTCTGCATAACAATGGTTTGAGGGTCAAAGCGAATAACAATGGGGACAATGGACATCCCTGTCTTGTCCCATTTGTTATCGCAAAGGATGGGGAGACTGCTCCATTTACCTTTACTTGGGCTGTAGGTCCTTTATACATACTTGCTATCCAGCCAATCTTTTTTCCCCCTAGTTTTATATGTCGGAGGCCCGAAAACATAAACCCCCATCCCACCCGATCAAATGCCTTCTCTGCGTCCGTTCCTAAGAATTCGCAGGGGGTCTCAGTAGAATTGGCTATATGCATTAAGTTCAAGGCTTTGATGGTGTTATCTCTTGATTCTCTTGTTGGAACAAATCCCACTTGATCTTGGTGGATCAGGGAGGGCAAATGCTGTTGTATCCTCAAGGCTATTATCTTACTGAATACTTTCAAATCCGTATTCAGCAAAGATATTGGCCTATAACTTCCGCATTGCTTTGGGTCTTTACCCTCTTTTTGTTTCACCGAAATTGTAGCTTTGACTGTCTCTGAATGCAAAATGGTTGTGTCTCCTATTTCATTGAACAGTTTAACCATATAAGGGCATAATTCCGGCATGAGTGACTTATAATACTGTACTGAAAGTCCATCTGGGCCAGGTGCCTTCCCACTTTTTGCTTGTCTTATTGCACTTTGTACCTCAGCTAATGTAATTGGCGACTCCATCTCTTGCTGTACAGTAGTTGTCAGACGCGGCATTCCACTTGAGATTAAATATTCCTCTATCTTTGCCTGATCTGGAACCCCCAAGTTTAAATTGTAAAGTGAAGAGTAGAAATCGCCAAACACATCCACAATCTGTCCTGGTAGCTGCACTTCCTCTCCATCCTTTTTCCTAATTGTGGGTATATATGTCTTTGTGTGTATTTCCCGTAGCGCTCTTGCCAGTTGTTTTCTGCATTTGTTACCTGACTCATAACTGCACTTACGTCCTATCTTTATTGCCATTTTGGCTCTATGCTGTAATAGATCTGTCACTTGTCTATGTGTGTTTAGTAATTCCTGTTCTACTTCTATAGTCTGGGCATGTTTATGTCATGCTTCTAAATGTTGTATTTTTGCTAGGAATTCTGTTAACTTGGTTTCCCTTTCCTTCTTGATCCTTGCTCCATGCTTGATCAATACTCCCCGTATTACCGCTTTGTGCGTTTCCTAAATTATTCCCGGGGGACTTTCTGAGCTTTCATTCTCCTGAAAAAAATTTTTTATCTCCTTCCGAACATCTTCCATCACTATAGGATCTTGGAGGAGACTTTCATTAAGTTTCCACATCCTAGGGGCTGAATGTTTTTTTTCTGTCAAATTGTATTTTAAAAAGATTGTGGCGTGATCTGACCAGGTAATTAAGCCAATAGAGGCTTCCTTAACTGAAAGTAATTGTTTATGCAGAACAAAAAATACATCTATGAATGAATGAATAACTTGTATAGCGCTACAATGCGAACTGAATCGCCTCAAGGCGCTGTATTGGCGTTTGGTTATCAAGCTTCTAGAAGAGGTAGGTCTTGAGTTTCTTCCTGAAGGCCAGATGGTTTTCTTCCATGCGAATGTCGGTTGGTAGAGCGTTCCATAGCCGTGGTCCCTGGACAGCGAATCTCCATTCCCCCTTTGATTTGTAGCGGGATTTAGGAATGAGGAGAAGATTTTGATTAGCCGATCGAAGACTGCGATTCGTTGTGTAGTGTTTTATTTTCTCGCGAAGGTATTGCGGAGCGTTTCCATGTGTGCATTTGTGGGTGAGGCAGAGGGTCTTGAATGCGACCCGATTCCTTACGTTTAGCCAATGTAGGTTCCTCAGGGAAGGGGAGATGGATTCCCAGGGTTTTTTCCCTGTTATCAGTCTTGCCGCCGTGTTTTGGATTTGTAAGCGCGCAAGTTGATATTGGGGTAATCCTATGTAAAGGGAGTTAGCGTAGTCCAGTCAAGAATTGATGACTGTTCCAACTACCACTGCTTTGTCCTCCTTTGGAATGAAGGGGATGAGTCTGCGTAGCAGGCGGAGCAGATGGTGAGATCCACTGACTACTGCTCCTATTTGGGCATCCATTGACATTTCTGAATCAAAAATGACTCCGAGACTCTTGGCCTTGGTCCTAGTGGTGATGGTCCGTCCAAAGATGGTAGGAGGTGTCCAAGGGATCTCTGTTCGGGGGTTATGATTTGCATGTAGAATAAGAAGTTCTGTTTTTGATTCATTAAGTTTGAGGGAGCTAGTAGTCATCCAGTCGTCTATCATAGTGAGGCATTTTCCTAATTGCTGATGATGGTCTTTTTGTCCGGTGATACGAAAATATAATTGAGTGTCGTCGGCGTATGAGTGGAAGCAGAGGTCTGATCTTCTGATGATGTTGAGGAGTGGGCGAATGTAGATGTTGAAGAGCACTGGCGACAAGGGTGATCCTTGAGGGACTCCACAGGAGATTGCCCGGGTTTCAGAGGTGAAAGCTCCTAGTTTCACCGTCTGAGAGCGATTTCCTAAGAAGGATCCGAACCATTGTAGATCTGAGCCGGTGACTCCTGCTACTTCTGTAAGGCGGATGAGTAGAGTATTGTGGTCCACAGTATCAAATGCTGCACTGAGGTCCAACAGTACCAGGAGACATGATTCTCCGTCATCCGCTGCTTCGAGGGCATCATCCCAAATCTTCAGGAGTGCGGTTTCTGTCCCATGGCCTGGGCGGAATCCTGATTGTAACGGATCCAGGAGTGTGTGTGTGTCCAGGTGGCGTTGTATCTGTTGTACTACCGCTTTCTCCATAATCTTGGAAATGTTGTTCAAGCTTGTTATCGGTCTTCGGTGGTTGGGGTCCCGGGGGTCGAGGTTGGGTTTCTTTAGCAGGGGTTTGATGATGCCTTGTTTGAGGGCGCCTGGAACAATCCCTTCTTTGAACGATTGATTTATGAGGTGCGTTATGGTGGGAGCCAGGATGTCGGAGCATTCTTTCAGGAGTTTTGTGGGGATGATGTCAATAGAGGATGTGCTGTCTCTGAGATTTTTGATGATGTTTTTAGTGGTATCCGTGGTGATTGGGATTTAGTGATCTATCCATGAGTGGGTTGGAAAAGAAAGAATAATCTCTTTCCTTGGGGTGTAATAATCACCATTTATATCTACCAATCTTGCTTCTATTATTGCCTGAGATATCCCCTTCCTTATTTTAGGCGACACTGACGATACCCCCGATGAGGTGTCTTCGCTGGGAATTGGGGGGCTATTGAGATCTCCCCCCATAATCAACTGTCCCTCCGTAAACCCCATAAGTTTACCAAATGTACTTTTTACAAAAAGATCTTGCTGTGTGTTGGGGGCATAATCTGTTGCTAATGCTACTCCTACCCCCCTATGGTTCCCTTAATTAACAAGTACCTTCCTTTTGCATTTGTCAGGGAATCCCTAAGATTCCATTCTACTTTATTCAATATCATAATGGTTACGCCCTTAGTTTTGGAATCGGGGTTAAATGCATGGTACACTGATAGATAGCTGCTATTTCTTAGCAAAGGGAGATTACTTTCTGTAAAATGTGTTTCTTGGATGAATGCTACATCTATCTGCAATCTCTTTAGATCTTGAAATAACATTCGTCTTTTTCAGTGATATTTAAATTCTTTACATTGAAAGACATTGTTTTTTTTTCTTTGTTTTCTTTTTCTCTTTTTTTTTCTCTCATCTCCCCTAGGTCACTTTGTTTATAGGGGGGTTGCAGACTTAGCAGAGGAGGGAGTTTTTTCCCAGAATATAAACATCAGAAATTGAGAGAAAGCGGAAAGGAAAATGGAAACTCATCTTACCATTATCAATAGAGATTCTGTTCAGAATATCTACCTTATTCTATTTTGATTGTCTTATGATCTTTATGTCGATTCACTATCTGATGTTGTACCTGATTTCACATAAAGGATGTAGTGACCTGTTTTCGCCTGTTGTGGGTTTCAATAAATATTATATTTGAAAAAAAAAAAAAACGTGCACCTGGGAGTGGGTGAATGATGCAGGGTGTGTGCTAATGAGGTCAGCTGGTCAGCTCCTTCTTGTGTCATGACCTACAGTCTGTAAGGAAGAAAGACATTATTAATGAAAACGTCTGCAAACATGGATTAGGACGAGAAAAGTAAGTGACTGTAGATTTAATGGAACGCTTTGATATTTTTGCAAAAAAAGTACATGAACGCTATATTGGTGCATAGGGAAGCTGGAATTTAGAAAAAAAAAAGTTTACAAAGGTGAACGTACTCTTTAAAACTCAATGTCTCCCCTGCCCTTCAAAGCAACTAACCAAACACAGATCATGTTTAGTTAGCTGTTTTCCTGGCTATAACAGCGCAGAAATGACAGTTCTGAAATTGGAAGTGACAAAATCATCAACACTTCTGGGTTCATTCACTGTACCCCCACTCACCATCCTGATGCCCACTTATGTGGTCCTGAGAAGAGAGGGAGAGCCAGTAACCACTGAGAGGGGGTTCCGGCAGGGAACCACCCTGTAATAGCGATCTTTTACTCTACAGCCGGGAGCCAGCTAAAGCAAACAAGCACAAGCTTATGTGTGGCTTCTACTGTAGCTATGAAGCCAACAATGGGGCAATATTCCTTCAACTGACACCAATAATGGGACACTATACCTCCCACTGACACCAACGATGGGGCACTATTACTCCACTGACACCAAAGATGTGGCACTATTCCTCCACTGACACCAAAGATGTGGCACTATTCCTCCCCTGACACCAAAGATGGGGCACTATTTCTCCACTGACACCAATGAAAAGGGAACCATTCCTCCCACTGACACCAATGATGGGGGGGGGGGGGTGCACCATTCCCCCTAATAATACTGATAATAGGGAAATATTTTTCTTCCGAATGACCACAAACACTATATAATTTTGACCACCTATCCTGAAGCATTAATTAGTCCCACTAACACTGGGGCATTTTCTACTCCCTGGGTCCTATCTGGCCCCCTTAACCGCTTGCCGACCAGCGCACGCTGATTTACACTGGCAGAATGGCACTGGCAGGCAAAAGGGCGTACAGGTACGTCCCCTTTAACCACTTTCAGACCGGACCAATTTGCAGCCAAAGGACCAAGCCCCTTTTTGCGATTCGGCACTGCGTCGTTTTAACTGACAATTGCGCGGTCGTGCGACGTGGCTCCCAAACAAAATTGACGTCCTTTTTTTCCCACAAATAGAGCTTTCTTTTGGTGGTATTTGATCACCCCTGCGGTTTTTATTTTTCGCGCTGTAAACAAAAAAGAGCGACAATTTAGAAAAAAACTCATTCTTTTTTAATTTTTGCTATAATAAATATCCCCCAAGAATATATAAAAAAAAATTTTTTTTCCTCAGTTTAGGCCTATACGTATTATTCTACATATTTTTGGTAAAAAAATTGCAATAAGCGATTGTCGATTGGTTTGCGCAAAAGTTATAGCGTTTACAAGATAGGGGATAGTTTTATAGCATTTTTGTTAATCATTTTTTTTTTTACTAGTAATGGCGGCGATCAGCGATTTTTATTGTGACTGCGACATTATGGCGGACACATCGGACATTTTTGGGACCATTGTCATTTATACAGCAATCAATGCTATTTAAATGCATCGATTCCTGTGTAAATGACACTGGCAGTGAGGGGGTTAACCACTAGGTGGCAGTGTAGGGGTTACATGTGCCTAGAGGCATGTTTCTAACTGTGGGGGGGCGTGGCTGTCAGCTAGTGAATGCTGATCTCAGCTCCAATCACAGGGAGCAGAGATCAGCGTCACTAGTTGCTAGGCAGAACGGGGAGATGCTGTTTATTTCCGCATCTCCCCATTCAGCCTTCCCGTGAGACAATCGCGGGTATCCCCGTGGCGATCGAGTCCACGGGACCCGCGACCCGCCTTTATGGGGGTCCCAACCGGCGCGAGCGCACATCGTGTGCCCGATGGCATGGCAGCATCTTAAAGGGGACGTACCTGTACGCCCTTATGCCTGTCCGTGCCATTCTGTCGACGTACATCGTCGCGCGCCGGTCGACAAGCAGTTAAGAATTGATGCTGAGCGCGCGTGCGCGCCGCCAGAGGTGCACGCCCGCTGTGGTCTCCGTGACCGCGGGTCCCGCAGACTCGATGTCCGCCGGGTGCGATGTCCGCCGGGGGAGAGGAAGAATGGGGAGATGCTTTTGTAAACAAAGCATTTCCTCGTTCTGCCTAGTGACAGGACAGTGATCACAGAACTCTCTCATTGAGAGCTGTGATCACTGTTCTGTGTGTTGAAGCCCAGCCCCCTCACAGTTAGAATCACTACCTAGGACACACTTAACCCCTTCACTGCCCCCTAGTGGTTAACCCCTTCCCTGCCAGTGTCATTTACACAGTAATCAATGCATTTTTATAGCATCGATTGCTGTATAAATGACAATGGTCTCAAAATAGTGTAAAAAATGTCCGATGTGTCCGCCATAATGTTGCAGTCCTGATTAAAAATTGAAGATCGCCATTACTAATAAAAAAAAAATAATAATAAAAATGCTATAAATCTATCCCCTATTTTGTAGACGTTATAACTCTTGTGCAAACCAATCAATATACGCTTATTGCGATTTTTTTTTACCAAAAATATGTAGAAGAATACATATCGGCCTAAACTGAGGAAAACATTTTTTTTTTATATATTCTTGGGGGATATTTATTATAGTAAAAAATAATGTGTTTTTTTCAAAATTGTCGATATTCTTTTGTTTTTTTGTAGCGCAAAAAATAAAACCTGTAGAGGCGATCAAATACCCCCAAAAGAAAGCTCTATTTGTGGGGAAAAAATTACGTCAATTTTGTTTGGGTACACCTTTGCAGGACCGCACAATTGTCAGTTAAAGCAACGCAGTGCCAAATCGCAAAAAGTGCTCTGGTCAGGAAGATGGGGTAAATTCTTCCGGGGCTGAAGTGGTTAATATCAGTGCATCGGGCCTTTGTTTATAAAATGTGGAGAACCCTGCTTTACACTGTACAAAAGTACATGAGCTTTTTTAAACACATTAAAGCCTTTTTGCTCCCCTAGATTTCAATTGGTGCATTTGTAAACATGCGACACATGCATTTTTGTGCCTGAAAAACACATCTCCTCCTCTAGACCTGCACTTCTTATCTTGCCCAACCCATCCTGATGCCCAAACAAACACATGAGACTTCATAGATGTCAAAACATTTGCACAAAGCTTGCTAGATGCCCACAAAAAATTGATAAAGGCCTCTTGCACATTGGGCTGTCTCGGTGTTTTAGTTTGCCTCAGAGGGACAAGTATAGCATCCAGCTTCGCTGCCAGCCAAAGTGTTTGGCAGGCTGCAGCTGGATGGAGTTCTGTATCGAGTGTATGTTCAGAGAAGGAGTGCCTTAACCGCTTCAACACCGGGCCATTTTACACCCTTCCTTACCAGAGCACTTTTTGCGATTCGGCACTGCGTCGCTTTAACTGACAATTGCGCGGGCCTACAAGCCCTTAAATCGGCATATCTGGCGTGGACTCCGCTCACTTGTAAGCTCTACCTAAACAAAATTGACGTCCTTTTTTTGGCCTCTGACTATATGCAACCCATGCTGCCTACAGAGGAGGTTGGGGACTTCCTTGTAAGATTTGAAAAAGTTGCTGTAAAGAGAAAATGGCCTAGGGACTGGTGGCCAAAACTGCTGCAAACCTTATTACGGATAGAGTTCCGGTCGGTTTACCATTTGATGGACGGGGACCAGGATGACTACCGCAAGTTTAAAGAGGAAATCCTTCTTAGAGGAGAGTTCCATCGCATCATGGACCGAAAGCCTGACCGGAAGTTGGAGAGGTATGTGGTTGCCCATAGCAACGGTGGTGATGTCAAGTCTGCAGACCATATGAGAAAAGTATTGCCTGCAGAGAGTGGTGGCAAGTTGAAAGCCACAATGCATCAAAGAGTTTGGGAGAATCAGCAAAGCTCTGCTGGGAGAGTGCGGTCTCCCATGGCAACGGGAGGAAGATTGCCAAAGGAAAGGAGGAGCTATAGGGCATATGTAGCTAAGCATCCACCTAAAGCTGCGTATGCATTTCAAAATTACCAGGAGCAAAGGTCTTTATCTCCTGGCCCAGATTCCTGTGCAAATATGTTTGCAGTCACCCCTGGCAACAAGGATTTTCCTGTTGTGTCGGCAGGGGGTGCTAAACAGTTGGAGATGCCTGCTGTAATTTCATCTGGTGGCCACCAGGGAGAGTGGGCCAGTAAAAGTGCAGCAGAGGACTGGTTTGTGAGACGACGTACTCAAATGAAGATGGTGACCCCTACTACTGCGGTGGGTAAGACTGTCTTTAATGAAATAATGGCTGGAACTGCTGGGTTGATGTTGAAAAAGACTGGTGCTGGTAAATGCATAGAAGAGACTGAATATGTGACTGTGCACACTGGAGTGGAAGTGACCCCAAATGGAAGATCCACTGTCTGTTTGGAAAAGGACTTGCCTCACTGCAGTGCCCTGTCCAGTGGGGAGGCAAGTGGTAAACTTGAATGTGACAATATGATGGGTAAAACTGCTAATATTGTGTGGGCTAAAGTGAATGGTCCAGTTGCTAATGGGCTAGTGCAGCTCACTAGAGATAACCTTGCTGTGAATGCGGTTAAAGATGTGCTATCTCCCCTAGCAACTGTGAAGAAGGCCACAGAGGTGTCCCTAGAAACCCCCAGGGAGCTCTGCGTTTTGGAGACGGAGGTTGCCTGGGACAGCTTTGGTGATGATCTGAGGGATAAGAGGGTACCTGAACATAGTGATGACAGGATGTTAAATGTTACAACTGAAATGTTTGAAAACGCTCATGGTGGAAATGGGTTAATGCAGTCTGGCAACGACCGGTATCAAAGCTTTAATGCGTTTAATGAAGCGCCACCAGAGCAAGGTGGTGAAGGTGTGGTATTGCTGTCTGCTATGGTTAAAAATGTAGTGCCAAAATCTTATTTGAACCAAAGTGATATGTGCAATGTGTCTGTTGCTGAACCACTCTGTCCCTCTGGGTCTCCTTGTGCAGTAGGAGCGGTACTGCGTGGTACCTCTGGGAGCACAGAGATAACAGACTGGGACAGGTGGACAAAAAGCCTGTTGGCTTTGTTGGAGAAGGCCTCTGTTGGTAAAAGTGGAGCAGACATGACTTCTGCAGTGCCAGATGAAGGACCTGCAGAGCAACTTGTATGCAAGGATGCACTTGCTACTGCAGATGATGGTGTTCATGAAATGGAAACGCCAAATAAGGGTAAACGCACAGAAGAGGTCATGTCTGTGATCCACAAAGGGCCCAATGATGTGATAATGGATAATGCCGAGCCAAATGTGTTGGTGGAAGTGCCAGATGGCACAGCAATAAATGAAGTGATTGTAGTCACAGGTCCAAATGTTTTATGGGATGATGGTCAGGAGTCAGGACAGTTGTTGGCAGAGGATCCCCTGCCAGTGGAGTTGGTGGATAGTGAAGCTGCCATGGACAACCACTCCGCTGGATGCAGTTCCTCTTCAGACACTGCCCTGCCGAACATGCGTGAAATGAAATATGACAGATGCATTGATATTTCTGACCGTGATGAAAAATGCAGCTCATTGTCAATTTGTAAGGGTTTGGTTACCATGGGTGACAACAAAAATAATGGTAGACCTGAAGATCTTGGTCAAGTTGATCTGGTTGTAGCAAACCCTGAAAATTGTAATGAGATAGGGAATGGTATGATTGACACAGGAGAGGTAAAAGATACAGCAGAATTAGGCCCCCTACAGGTTCAGGAGGGTATTTCTGGAGAAGATTTCCTGAGGTTTGAGAAATTTCTAAGGTCTGAGAAGGATCGTGATAAACAATGGTCGCAGGAAAATGGCCCAAAGCTCAGCAAGGTGTCGCATGACTTTAAAAGCTTAAAGTCGCAAGACAGTCAGTATGTCCTTCAGAGGGAGACTAGGATGAGGCTGCAGTCATATGAGGATGTTAGTGATGAAACTGACAAAAATAAGCATGCAGTGTACATGAGAAAACAAGTGACGCTAAGTTTGGACAGTAAGAGGGTGCCCGTACTTGGAGTACAGAGAGGGACCAGTGTCACCCTAATAAAAGAGCCCCCACTTATCATTAAACCAGTGTTTAACAATGTGGTTCCTTCTAAATTAAGTAAAGAGCAAAGGGGTGGTCTAGTGGAAATTGAGGGAGCACTTTATATCCTTAATGGTACTGGATCCGTAAAATTCATAAATCAACCTCATGTGCAAAAAGGTACCAAGATTGGTAAAAGGACTAGTGTAAGCCCAAGAGAAGTGGGAAAACATCGATTTTGGAAGCGCACTCGTAAAAAGGCATGGGAGTGTCTTTGTAGAGCCCGAGTAGATGTAGCAGGGGGACATAGAGAAATTCACCTGATGGGACAAGATTTGGCCCATGTGGGGGGTAGCTTGCATGGTCGTGCCAAAGTGAGGAGGTTGTACTGGTGTATAGTGAAGGTTAAAACTGATGTCAGTGAGTTGAAAGGAAGGATCAGGGAAAGCAGAGGTTCCCCAAGAAAAATGAATAAGCCCAGGGACCCAAGAAGAGGGAGAAGGCTGAGGATGGGAAAATATAGGACCCTGTTAAGATCCAGGGTGGGACGTGCCTGGAAGCGCACCCGGAAAAAAGGTTGGGCCTACGTGGCTGACAGCCAGCACAGAGGTGTCCCAACCATGACGGGTGCTGGTGTTCCTCCCTCCGGATCGAAACAAAGGGGGGGGGATATGTGGTAGTAAGGTACCCCACCAGTGTTTGGACGGAGGATTCTCAACCAGGCAGGTTGAGGGGCTCCAGTTTATTTGTTTATTTGGGAGGAAACTGGCTTTTCAGTTTCCTCATTGTTTACTTAAATCCGTTTTGGGATCTGGAGCCCGGGGATTTCATAGCGATCTGGGTGGGATGAAATCCCCAGTCCTGGGTCCAGATCTTGAGATCCACCAGCATACTGACTGGTCAGGTGTGTGTGTGTGTGTGTGTGTGCTGGGCTATTTGTACACACCTGACCATGGTTCTGGGCTCCACCCTCCCGAGGAGTCCAAGCAAGCATGGGAGAAGTGTGCATGTCTGCACAGGTCTGTCTGTCAGAGAAGACAGAGGGTCCAAGTCTGTGGGCTGGAAAAGGAAGCTGGAAAAGAGTGCTGAGGTACTGGGTGTACAGGAACTCTGTTAAAGAGCCAAAAGGGCTGAAGCACAAGTCTGAGCAGCCGTGCTGCTAAAGAGAGCCAGGTGGCTTGGTATTTTTGGTTTGACTTACATTATTGCTGTGGAAAGCTGAAACCCCTGTGTGGGCAACTCGTCTGTTTTATGGACATTTTCTTTCTTTAATAAAAGTGGGCCTACAAGCCCTTAAATCTGCATATCTGGCGTGGACTCCGCTCACTGGTAAGCTCTACCCTTAAGCTAAAACATCCCCCGATGTTACAATATATATATATATATATATATATATATATATATATATATATATATATATATATATATATATATATATATATATATATGTATGTATATATATATTAGATATAACGTACTACATATACCCCCACTTGGATCGGTTCGAATCAGAATCGATTCACAACCAAACCGCTCAGACATCCCTGGCTCTTAAGATTGAAGCCATCTCTATGCTTTCCTTATTTTTCTGGATTGTTCTTAGTTGTCTTCTACCACAACAATATAAACCAAAAAAAAAATATATTAATATAAATTGAACGAACACAAAAATCATGGAAAGAGTTCTCAATAGCGGGTGAGAAAGAGTGTTATTGGGTATGCTCCACCAAGGCTCCTGAAATTCTTTAGCAATTTTATTAGAACTGATGAGGTTTTCCTTCACCAGTTCTTGTAATTCTATAATTTTCCTACTATCCCTCTTAAATAATGTATCCAATTCAACTGTAAGTGGTGGAATTTTCTTAAATAAAGGAGAAATCATAGAGTCCCAATTGCCAAGATCGGTTTGCTCAATGTTTACAGATACTTGATTCATGTGGATATTGGCTTGAATGTCTTCCTGTCCGATTGTTAACAGTCCATATGTGAGGTTCACACACCAGCCTGTGATAGGTGTCCGGCACTGAACTTGCTTCTGCCAAGTGAATGAGGGAACCCCCAATGCACAGACCCTCGAGTCTTCTCCATTAATTATTCTCTTCCAGGCCGGTTCAAATTTTTGTAATCGAACCAGGCAGTTTCCAGAGTGTGTAGCAGCACAACCCTCTACATACTCCAGCCGCTCAAAAGAACAGGAACAAAGCCAGGCCTGGGCACGTTTGATACAGCAGTTGGGGTCCATGGTTTTCCATACTTGGTTATCCTTGACGACGAGTCTGCTTTGTGGGAGCAGTTGTTTCAGTATATTAGTGCCATTTCTCACCTCCACCTCACCAAGAACGATCATCTTGTATACGGGTAAGGGTTTTGTTGACCATGTAGAGATGTCGATGGTCAGAGGTACTTCCTGCTTTCCGATGCGATCTTTATTACAAAGAGTATCCAGGCTCCTTACATTAGCAAAGGGCAAAGTTCCTACAAGTAACACCACTGTCTTTGATAAGATTGAATAATAAAGTTGAGTTCATTATCCTTGGCCATTCTCCTCGTATGATTTCTTGAAGCCCTAGGCTCAGATGTTCACTCAGCAAGTTTCCTATAATACCACAAACTATAGACTTGGATACATTATTTGTTTGAATGGTTTTATCCAGTGCATTCACCGACATTTGAACGTTCTGCAAATCTGCATCAATGGTGTGAATGTTCTGAATATCATATATACCAATGTAGTGATCTAATATATAGTTCCTAGATGGTATGTAGTTATTAAAAAGTACTTCTCTGCAGCAAAACCCGATTCTCCCAGAGAGAAGCACTTTATTGACTTCTAAAACAGAACAGTCTTACAGATGATAAAAAATCAGTCTTGTAGTAGATGACAATCCAACAGGGCATAATCACGACAGTGCTAGTAAATATTTAGAGCCCCATGGAAGCATGTGACTCTTGGGTGCCTTCATAAGAACACACACTTCTAAACAGATCGAACGTCCTGTTATATCCCCCACACACACTGAATGTCTGAGCAATTTGATTGGCCGTTTTAATTAAATGCTTTGATCTGCTCCCGTCTTTCAGAGTGACAGCAGATCACCCCAAGCTGTGAACAGCTGTAGTTATAAAAACTGCCCCAATCTACATTCTTGCATATTCCCCTTTGATATGTGTGAATACTGATTAGATTAAGATAATCATTATCTGTTCCCCTTTGATATGTGGAGTAAGTCTGGTCTGGCCATTTCTCCTTTGACCAACAAACCCTCTTTTAATATGCGCAATTAGATTAACAGCTACCAAAGTGGCCTGCCTAGAATAAACTTGTCTTAGAATGCCTAAATAAAAACACTACATAAAAAAAAAACACTACATATATCTTATATATATATATATATATATATAACGTACTACACTGCGGTTTTTATTTTTTGCGCTATAAACAAAAGAAGAGCGACAATTTAGAAAAAACAACACAATATTTTTTACTTTTTGCTATAATAAATATCCCATTTTAAAAAAAAAAAAACTATTTTTTTACTCAGTTTAGGCCGATACGTATTCTTCTACATATTTTTGGTAAAAAAAAAAATCGCAATAAGCATATATTGATCGGTTTGCGCAAAAGTTATAGCGTCTACAAAATAGGGGATAGATTTATTGAATTTTTTTTTACTAGTAATGGCGGCGATCTGTGATTTTTTTTTTTTTCGTGACTGCGACATTGCGGCGGACACTTCGGACACTTTTGACACATTTTTGGGACCATTCACATTTACACAGCGATCGTTGCTATAAAATTGCATTGATTACTGTGTAAATGTGACTGGCAGGGAAGGGGTTAACACTAGGGGGCGCTGCAGGGGTTAATGTATTCCCTATAAGTGTGATTCTAACTGTGGGGGGAGGGGACTCAAGGGGAGGAGACCGATCATGTGTTCCTCCGTACTGGGATCACATGATCGGTCTCCTCTCCGCTGACAGGACGTGGAGCTGTGTGTGTTTACACACACAGCTCCACGGTCCCACACGGTCCCGTTGTTTTAACAGGCAATCGCGGGTGCCCGGCGGACATCGCGGCCGCCGGGCACTCGCACCGGGTCCCGAGCGACGCCGCGGGCGCGCACCCCCCAGGCAGCCGGGAATGGGAGGACATCATATGACGCCCACCCAGGATGGGAGATCCACCTTGTGGGCGTCATATGACTATGGGCGGGTAGGGAAGTGGTTAAACCCAAGTGTTCAACCCTATCCAGCTGCAGCCTGCCATAGACTTTGGCAGGCTGTGGGCAGCAGGGCTGGATGCTGTACTTGTCCCTCCCAGGTGCACTAAAATGCCTGAACAGCCCTGTGTGCAAGGGGACCCTAAAATCACTAGGAATACACAATTGCTCAAGTGTGAATGCTACTGATCAGTTTTCTAGAAATGCTTGAATGCTCAACATGAGGATTTCCTTTGTGTCATATGCTGCCTGACTCGAGCATGCTGTCACTTGAGCCTTGAAAAAGTATATGAACCTCCTTGGGGCAGAATTGTGCATTTTTGGTCCCTATGGACCAATGGGAGCACCTGAAAAAGGCACACAACAAATGTTTCATGTGATTTGTTGCCATCTGCTCAACAAAAAAGCTCAAAACGCCTGTGCGTAATAAAATGCTCAAATAATGCTTGGATGAGCTCATTATGGGCTGGCTGTACAATTTCAGCACCTCTTCCAGGGTAAACTCCCCACACCCCCCTCAACATCCCCCCACTGACATCACTACTATAGCTACTGCCTGCCTTCCCCACCATTCGAGCAGCGCCATTACCAGAACACACATGTAGGCAAGTGTAGGTAGACCTCCCTACACAGGTAGCACTGTCCACAATTACCATGTATGGAGAGTGGGGGACAGGAGGAACTCATGTTCCTCTTAGGCCTCCATACGTGTAATCAGGGGAGCAGCTGTCCAATTGGATGCTGTTGCCACAGATGACTTTCGTAGCCATCTTTAGTGAGGGTGGTGCCTTTAAAAAGCACTGGCTCACTGAAGTTGCCACGTATTCTTTGTAGTGGGTAGGTCAGGGACAGATCTCCTGCTGGTTAGAGACAGACAGATTAGCACAGGGTCAGCTTCCTGTGGCAGAAGGATAGAGTAGAGAATGTCACTGTGCCTCAGGCAGAAGCCTTTTTGATTTACGGGCCCTGTTGCTGGTCTGCCTTCCAACCACCTCCTCTGTTGGATACTGTCAGGTGTCTACAGTGTGCACTGCTGTGGAGAGGGAGGCTTGGATAGCTCGGGTGGCAGTTATACCTCGTCCCGGATTGTATGGTAAAAGGAGAAGCAAGGATAGAGTTAGGGGACTATAGCGGTAAACGAGAAAACGAAAAAAAGTGGATAATACTTGCAACTTTTTGAATAAGAAATAATTTTGTATTTTTTTATTATTTACAAAATAGTTTATTCCTAAACAATTAAACAATGAAAATCATAAATGACAAACATTCACATATATTACAAACATGGGTGTTGTGGGGTGGGTCCTAAAGTCATATCCTGACCAATGCCCATAAATAATAAAAAAATAAAAAATTATTTCTTATTCAAAAAGTTGCAAGTATTATCCACTTTTTTTCGTTTTCTCGTTTACCGCTATAGTCCCCTAACTCTATCCTTGCTTCTCCTTTTAGTGTGCACTGCTATTCCTTGCCTTGTTTATTGTAAGTGTCCGTCTGGTGTCTGCAGAGTTTGCTGTTCACTCTCAGCATTACTGCATTAATATACTTTGCTGCATCAATCAGCCTCCATTTGAGTTCTCTTCCCCTGTGGGCAATGAGCCCTGCCACACATGTACACAGACCTATCATCAGCTGTCTGGTGCAGAAGGCCCCACCTACTCCTACCGGGAACTGTTATCAGCAAGAGGGGGCTCATCAGGGACCTACTTAAATGAGAGGTTTATTTTTTAATATATTTGCTGGTGATTCAAATACACAATGGTGGTATACAGGTAACAAACACAAAAGATACACTCTGCATCTTTTTCAAATAACTGTTATGCTTTATTATGACGCAATTGAAGGTTTTTATTCACATCATTACGTAGGTATCACATTAATATTACAATTGTACTTTTATGGTAACAAGGGGCATAACATAGGCAGGCTAATTCTAATCAGGACTCAAAAGAATGCAAACATGTAATGAAAACATTATTAGTGCCGTGTGCACAGTGAGTGCAGTGTGCAATACATACAAAATAGAGTACAATTATGTACAGAACTTACAAATTTCTTTTACAATTTTATTGGGATTTTATGTGATAGACTAACACAAAGTGGCACATGATTGTGAAGTGGAAAGAAAATGATAAATGGTTTTCAATTTTTTTTACAAATAAATATGTGAAAAGTGTGGCGTGCATTTGAATTCAGCCCCTTTACTCTGATACCCCTAACTAAAATCTAGTGGAGCCAATTGCCCCCAGAAGTCACCTAATTTGTAATTGGGTGTCATGTGACTCGTTAGTGTTACAAGGTCTCAGGTGTGAATGGGGAGCAGGTGTGTTAAATTTGGTGTTATCGCTCACTATCTCATACTGGTCATTGGAAGTTAAACATGGCACCTCATGGCAAAGAACTCTGAGGATATAAAAAAAATAATTGTTGCTCTACATAAAGATGGCCTAGGCTATAAAAATATTGCCATGACCCTGAAACTGAGCTGCAGGATGGTGGATAAGACCATACAGCGGTTTAACAGGACAGGTTCCACTCAGAACAGGCCTCACCATGGTCGACCAAAAAGTTGAGTGCACGTGCTCAGCGTCATATCCAGAGGTTGTCTTTGGGAAATAGACGTATGAGTGCTGCCAGCATTGCTGCAGAGGTTGAAGGGGTGGGAAGTCAGCCTGTCAGTGCTTAGGCAATACGCTGCACACCGCATCAAATTGGTCTGCATGACTGTCATCCCAAAAAGAAGCCTTTTCTAAAGATGCACAAAAAGTCCGCAAACACTTTGCTGAAGACTGGATTACTGGAACCATGTCCTGTGGTCTATTATTTTAAAACCGGCGCCATTTGCAGCCGAGTAAACCGGAAGTGACGTTGTGACATCGCTTCCGTGTTTACATTCAGGAGCCTGGAACGAAGCAGTTTCCGGCTTCGTTCCAGTCCGTCTCTAGGCGCCGGAAATGTTGCGTCTCAGATCGGAGCTCCCGGTGGGACGGGACGCCCGGCAAGAGCGGCGAGAGGGGGGTTGTCCCCTCCCGCTCCTCCGGTATAACAGCCATGCGTCTTTTAGAAGCATCGGTTGTTATACCTGGAAAGCCGATCGCCGGCTCTAAAAAACGGTAACGGGATGATGCCTGCAGCTGCGGGCATCATCCCGGTATAACCCCCGAAAGCCGACTACGCATATCTGCGTGCGCTCGGTGGGAAAGGGTTAAACATTTGAGGTTTTCTATTGTGAATAAAATATGGGTTTATGAGATTTGCATATCATTGCATTCTGTTTTTATGTAGATTGTACACAGCATCCCAACTTTTTTTGGAATTTGGGTTGTAAGACAGAGTGCGTAAACTTCAGAGAAACATTACAATAAATGATTAATGTAAATATACTCTAATAAATTGTTCACAATCACAGAAAAGTACAAATGTATAAAGATTTTAATTAAAAAAAAACAAACAAAAAAAAATAAAACTATTGTATTTATTTAGCCTCTGTTTCACAAGAAAGGAACAAACCTATTTTTATCATTCAAACCTGGTGGTATTGTAGCACAAAGTCTATAAAGCCACCTACACCTTGACTGTAATAGATGCCTGTCAAGATCTCCACCTCTTTGGTAAGGAAATATGATCCAAGCCTACAAATTTAGTCTTTGTGGGATTATATCCATAATATATACAAAATGCTGCCCAACAGGGGACCATAAATCAGCATCTTTGATGTCCCGTAAATCCGTCTTTCCAACGTAAGTGTTTTTTTTTTTTTTACCTGAATAAAAACAATTGCTTTGACATTGCATCAAGTAAACTACTACTGTGGAGCAGTTAACAAACCTTTTAGGGATGAAATATTCACCATTAGGTAATCTCAACTTTCTAGTTCTAGATACATAAAATATTGACTGCACGATCCATATTTAAAAGTACATTTAACCGCTTCCCGACCGCCTAACGACGATATACGTCGGCAAAATGGCACGGGCAGGCAGAATCTCGTACCTGTACGTGATCGTGCATGTGCCTGCCTGTGGGTCGCGCGTGCGCCGCGCTCGCGACCCGGTCGGGAGCTCCGTGACCCCGGCCGCGGGACCAGCGGACCCGATCGCCGCTGGTGTCCCGCGATCGGGTTACGGAGCTGAAGAACGGGGAGAGGTTTGTGTAAACAAACCTCTCCCCGCGCTTCCTACACTGACTGTCAGTGATCGGCGGTTCCCTGTCATCGGAACGCCGATCAATGACGTCACACGTACAGCCACGCCCCCCTACAGTAAAATGAACACAACACGTCACACTGACTACTCCCCGCCCCCTAGTGGTTAACCCCTTCACTACAACTGTCATTTACATAGGAATCATTGCTATTTAAATAGCACTGATTTCTATATAAATGACAAATGTCCCAAAAATGTCCGATGTGTCCGCCATAATGTCGCAGTCACAATAAAAATCGCTGATCGCCGCCATTACTAGTAAAAAAAAAATATTAATAAAAATGCTTTAAAACTATCCCCTATTTTGTAAACGCTATAACTTTTGCGCAAACCAATCAATAATCGCTAATTGCGATTTTTTTTTTACCAAAAATATGTAGAAGAATACGTATCGGCCGAAACTGAGGAAAAAAATGTTTTTTTATATATTTTTTGGGGATATTTATTATAGCAAAAAGTAAAAAATATTGCATTTTTTTCAAAATTGTCACTCTATTTTTGTTTATAGCGCAAAAAATAAAAACCGCAGGGGCGATCAAATACCACCAAAAGAAAGCTCTATTTGTGGGAAAAAAATGACGCCAATTTTGTTGGGAGCCACGTCGCACGACCGCGCAATTGTCAGTTAAAACGACGCAGTGCCGAATCGCAAAAAGGGGCCTGGTCCTTTGGCTGCCAATTGGTCCGGGGCTGAAGTGGTTATTAATAGAATGATTATAGGCACATCTCTGAATGTCAAAATTACTGCATACCAGAATGTATTTCAAAGATTGGGCTGTTCTAAATGTAATCTCAGGATACTCCTTAAGGATTTGCCCTGTCAGGGGATGTCATACACAGACATCCAATACAGCTGATCAGATCGTTGGGCTGCACCAAGGAATCGAGAACAAAAGCGCAAGTGAAAAAAAAGTAAGTTTATTTAAGATAAAGACACATGTGCAAATCAAACAGCAAACCATAAACCAGTAATAAGTGCAAAACCCCAAAACGCCTAACTAAATAATTATATGTTCAAAAGCACAGTAAGCAAACATAAATAACCCAGGCAGGAACAAAAGCAAAAGGGGAAGAGAAGCCAGGTATAAGGAAACAGACCGTAATGGGAGAAGGGAGCAGGTACAGGGAAGAGGTCACAAGGACAGGGTACAAGGAACGGAATCCAGGACAAAAGCAGGTTCAGGCAGGGACAAGGCTAGCAGACGGAATTCCGAAGCATTTGAGCTTTTGTTCAGGGCAGGCTTATATAGTCCAGCAATCCCCAACAGGTGTGCTTGAAAGCTGGTTGATAGTCCTGGCAGGGAGACACCCGCTGGTGGCCACCAAAATTACACCCTTTGGTGCTGAGCGTAACAGTGCCACCAGCAGGTCAAACCAGTATTGACACCGTTTCTGACATGCCCAAACAAAGAATAGTTTTTCAAAAGGTACCAGAGTTTGGAGATAATATACCTCATCTCCTAATGTTGTTTATTATAACTCATAATTAATCAGTTGGGTCATCATCCTTACTATGACTTGTTCAATTTAAAAATAAGATCCTCCCTTTTCTGTATTTTACGTATTACTGTACTTTGTTTTAATCTTTTATACAGTCTCAAATTTGAAATCTTATTACTTAGAGCCGTTTTTTTGTAATCTCAGTTATTACCCATATGGTATTGACCTATGAAGGGATGACCACTGGAGGCATGCAAAATGCAGTTTGTAGCCATTTATTTTCTGACAATAATTTAAACTAAAGTCAAAAGGAACAGATAAGAAGTCAGCTTAGTCACAAATTAATTTCACATTATTTAGAAGCTCTGTTCCTGTTCAAAAACAGTACACTCCCACCATACAAATATAAAGTAGTGTACAATGGAGCACACATGGTTCCCATCGCAATGCCCTGCACCTGGAGGTAGTTGAAGCCTGCAAGTACAGATGTATAACCTTGTTTTAATTTGATGTTGCCATCTCACCCACACATAAAGTTACTGTAGCAATACCCTAAGGCCCTTTCCACACGGGGCGGATCCATTTAGCGGAGTCCGCCAGCTCAGCAGGAGATCGCTCTGTTGATGCCCGCTGAGCCGGCGGATGACAGGTCCGTCTCTCCTCACTGAGTATCTTCATACGTCTGTTTTGAGCAGATCGGATGGAAGGGGGGTGTCAGCGGACACATCTCCGCTGACATCCGCCTGCCCAAAGGAGTCAATGGATGGCCGATCACATCCGCCTGAAAAATGGACAGGAGCATCCGAACAAGCTTGTCGCGTGAAAGGGACCTTACTCTGAAGTATACTTGAGTACAATGCCTTAACGTCAATTGCTTCCTAACGTATACCATGTGGAAAGTCAATCAGTCTACTCGTCTTTTCTATATACAAACCCATCCTCAATATTATGGATCGTCCAAGATGATTATCTATGTTCTTCTTGAGTCTTAGCTAATACATAGAGCATGGATTCTACAGGCTGCTCTACTAACAAATACTCCCCCATACTTTTGGGAACAGTGTTCTTCTTAACTTCAGCCTCAGCTAATTTTTCAAATTG
Organism: Lithobates sylvaticus; assembly: GCA_028564925.1. Classification (NCBI taxonomy): domain Eukaryota; kingdom Metazoa; phylum Chordata; class Amphibia; order Anura; family Ranidae; genus Lithobates; species Lithobates sylvaticus. The sequence goes on from CM053028.1 coordinate 168,922,218, forward strand.
AAAATTAAATCTGATTACTTTCTGCCAGGAAATTTTCTTATACCATCGATTATTATTGAGAATTTTGTGGCACATATTCTGGTATTGTTCCACACTCAGAAGGGCTAAATTATTACATCTTCATTCTTTAGCAATGTTTTTATTTTCCTGTTATTTGTCCATATATTCAATGGATTTACATTTATTTTATTAATTTAGTTTAACTCCCTCAAAATCTTTTAAACCTCCTGTACATAGCATACTACACTAGAATTGGAAACCTTTAAATACATCAAGGGGGTGAATAAGGTTCAGGAAGGCAGTCATTCCAATATTAAATCAAAAACACGGGGACATGACCTCAAACTAACTGGAGGAAAGTTCAAAACTAATCTTAGAAAGTATTATTTTTATTATTATTTTTGTTATTTTTTATTATTTTTGATGATTGGAATTAGCTACCAACAGAGGTAGTGAGACAGTAAACAGTAAATTGCTTCAAACATGCTTGGGATACACACAGATCTATAGTAAGACAACAAGGTTAATAAAAAAAATTTAAAAAAGCATAGCAAAAACGAAATAAATAAATAAAATTTAAACTGGATGGACTACTCCAGTCTTTTTCTGACGTCGCTTTTCTATGTTAGAATTAGTATGGAGAGAGGTTAAAGTACTGCTCTTTGGAAAAAACATAAATAAATCAGCCCCAACTATTCTAAGTTCTTTTGATAAACAGTGCCTTGCAAAAGTATTCACCCCCCTTGGCATTTTTTTCGTGTTTTGTTGCCTCAAAACCTGAAATTAACATGTATTGTTTAAGGATTTGCATCATTTAATTTACAGAACATGACCACAACTTTGAAGATTTTTTTTTTTATTGTGAAGCAAATAACAAATAGGACAAAATAACTGAAAAAGTTAATGTGCATAACTATTCGACCCCCTAAAGTCAATACTGTAGAGCCACCTTTTGCAGCTATCACAGCTCCAAGTCGCTTTGGATAAGTCTATGAGCTTGCTACATCTTACCACTGGGATTTTTGCCCATTCCTCCTTGCAAAACTGCTCCAACTCCTTCAAGTTTAATGGTTTGCGCTTGTGAACAGCAATCTTTAAATCTGACCACAGATTTTCTATTGGATTGAGGTCTGGGCTTTGAATAGGCCATTCCAACACATTTACACGTTTCCCTTTAAACCCCTCAAGTGTTGCTTTAGCAGTGTTTTCTGGGGTCATTGCTCAAGAATATCCCTGTATTTAGCACCATCCATCTTTCCCTCAACTCTGACCAGTTTCCCAGTCCCGACTGCTGAAAAACATCCACACAGCATGATGCTGCCACCACCATGTTTCACTGTGGGGACGGTGTTCTTTGGGTGATGTGATGGGTTGGGTTGGGTTTGCGCCAGACATAGCGTTTTATTTGATGGCCAAAAAGTTCAATTGTAGTCTCATCAGACCAGAGCAACTTCCTCCATACATTTTGGGAGTCTCCAAAATACCTTTTCGCAAACTCAAAACGTGCCATTTTGTTTTTTGCTGAAAGTAATGTCTTTCTTCTGGCCACTCTGCCATAAAGCCTAACTCTATAGAGCGTACGGATTATTGTCGTCCTAGGTACAGATACTCCAGTCTCTGCTGTGGAACTCTGCAGCTCCTCCAGGGTTACCTTAGGTCTCTGTGCTGCCTCTCTGATTAATGCCCTCCTTGCCCGGTCCATGAGTTTTGGTGTGCGGCCGTCTCTTGGTAGGTTTGCTGTTGTGCCATGTTCTTTCCATTTGGTTATGATAGATTTCATGGTCCTCCTAGGGATTATCAAAGATTTGGATATTTTTTTATAACCCAACCCTGACTTGTACTTCTCAACAACAATGTCTCTTACTTGTTTGGAGAGTTCCTTGGTCTTCGTGGCAGTGTTTGGTTAGTGGTGCCTCTTGCTTAGGTGTTGCATTGCAGCCTATGCGGCCTTTCAAAAAGCTGTGTATATGTAATGACAGATCATGTGACACTTAGATTGCACACAGGTGGACATCATTTCACTAATTATGTGACTTCTGAAGGTAATTGGTTGCACCTGGGCTTCATAACAAAGGGGTAAATACATACGCACATGCCAATTATCAGTTTTTTTATTTCTGTATATATTTTTCAAATTTTGCTTCACCAACTTAGACTATTGTGTCCTGATCCATCACATATAATTTAGATAAAAAAAACATTGAACCAAAGGCTGTAATGTAACAAAATAGGTAAAAAGCCAAAGGGGGGGGGGGTGAATACTTTTGCAAGGCAATGTATTTCACTCTTCCCATGGCTCAATTAGGTCTCATAGAATCCTGTAATCCTGCCTCATAAATTCAACATATTCATCCATCCAAGATAACTTTGCATTTTGATGCCATTCATTTTGATTTACATTCATCATGTACCCTTGCAAAGAGGTGGAGATCTTTTAAATGAAACTTATTCACTTTAGCTTCCAGACAGAAATTTAAACCAAAAGTCAACAGACTATGCATTTCCTCTATTAATTCACGGGAAGATAAATTGATGATACTAAACCAATTTTTCAGTTCTTCTAAAATACGCAATAGGGGTTATTTAGTAAAGGCAAATCCACTCTGCACTGCAAGTGCAGTCACTGTAGATCTGAGAGGAAGATGCCGGCATTTTTGCTTGCACATGATTGGATGAGAGAAAACAGCAGAGCTTCCCCACATTTCAGATCTTCCTCTCAGATCAACAGTGTCTGCATTTCCAAGTGCACTTGTAGTGCACAGTGGATTTGCCATTAGTAAATCAACCTGTTGTTCTATCTCCCCTTTCTTTTGCAGGATTGGTGGGCCCATCTTTATATCCTTGCAATTATGTTTCCATAACACATGTTTTTGTGTTTCGAAAAAGAAAATGGTTGCTTGGGAATTGCTCCCAGCTCAGAAGGTGTAGGATTAATGTGACTAAGTGTGTAAAAATCCATTTCATTGTCCTGTGTGAATGCACTTTTCTCTAAAGCTATAACAGATGTGTCAATAGTGTGTACATTATTTTGGCAACAACTCTTCTTTTTATAACTGTAATTTGATGAACTTTCCTACCCCTTTAGCTCACCGTTTAAGTCTTTGATCCCTCGTGCAATGCTGTTTGTGATCGTGTTATGAAGAAACAGAAGATGATTATGATCAAACATCAGATAAATTATCATTCTGTGGCCCCTCTGAATGACTCATACCTGACCTGAATTTAAAGTGTTTGTTACCCCAATACTTCATATTCCTGATCTGTGCCTGCTGTACCATGTACTTGTATGAGAAAGTATCATGTTTTTTTTTTTGTATTGCTTCCATTTTGGGAAATCCCTGGTGATCCTGCTAGTCCCCTTGCTTTCCTATTAGAGCCTGACCACACTAAGCAGGAGAGCACACCATGGTCAGTTCTACAGCTCGCCTCCAATGATCAAACGTGCCCTGACACGCCCACGCTACACAGCAATTCACAGTGCTGCTGCTTCTCCTCCCCCCAGCTCTTATGCAGCTGAGAACAGTGGGAATGTGGTCACTTTTAGATATTTTAGAATTACTGAATTGTTTGCATAGTCTTCCTCAATTCTGTGCATGAAATGCTTCTCCCAAAGATTAGATATTGAATGGTTCTGCTTTAACATAAGGCTCATTGACAATTGCTTTAAAGTAAACTGAAATTAATGTGCTGCTAATGAGATGATTATTATCAAGTGGATACATCTCTCAGTAGAAGAGTTTTAGTTGCCTTAGGTTTACTGTGTTCTTGAGTCAAGAATCTCATTAGTTTCAAAAATATTATGTAATTCTTCAGCTGACGGTCTTTCCTTAGGGTTTTCTGACAACATTCTCTTTATTTCATAGACCTGCAAAAACAATAGAAACAAAATGAGAAAGGCAAGGAGGAATAGAAGGAGGAAGGGAAGGCGGAAGGGAAGGAGGAAGGGAAGGCGGCAGTTAGCAAGGAAGGGTGCAGAGAGGATTATTAATGTTTGCCAAGGATAGCTCAGTGCTAGTATTTTTCTTTACGGAGCAGCCAGCAGAACTGGGAGGATTCAATGAACCAGCTGTTGATACAGGAAATGGTAAGCATACAGAAGGGTTTAGTTTGAGTTCATTTAGTGAAGTTTGGACATCAGTTTAGGTTAGGGTCAGCTTAAGTGTTATGATTAAGTTTAGCGTTAGGTTCATTAACCACTTTCCGACCGGCGCACGACTATATACGTCCTGATTTTGAAGAGGGATATCTCGGTAACGGCAGCAGCTGCTGACACAACCGAGATATCCATCTCTTCAGGCGCCGGTCAGAATTCCGATAATGGTGGTCATCGCGGCGGATTCGCCACGAGATCACCGTTATCGGCGGCGGGAGAGGTGCCCCCCCCTCCCGCCGCTTTCCCACGCCTTCCGTCGCTTACCGGAACTGTGGGCAGCGGCGGAAGCGATCGGGACCTGTCCGTGGCTGGGTATAGAGACGAGTGAGGCTAAGATGGCCACCACACGTCTCTATACCATAGCAGGGCGGAAGCGACATCAAAACGTCACTTCCGCCCATACCTCTTAAAGGAACATTTTCCAAATGTCATTTTTTTAAATGACATTTTTTTTTTTTTTTGCATTTAAGTCCAAATATGAGATCTGAGGACTTTTTTGACCCCAGATCTCATATTTAAGAGGACCTGTCATGCTTTTTTTCTATTACAAGGAATGTTTACATTCCTTGTAATAGGAATAAAAGTGAACCAATTTTTTTTTTTTTTAAAAACAGTGTAAAAATAAATAAAATCGAGAAAAATAATTAAGAAAAAATATATATTTTTTTTAAAGCGCCCCGTCCCGACGAGCTCGCGCGCAGAAGCGAACGCATACGTGAGTAGCCCCCGCATATGAAAACGGTGGTCAAACCACACATGTGAGGTATCGCCACGATCGGTAGAGCGAGAGCAATAATTATAGCCGTAGAACTCCTCTGTAACGCAAAACATGCAACCTGTAGAATTTTTTAAACGTCGTCTATGGAGATTTTTGAGGGTAAAAGTTTGATGCCATTCCACGAGCGGGCGCAATTTTGAAGCGTGACATATTAGGTATCAATTTACTCGGCGTAACATTATCTTTCACAATAGATAAAAAAATTGGACTAACTTTACTGTTGTCTTATTTTTTTATTCAAAAAAGTGAATTTTTTTCCAAAAAAAGTGCGCTTGTAAGGCCGCTGTGCAAATACAGCGTGAAAAAAAGTATTGCAACGACCGCCATTTTATTCTCTAGGGTGTTAGAAAAAAAACAATATATAATGTTTGGGGGTTCTAAGATTTTTTCTAGCAAAAAAAACTGTTTTAAACATGTATACACCTAAAATCCAAAACGAAGCTGGTCTTAAAGTGGTTAAAACTAGGGGGGTGTTAAGGCTGAGATGTGATTGGAAGGGTTGCGTGTCAGAGGGTGCTGAAAAATAGGGATAGTTTGTGACAGTGGTAAGTTGGGGAGCATCTAGGTCTCTATTTAATTTTGGAGCTGTGAGTTCTGTGCTGAGAACTCTTAGCTCTGAGTTTGAGACACCAGAAGGAAGGAAGAACAATGAGATTAACCTGTAGCTGACCGCCCACTGTCAAATGACGGCGGGACGGTGCAGCTCTTGTGTCATATGACGGCGCTCGCTTTTTGGCCACTAGGGGGCGCGCGCGTGCCCGCCGCATAGCTGGGGACCCGCCCCGCGTGTCCGGCGGCCGCGATGTCCGCCAGGCACCCGCGATTGCCCGGTAACTGAGCAGGACGTGGATCTGTGTGTGTAAACACACAGATCCACGTCCTGTCAGAGGAGAGGAGACCGATGGTGTGTCCCTTGTACATAGGGACACCGATCGGTCCCCTCCCCCAGTCAGTCCCCTCCCCCCACAGTTAGAATCACTCATATAGGGAACATATTAACCCCTGCAGTGCCTCCTAGTGTTAACCCCTTCCCTGCCAGTCACATTTATACAGTAATCAATGCATTTTTTATAGCACGGATCGCTGTATAAATGTGAATGGTCCCAAAAATGTGTCAAAAGTGTCTGATATGTCCGCCGCAATGTCGCAGTCACAATAAAAATCGCAAATCGCCGCCATTACTAGTAAAAAAAATAATAATAAAAATGCTATAAATCTATCCCCTATTTTGTAGACGCTATAACTTTTGCGCAAACCAATCAATAGACGCTTATTGCCATTTTTTTTTACCAAAAATATGTAGAAGAATACGTATCGGTCTAAACTGAGGAAAAAATTTGTTTAAAATTTTTTTTTAAATTGGATATTTATTATAATAAAAAGTTAAAAATATTGCGTTTTTTCAAACGTGTCCCTCTTAATTTGTTTATAGCGCAAGAAATAAAAACTGCAGAGGTGATCAAATACCACCAAAATAAAGCTCTATTTGTGGGGAAAAAATGATAAAAATTTTATTTGGGTACATCGTTGCATGACCGCGCAATTGTCATTCAAAATGCGACAGCGCTGAAAGCTGAAAAATGGCTTGGTCAGGAAGGGGGTGTTCGTACCTGGTAGGCAAGTGGTTAAAGAAAGAAAGGTATACTGAAAGCATGTAAATATACAGTGGAAACACCACATGTAAAAGCATTTATATTGATATACCTCGATAGGATAACGCTTTTTAAATTCCATAGGCAAGTCACCTTTACGGATCTTCATCCATTCCTGCAAGTGAACATAATAAAAACCCATTTAGACACATTTAACTGCAGCAATCATTCAAAGTATGATTAACCACCATGGTCCCAGTGTTGTCTTAAAACTGAGCTATGCCAGCATTCTATTGCCACAGCACCAGCTGTTTTACAACAGCATGTGCTAAAATATAACCATCCAAAACATTAATATATTATAACTTATCAACTATTGGATATGGTGGCTGCATTCATTTCCTTTTTCATGCTTTTGTTCCCTTATTTAAACCTGGTGGTCGGCCAGTAGCACACCTCCCGTCTTAGGGTGGCTACATTTACTCCTCTACTGTATCTATGGAGGAGCAAAATATCCACCCCTGGACAGCAGCATTGACAATCAGAGAGGGTAGAGTTGGACCTTACATTAGTGACTACCAATGTAAAGCCAAACTCCAGTTAACACATTTTAAGCAGTTACAGCATAGCTCCCAACTGTCCCTGATTTTGAGGGACTGTCCCTATGTCCTCCTCATTTGTCCCTTATTTTGGTCTGGGGATAAAATCTTCATATTTCTTCAGAGATATTGTTAATGAATATTACTGTCCCATTTGAAGTAATCCAATCATATTCTCAGGGTTTATTCTTTTCTTGGTCACCCTGCGCCCAAGGGTGACTCCCGTCACACTGGGTTATTCGCCATCAGACTTCGGTAGCTCAAGTCTGTAAAGCTGCTACCTGGTCTTCTGTTCATACTTTCATAAAAGTTTTACCAAGTAGATGTTAGAGCTGAGGATGCTACCTTTGATATTCAGTAATCTTGTAACTGCAAATCCACGACTACAGCCCCATTACACCAATTTCACATCTAGTATGACCTGACTCATTTTCATTTTAGTGCTACAATTTACAAAACTGTATTCCTATTACCTGTATAGTGATGAAACTTTGATGGGGGAGGACTACTAAACTGAAAGAAAAACTTTGACTTTGGTACTTACAACTTTACTACATTACATAAAGTCAGAGTTAGAGACAAATGAACTCCATGTTATCATTTCTCATCCAACTCAAACTATTTTGCCATTAAGGGGGTTTTTGGATAACTTAGCAGTTTTGCACCTATTCAGCTTTAAGCCTCAAAGCGGAACTTCAGTCATTTTTTCATCTATTAACTCCTCTGCTCTTGTTGTTTTAACTTTGGATAGTAAAACATTTTTTTCTGCCAGTAAATACCTTATACAGCCCACTTCCTGTTTCTTGTCTGGTATAAAGCCTAGGCTTTTGACATCATGCACAGCTCTCTCTCTCACTCGCATGAGAGTTTGCCAGGAAGGCAGGGCTGATGAGTATTAAGAGGGCCAATGAGAGCTGCAGAGCTGGAGATGTGCCTCTGTGTGCGTCTGTGTAAATCCAGCAAGTGAATCGGCAGCAGCTTCAGCTGCCCACAGTTAAAATGGATGCAGCCAGACTTAGCGGATGGAGATTTCTGCAGCATATTTGGCAAGTACAGAATCACAGTATATATAAAATAATATGCAAAGTGGTTGCAGGGAAGCTTCAGAATGGCAAAGATGTTTTTATTACAAATTATGTGAGCAGACTGCAGTTCCTCTTTAAATTGATAAAATGTGGCAGAGGTGTTTTTTCACCCGGCTCCCTACCCTGACCATCCTTTCTTTCTACCCCTCCCCCCTTTCCTTTTGACCCCCCTCTTTCATGGCCTTGTTTGTTAGACCCCATGTTCTAAAGTCTCACCAACTTTTTTCAGTGATATGTTTAATGATATGTTTCTCTTGCTTCTGATACATGCTTATGATAAATGGTACAAAATTAATATTTTGTCTGCTATTTCACTATGCCTGTGAAACTCTTTGAATACAGAGTTGTTTGACCTAAAATATGGCATGGGTGTTAAAAAAAAGCAGTAGAGCAATGCTAAATATTCATACCAGCTTTCTCTAATCCCTTGTTTTGTCCCCATGGAATACCCAGTAGGCAATAAGTTAGCACATTCTGCCATCCTCTCTCTCTTCACAAAGAAAAACAGCTGCACCCACAGGTGATGTAAATGGATGGATAAAGCTCATTTCAATGTTTGCAGCAAAGTCATATTTTATGTTTTGTGTATTTGGGAGAGAAAGGTGGCATGTGCTGGGAAACATCTCAGCGAAGCACTTGTAAGGTTTGTGGGAAGGTAGGGTTTAGAAAAAGTACATCTTCAAAATCGTAAAACTGGATCGCCAAGCTTGTGACCATGACCAAGGATATTGTGCAGATTCAACCTGAAAGCAGCATTTCCTCCAGCAGATAATTTGCCCCTTGCTCCAATCCGGGGGCTATGTTGACAGAGAGGGAAAACTTAGAATAAGAGGAGCAGACAGATATTGGATCAACAGAAGCTAGGTATTGGAGTCGGGTTGTATATCAACTAAAATAATAAATCTGAGGGGCTGACTGATGGCAAAAATGTATTAGAAAATGTAAAAAAATCCTAGGCAGGTTTCCTCTGGCCCACCTACAACCTAGAGTTTTCCAGCATTTTTGTATTAAATTAGAAACATAGTCCGGAGGATCAGCAGCATCCATGAGTCAACAACATTAGTGTTAACAGGCCTAAAACAGGGGAGCTATAAATAGATGAGGAGGTTTGTGATGACCACTTATTTGTCCCAGACTATATAGTCTGATAATAAATCAGTAAAAGCAATTTGTACAGTAAATCCTCATTTTTGGTCCTGATAAATAAGTTGTTGACCTTAAATTGCATGTGCATGTCTGAGTTTGCAAAAACAAAGGATATTCAATAAAAGCTCCTTTAATAGTTGGTCTGGTTTAAAAAAAAGGCCATCCAGGTCAACCAATAGAAGGAGGGGGGGGATTATACAATCCTATATATACACAATCCTATACCCCCATTTGTTTCCGAGGAAGGCAAAAACAATTCTTCCTAATCCCCCAAGAGGCAATTGGATGGTCCCTGGATCAACTTTATCTATAAATATTAGTATCCAGTTATATTATGTGTATCTGGGAAAGAATCCAGGCCTTTCTTAAAACAATCTACGGAGCTGGCCAAAACCACCTCTTGAGGGAGTATATTCCACATTTTCACAGCTCTTACTGTGAAGAAGCCTTTTTGTATTTGAAGATGACCTTAAAGTGAATAACTCACCACCAAGTTCACTATACGGACCACTTATGTATTTATACATGTTGATCATATCACCCCTGAATCTCCTCTTCTCAAGAGAGAATAAATTAAGTTCAGCTAATCATTCCTCAAAGCTGAGTTCTTCTATGTCTCTTATCAGTTTCGTTTTCCTTCTCTGACCTTTCTCCAGTTCCCCAATATCCATTATATGAACTGGTGCCCAAAACTGAACTGCATATTCCAGATGAGGTCTTACTAATGATTTGTACAGAAGCAAAAATGATATCTCTCTCTCTGCAGCCCATGCCTCTCTTAATACATGAAAGGATTTTGGGGGCATGGCTGAGCAGCGGATGTAGATGGACATGTTCACTGCTCTCTCTGCTGAAGATCCTGTATTTTATCCTGTGGGTGACTAGCTAAAGCGCCCATTTTATCTACTTTGCACACCTAAGGGCTTGTACAGACCTGAGCCATCTCCGTGGCGGCTTGGATTGATTTTCTCCATGGCTAAAAAGCTGAAACTTGTTCCTTTCCTGACTTGTCGAGTCAAGATGGCTCTCAACCACAGCGTTCCATGAAAGATACATACAAGGAGGCTGCACAGAAATTCATCTTTTGATTCTCCCCAAAGCAACCCTCCACTTCTTCGATCTCCCCTGAGGATTTTTTGCGTGCCCAGTTTGAGGCGGATGACATAGTGCCTCTGGAAGACTTGTCAGGCCCGCTGGCTGAAGTGCACCGACTGATTCTTCTGCTGTGCCAACCTTATCCTCTGGAGCCCACCTTTTTTTTTTTTTTTTTTTTAAAGATATTTTCATTGAGTTTTAAAGACATACAAAACAACAGAGCCACAATGGCAACACGGTGCCCAGTCCAAAAAAAACAGGCATAAAATCAATTGCAATTAATAAACAATCTCTGTTCACCTATCTCACATGTCTCTCGTAATCATTTATCAGTTGTAAAGACTATCCAGTCTCACATGTGTTATGGTATCAGAAAATACAATAATACCTGCCAAAGAGTAGTAGATAACAACACAGTCAAAACTCAATATAACGACATAGGAGTCATTGTCAAGGGACTTGCTATCCACTTGCCCCAGATTTTATTAAATGTCTTGACTCTTTCATAGTTCAAAGGTGAGGCTGTACAAGGGGAGAGAGTCATTAACCAGTTTCAGCCACTAGGACCGTGTAGGTGACCTCGGTCCTTTCCAGGATAGTAGAATGGACTTTCTCGCATAGAAATATAGGATGTGAAGCAGTCTCTTGGCGTGAGAGGGGACCGTCCGATCCCCAAAGATGTCCAAACGGCAGTTCTTGGGATTCACTATGTTGGGTAGACCCAGGGCGGAGGAAATGAAAGAGTTTATGTCCACCCAGAAGTCGTGAACCACAGGGCATGACCATAAACAGTGCATTAAGTCATAAACCTGGCCACAGCCTCTGAACCATTCAGCTGAGGGAGATAAGCCCATCTTATGTAGTCTAGCAGGTGTGAGGTGGGATTGGTGGAATATCTTAAGCTGAATAATACGGTCTTGGGTGAAATAACAGAGGTTTTATAGGTATCACTAAACTCGGTCCAGTCCGCTTCCGTAAGGAATATGTCTAGGGAGCAGTTTGGAATCTGGGGTTAGACTCAGTCATAAGAGCAGAATAGTAGGTGGAAATTAGGTTTAGTGGGGTCCAGTGGCCTTCGTAACTTCTCCAAAAGAGGTACCTGGATAGGTTTAGGGAACCAAAATTGTGCACGTATGGCATGGCAGAGTTCATAGTAGTAAAATAAGTACATGGTAGACCAAAGTCCACGCATAATTGATAGAATGTTTGAACACCCTGTGCAGTAAAGAGATGGTATAAATACTTAACCCGTTTGACTGACCACCTTTGTGGGTCGGGTAAAGAGTATAGTTCTGGAAGGCTAGGATTAAACCACAAAGAATTATTGGGGGAAGCCAGCCATGAATCAGTGGAAACTTTGGCCATAATGGTTTTAAATAGGAATAGGGAGGTATGTAGAAGTGATGTACAGTTGTATGCAAAAGTTTAGGAACCCCTGACAATTTCCATGATTGTCATTTATAAACATTTGGGTGTTTGGATAAGCAATTTCATTTTGATCTATCAAATAACTGAAGGACAGGTGCATAAATTTGGGCCCTGCAACAGAAAAATCACATCAATATTTAGTAGAGCCTCCTTTAGCAGAAATAACAGCCTGTAGACCAGTGATGGCGAACCTTGGCACCCCAGATGTTTTGGAACTACATTTCCCATGATGCTCATGCACTCTGCAGTGTAGTGGAGCAACATGGGAAATGTTGTTTCAAAACATCTGGGGTGCCAAGGCCATCACTGCTCTAGATGCTTCCTATAGCTTATAATAATGAGTGTCTGGGTTCTGGATGAATGTATTTTGGTTCATTCCTCCTTACAAAACATCTCCAGTTCAGTTAGGTTTGATGGTTGCCGAGCATGAACAGCCCACTTCAAATCACCCCACAGATGTTCAATGATATTCAGGTCTGGGGACTGGGATGGCCATTCCAGAACATTGTACTTGTTCCTCTGCATAAATGCCCGAGTAGATTTTGAGCAGTGTTTTGGGTCTGCTGATATTGAGTGGAATCCATGCGACCCTCAACTTTAACCAGATTCCCAGTACCGGCACTGGCCACACAGCCCCACAGCATGATGGAACCTCCAACAAATTTTACTGTGGGTAGCAAGTGTTTTTCTTGGAATGCTGGGTTCTTTTGCCACCATGCATAACACCCCTTGTTATGACCAAATAACTCAATCTTTGTTTCATCAGTCCACAGCACCTTATTCCAAAACGAAGCTGGCTTGTCCAAATGTGCGTTTGCATACCTCAAGCAACTCCATTTGTGGCGTGTGTGCAGAAAAGGCTTTTTTCACATCACTCTCCCATACAGCTTCTCCCTGTGCAAAGTCCACTAATTTGTTGAAGGATGCACAGTGACACCATCTGCAGCAAGTTGATGTAGTAGGTCTTTGGAGGTGGTCCGTGGGCTGTTTTTGATCGTTCTCACCATTCTTCGCCTTTGCCTCTCCAATATTTTATGTGGCCTGCCACTTCTGGCCTTAACAAGAACTGTGCCTGTGGTATTCCATTTCCTCACTATGTTCCTCACAGTGGACACTGACAGCTTATATCTCTGCGATAACTTTTTGTAGCCTTCCCCTAAACCACAATGTAGAACAATCTTTGTTTTCAGGTCATTAGAGAGTTGTTTTGAGGCCCCCATGTTGCCACTCTTCAGAAGAGAGTCAAAGAGAACAACAACTTGCAATTGGCCACCTTAAATACCTTTTCTCATGATTGGATGCACCTGTCTATGAAGTTCAAAGCTTAATGAGCTCACCAAACCAATTGTGTTCCAATTAATCAGTGCTAAGTATTTGCGTGAAGGCCGAGATCTCTTTTATTAGGCCCGACATGCAAAAGCTGCAGGAAAGAACGTCAGCCTAGAGGGACGTATTAGTACAATAATGGATGATATGGAGCCCTTAATGCGAGATGTCAAACACAATGTAATGCTTACTGCCCAGCATGCTTTGCGCCTTGACGATTTGGAGAATAAAATGAGGCGCAATAACGTACAAGCTATCAGCATACCAGAGCGCACTGGGGGGAAAAACCCTGTTGCTTTTATTGGGAACTGGTTGATCACAGCATTCAGCAAGGATCCGTTTACTCCCATGTTTTCCGTGGGGCGAACACCAATTCCAGGTACCAATGCACCCCCTGCCTCCGGGTAACCCGCCTTGCACTTTCTTGTTTCAACTCTTAAACTACAAAGACAGAGACGCAATTCTTGCTAAAGCCAGAGGTATGGGTGGAGCTCTGGCTATCGATAAAACAAAAATCTCCTTATTCCCGGATTATTCTGCAGAAGTGCAAAATCAAAGGGAAAAATTCACAGACGTCAAACAATGTCTCTGGGAACTCAATCTGCAGTATGCCATGCTCTTCCCCACTAAACTTCGGGTGGTGGCTAAAGGGGAGACACACTTCTTTGAAAAACCTTCTGCTGCATCCCAGTGGCTCGTCAGAGAGGAAAGATCAATACGTGTCTGAACGCCACCATGGTCAGTCGCAACCTGATGATTTCTACAAGCCTTCTCTCAACGGTTAAGCTGATGTCACCTATCGTTACCCTGTTGGGTGGAATACAGATTGCAATCTCTTGAATGTCCACTGTTCCCCCATGGAAGTCCCATGTGGACAGTTGGTTCTACAAGTTACGATTTGGTGGTCCCTGTTGGTCCCCACTGTGTTTGCAGATTTTTTTTTCTTTACCTTTTTGGAATCCCCTCCTTATGGATGCCTACCTGGATTGAACTTCTACATGTTAGCTCTGAATATACTCCTTCCTCCAAGACTATCTCTTACCCTCAGACTCACTATGGGAAGGGAATGAAAGAGGCATTTTATGGGTATTCTTCCAAAGCTGCGAAAGGGGGAGGCTTCTGGAATGCTTCCCTAGATAGTGATCGCTCATTGCTCTCTTTGCTGATCTATGGCTAATACAATCCGTATACTGTCTTGGAACGTTCGAGGTCTTGGTCAGGGCCGATCCTAGGGTCACAGACGCCTGGGTGCGGAAATATTTTTGGCGCCCCCACATGGGCGTGGTCATCTTACTAACTCCCCCACTTTACAAATGTTTCTATGGCTATGACTCAAACACAGAGATGCTCCCCTAAGAAGTCTTCATTACCCTGGGATCCTCCCATGATCTTTTAACAATAAAGAAAATTAGTACACTAATGGGACCTGGAGGGGGGTCTCTCTAATGCACACAGAGAGGGCTTCTGTTAGAGAGTCTGTTAGAAAGGGACCTCAGACATACTGCAGACATACTACAAGAGATGGTCAGAGACTGCAGACATAATACAGGAGATGGTCAGAGACTGCAGACATAGTACAAGAGATGGTCAGAGACTGCAGACATAGTACAGGAGAAGGTCAGAGACTGCAGACATAGTACAGGAGAAGGTCAGAGACTGCAGACATAGTACAGGAGAAGGTCAGAGACTGCAGACATAGTACAGGAGAAGGTCAGAGACTGCAGACATAGTACAGGAGAAGGTCAGAGACGGCAGACATAGTACAGGGGATCTGTCGGACTATCGCGGTACAGTACACTGTATTGACATGATTCATAAATCAATGTATATAAAATACAAGGTTTGTTATTTATACAAGAAGAACTTTTCAGTCATAAAAACAAATGCATACAAACAGTATTTCGACTAGTTTCGCTATAGAGATAGCTTCATCAGGAAATACAGTGTTTACATCTGCAAAAAAGAATTTGAAATTGGTAACTATGCATAATGAATTTACTTAGCTGCATCAACATTCAGCAGCAGTATTTCAATCTTGGTATGGGGAACAAGAATACAGAGTAGAAAACAGTCTCTTACTCCAACTGGATGCACTAGGAGAGTGCGGGTGCGTCCGGCAGAGCCTTTTGTGGCGACTGGGGAGGAACCAGGTGGGGCCAACAGGTCAATTCTAGGGTGTATAGAAGTGGTAGTGATGTTATGTCTATCATGATGGTACGATTTAAATAGATACACCTAGCCCAGAAGTGTTCTAAGGTATCGGCATGGGAATCCGTATTATCACCAAGGAGTGTGAAGAAAAAAGGGGTGAAGTTCGGTAGACTATTGGGGATAATACGTCCCCAACAGTCATCTGAAACTAGTGAACTAAAATGTGCCGAGATTGGTAATAAATATCTCAGTGCAAACAGTGGGGTGGTGTTGAAAGATAAAGGAATAAAAGAACAGAGGTGTCTAAACCCCTGGTAATTGAAAAAAAGGGGGGTTAAGGTGAGATTTTTTTTCTCCCCCTCCTCACCAAATTTCCCCTCTTTTCCTTCCTCATCGAAAAAAAACCCTCCCCAGTCCCCCTCTGTTCCCCCCCCCCCCCCTATTTTTCCTCCCCCCTTTTTTCCCATCTTCTCTTTACCTGTTATTTCCCTTTTTTTCCACAATAGGCACAATATTCTTCACTTGTATTGTCCCATTTCTCTACGCTGGGCACAACTCCTCACTACCATATTTTACTAATACTTGGCTCCACTTATCTTATTCATATTATTGATTCTTGTAATCTCACCTTAACCCCCCTTTTTTTCAATTACCAGGGGTTTAGACACCTCTGTTCTTTTATTCCTTTATTTATCTTTCAACACCACCCCACTGTTTACACTGAGATATTTATTACCAATCTCGGCACATTTTAGTTCACTAGTTTCAGATGACTGTTGGGGACGTATTATCCCCAATAGTCTACCGAACTTCACCCCTTTTTTCTTCACACTCCTTGGTGATAATACGGATTCCGATGCCGATACCTTAGAACACTTCTGGGCTAGGTGTATCTATTTAAATCGTACCATCATGATGGACATAACATCACTACCACTTCTATACACCCTAGAATTGACCTGTTGGCCCCACCTGGCTCCTCCCCAGTCGCCACGAAAGGCTCTGCCGGACGCATCCGCACTCTCCTTGTGCATCCAGTTGGGGTAAGAGACTGTTTTCTACTCTGTATTCTTGTTCCCCATACCAAGATTGAAATACTGCTGCTGAATGTTGATGCAGCTAAGTAAATTCATTATGCATAGTTACCAATTTCTTTTTTGCAGATGTAAACACTGTATTTCCTGATGAAGCTATCTCTATAGCGAAACTAGTCGAAATACTTTTTGTATGCATTTGTTTTTATGAATGAAAAGTTCTTCTTGTATAAATAAAAAACCTTGTATTTTATATACATTGATTTATGAATTATGTCAATACAGTGTACTGTACCGTGATAGTCCGACAGCTCCCCCCCTCTTAGAGGACGTTGGTTTGGGGACCAGGTTCCTCAAAAAAAACTTTTCTCTCATTATACGGATGATGGTACCTTTTATCCCTGAATTTTTGATTTATGTAGAAAGTTAGGCCAAAACATTTCATAGTACAGGAGATGGTCAGAGACTGCAGTTCCTAAGGATGGAAGTAGATAATAGGCGATACAGCAACATCAGTTCTCTGATCAGGAATCAGCTCACTGTGGGTTGCCCGTGGCAACTCCGCTGGGTAGTGCTCAGATCTCTATTCTGGCAATGACTCCATTCCTTTCTTCACCAGGAATGGTGCCAGGCTGTGCGGCTTTCCCTCTGGTGGCACAGGGCAGCAGGGTTCTCTTTCTGATGACGTCCCCTCCGCACTTCCTCTCCCTGGAGTCCTGGGTGCATTTCCCTGAAAGCTTTTTCGGGCTCCTGGCGCTCTCTCCCCCCCCCCCCTCTTATTCAGCTGTGCATGCTGTGTGGGTTGCAGTTTCCGGGTCACAATGGGGCCGCCAGTCCTTGGGACTACATGTCCCACAATCCTCTGCTCCCTTTTTATTGTATTTCTTCCCTGGCCAATATGAAAAAGGGAGAAGAAACATAGCGGGCAGCTGACCTGGCAAGCACCGCACACTAGTACAGCAGTCCGAGGAGGAGAGGGAGGGTGGGGTCTAAGAGCCCACAGCTGCTCTCTTTCCACTCAGACACGGGTGCTCCGTTCTCCGGCTGCTTCGCTCTTCTCCTCTGACAGGAGGAGGGAGGGGGATGGGCAGTAAACACAGAAAGCCCTCTTCCCGTTGATAACGGGGACAGCGGTGGCACAGTCTCTTCTCCCCTGATCCGCTCCTGCATGCCTCCCAACTTTTAAAGTTGAGAATGAGGGACATTCTGGGCACGCGCAGCTTATATCAAAGTGCCCATCAGAGCCCCCCCCCCACAGCAGGTGTCCCCCATCAGAGCCCCCCCCCACAGCAGGTGTCCCCCATCAGAGCCCCCCACAGCAGGTGTCCCCCCCATCAGTCTGTCCCCCATCAGAGCCCCCCACAGCAGGTGTCCCCCCATCAGAGCCGCCCCCCCACAGCATGTGTCCCCATCAGTCGGTCCCCCATCAGAGCCCCCCACAGCAGGTGTCCCCCCTCAGAGACCCCCACAGCAGGTGTCCCCCATCAGAGCCCCCCCACAGCAGGTGTCCCCCATCAGAGCCCCCCCCACAGCAGGTGTCCCCCCATCAGACCCCCCAACAGCAGGTGTCCCCCCATCAGACCCCCCCAACAGCAGGTGTCCCCATCAGAGCCCCCCCACAGCAGGTGTCCCCCATCAGAGCCCCCCCCCCCCCCACAGCAGGTGTCCCCATTGATCAGTACCTGTCCAATAGATCTCTCTACCTCGGGCGCGCTGGGAGCAGAAGCACCTGGCACATTGCAGAGGGGCGTTGCATCTCTGGTTACAAAGAGGGCGGCACTCGACAGGAGGAGGGAGGGGGATGGGCAGTAAACACAGAGAGCCCTCTTCCCGTTGATAATGGGGACAGCGGTGGCACAGTCTCTTCTCCCCTGATCTGCTCCTGCATGCCTCCCAACTTTTAAAGTTGAGAATGAGGGACATTCTGGGCACGTGCAGCTTATATCAAAGTGCCCATCAGAGCCCCCCCCACAGCAGGTGTCCCCCATCAGAGCCCCCCCACAGCAGGTGTCCCCCCATCAGTCTGTCCCCCATCAGAGCCCCCCATAGCAGGTGTCCCCCCATCAGAGCCGCCCCCCCACAGCAGGTGTCCCCATCAGTCGGTCCCCCATCAGAGCCCCCCACAGCAGGTGTCCCCCATCAGAGACCCCCACAGCAGGTGTCCCACAGCAGGTGTCCCCCATCAGAGCCCCCCACAGCAGGTGTCCCCCATCAGAGCCCCCCCCCACAGCAGGTGTCCCCCATCAGAGCCCCCCCCACAGCAGGTGTCCCCCCATCAGACCCCCCCACAGCAGGTGTCCCCCATCAGTGCCCCCCCCCCCACAGCAGGTGTCCCCATTGATCAGTACCTGTCCAATAGATCTCTCTAGCTCGGGCGCGCTGGGAGCAGAAGCACCTTGCACATTGCAGAGGGGCTTGGCATCTCTGGTTACAAAGAGGGCGGCACTCGACAGGAGGAGGGAGGGGGATGGGCAGTAAACACAGAGAGCCCTCTTCCCGTTGATAACGGGGACAGCGGTGGCACAGTCTCTTCTCCCCTGATCCGCTCCTGCATGCCTCCCAAATTTTAACGTTGAGAATGAGGGACATTCTGGGCACGCGCAGCTTATATCACAGCAGGTGTCCCCCATCAGAGACCCCCCACAGCAGGTGTCCCACAGCAGGTGTCCCCCATCAGAGCCCCCCACAGCAGGTGTCCCCCATCAGAGACCCCCCACAGCAGGTGTCCCCCATCAGAGCCCCCCCACAGCAGGTGTCCCCCCATCAGACCCCCCCCCACAGCAGGTGTCCCCCATCAGACCCCCCCCCCCCCACAGCAGGTGTCCCCCCATCAGAGCCCCCCCCCCCACAGCAGGTGTCCCCATTGATCAGTACCTGTCCAATAGATCTCTCTAGCTCGGGCGCGCTGGGAGCAGAAGCACCTTGCACATTGCAGAGGGGCGTGGCATCTCTGGTTACAAGGAGGGCGGCACTCGAACAGCATTTCTGGGAGTGCACTGGATGATTGGCAGCAGCTCGGGCCAACCCAGAAGAGAAGAGCCAACACACGCATAGGTGGCGGAGCACACAGGAGACTGCTCCACACGCACCAGATTAGTGGATTCTAGTACCAAAACGTGTTCCAGTACTAGGCTCTACAGAGGTACACAGAGGTACTCAGCAAGGATTCCGGGGACAGCGGCGGTATGCGCTCTTGTCAGTTGCCGGCGGGATGGGGAACCGCAGCACCTGCTACATGCACTACACCTCCCCCTCTGGACACAGACGAGGAGGAGGGAAGGGAGCAGCACTCTGGAGCTTCAGCGCCCCCACTTCTGCGGCGCCTGGGTGCAGAGCACCCCGTGCACCCTGCCTAGGATCGGCCCTGGTCTTGGTAACCCAGTGAAACACCTAGCTGTCTTTACAACTGTAAAACGATTGAAACCGGACCTTATTTGTCTTCAAGAGACTCATTTGTGACCTACTCCACCTCCCTGCCTGTCACCACATTTGTTTAGTTACCAGTATCTCTTAAGTTGTTCTACCTATGCCAGAAGTGTGAGTATATTTGTTCATCAAGCGATTAGATTTTCATGCAACCAAGTGATTACCGACCCAAATGGTCGCTATGTTTTTTTACTACGCACTATATTTGGGCCATCTTGTATAATTGCAGGTGTGTACATTCCTCCTCCATTCTCAGCCGAAGTCCTTAAAACACTGGCGAGTTTCATGGCCCGTTTTCCAGATATGTTATTATTAGCGGTGTGAGACTAGAACAACTTATTTGGTTCCCAATGGGATAAATTACCCTCTATTTCTCAAAATTCCTCCTTCACAGGAGGACCCACTCCCTTTTCTTGCCTGGTAAGAGAACTTGGTCTGACTGATGTGTGGAGGATGCACCATCCCTGTATCAAAATGTTTTCCTGTTATTCTGCTACATATGATGGTTTGTCTAGGATAGATCTTGGCCTGGGCAATAGTTCACTTCTCTCTCTCTCCTAGCCTCCTCACAATATGAGCCCAGACATATCTCTGATCATTCCCCCTTTTGGGTGGAACTTGCTTTCCCTTCCTCTCCTAGGCACTTTACCTGGAATTTAAACCCATTTTGGATGACTGTTTCCTGTTCTGGACCCCATCCTTAAATTATTAACCTCCTTTTTCCTTTTTAACATTGACTGGGTGGATGTGGGTGTGGTAAGGCTTTTTTGCGGGGTCAATTCATACACCTCATTAATAATATTAAAACCTCTACAAAAGCCTGGGAAACATTTATCATTGCAGAGGCTGGGAGAACAGAGGAAGCTTACATTGCCAATCCCTCAGATGACACTAAGCAGGCCTGGTTGGCAGCCCAGTCAATGTCCAGAAAGGCAGAAAACAAACGCTTTTTCCTACAACAAAAGCATTATGAGGAAGGATAAAACACCGAACATATGCTAGCGATGTTGAGATAGGGGTTCCACATAGGACATTTTATATGTGTTTCGTTCATTCTACACTGATCTTTACTCGGCTAAAGTACACCCTACCAAGATGGAAATAGCTGATTTTCTAGATCAGGGGTCTGCAACCTGCACACCACATCTAATTGTCCGGCCTATCAGTGCCCATGATTGATTCACGGGCACCCGGCCCGCCGACATGTTTGCCGCTGTCGTCTTTATTGGACAGCGGCGAGCGGCTGGTATCACAGGACTGGATAGGGACGGGAACCGCTAAAGTTAACATTTTACATTAAACAGCAGGTGATTGGTTGCCAGGTGATCATAGCAACCAATCACTAGCCTGATGATGTAAAAAGTTAACTTCAGCAGTTCCCGCCCCCATCCAGCCCTGTGACACCAGTTGTTTGCCGATGTGCTCTACGCCTGTGAAAGGTAGGAGAGTTCTACCTACACAGTGTGTGTTTTTGTGTCCGTGGGGTGTGGTGCAGGGGGGGCTGAGGACACTATGGGGGCTGAGTACACTATGGAGGAAGAAGACACTGTGGGGGGAGAGGACAGAGGGCACTGTGGGGGCAGAGGACAGAGGGCACTGTGGGGGTAGAGGGCACTGTGGGGGTAGAGGACACTATGGGGGCAGAGGACAGAGGACACTATGGGGGCAGAGGACAAAGGACACTATAGAGCCAGAGGACACTATGGGGGCAGAGAACAGAGGACACTATGGGGGGGCAGAGGATGCTATGGGGGGGGGGGCAGAAGACAGAGGCCACCATGGGGACAGAGGACAGAGAACACTATGGGGACAGAGGACACTATGGGAGCAGAGTACACTATAGGGGCAGAGGACACTATGGGGGCAGAGGACAGAGGACACTATGGGGGCAGAGGACACTACAGTGGGGGGGATGCAGGGACAGAGGACACTGTTTTGGGGGGCACAGGAAACTTGCTATGGGGGGAGGGGGCATAGGACACTATAGGAGTGATGTGAAGGGGGACAGAAGACACTGCAATGGGGGGACCCTATTAGGGACCCCATCACCCCTTTGGACAGGGACCCCTTCTCACTTGGGGACAGGGACCCCATCACCCCTGGGGACAGGAATCCCATCTCCAGACCATGCTGGCTGGCAGGGCTAGCGTCAGCCACCCTTGGGTGTCAGGATGGGGGAGGGGGCAGTAAAAACTGAATCCCCAGCTCCCTCAGGGTGAACTGGCTTTGTATTAGTAAAGCACCTTAAAGTAAGGTAAACCTGTACTGTTATTATTACTATGTTAAGATTATTAGTATCTTCATTTATTAGCAGGTGAATGCGGCCCTCCATGAATTCACATACATTGAATCTGGCCCTTAAGTGGAAAAAGGTTGCTGACCCCTGTTCTAGATGAATGTTCGCTGCCTTGTCTATCGGCTTCGGATGCAAGGTTGCTTAATGCCCCGCTGACGGAGGAAGAACTTTTGGCTTTAAAACAAGCTCCTAATAGGAAATCTCCTGGAGTGGATGGCCTTCCATCCGAGGTCTGTGGACTATATGCAGAACAACTGGTACCTTTATTGCTTAAAGTATATAATGCTGCTCTTCGGTCAGGGACTCTACCTCAGTCAATAAACGAGGCAATCATTGTTGTACTGCTGAAGTTGGGAAAGAAAAATGCAAAAAAAATGCAAAAAATGGTTGATTTGCAAGAAATTAAGTGTGCATCCATTGGGAATAAGGAGGAGTACTGTCTCTATGTGAATAGGTATCAACATTAGGAAGTCCCATGCATTCTGTATCCGTTAATTAGCATAGTCCATTCAACAGTGGTTCCTTCACAAATGTGCACTGCCTTACTATATAGCCAGCTAATTCAAATTTTAGCTATGATTTGACAGCAGCTTTTCAATTTTATTATTTCAAACTGGTCATCAGGAACACAACCATTTGATCAAAAGATTCGTAACTGAAGACTACCACTACACGACCGTACCAGTTCTGAGGGTTTCCAGTGTATGTTAATGACTGTTCATACTTTACCACTCCATTCGTTAGATTGGGTAAACCGGTTAATACAAAGGGATGGCTCCATCGTGCAGTATTTCCAACACAATTTTATTAAAACACACGGTAGTAACTTACAGTTAAAAATCTTGATTTCAGCTAGCAACAGGAGTACTTCCGTTCTTTACTAGAGGTAAGAGGCTGGGGGAATCGTGTGGCGCACCACGGATTGTGTTGCTGATTGGAGGAATTTGAAACCAATCAAACATCATTTTTGCACATGCACTTTTATTATATATCTTTTTGCACGAACTGGTATACGAAGATTAGCTTCTTTTATATTGGAGCCTTACTGCCCCCGTTGGACTACACACTTTATTTGTTCACTTTATGCACTTTATGAACTATTGGATTTACCTTTTGCACTAGTATACAATTGTTTTTAATTATTTTGAATGTTTTGATGTTATATTGAAGAACTGTCACGAGGTACATGTTTATGGTAGCATTAGTTATACGAGTTCGTTTATTTGTTCTATTTTGATATTTTTACACTGTAGTTAGCGCCACATACTTCTTATATCGTTATCATTATTTCTGTGGGAACACTTTTATACGTTGGCGGCTTCTCACATCATTTTTTTTATTCAGTTCACTTTGGTTTTGTGCATTAGTGTCCCCCCTTCTTTTCTGGGATTAGGTGCTGCTGAATATCCAGCATGCAACACCCGTTGTCGCGCATGCGCAGTATGCTACACTTGCAGCGCAGGAAACGAGTCAGGAAGCCATCGCAAAGGGCGTCGTTGTCTGAAGTACATGCCCACCTTGTGATGGCCGTGCATGCCATGTGTACTGACGCTGTAGTAACAATGGCAACTATACACTGGTTGCCCTCTTTTAAAATGGCGTTCGGCAACGCCTTGTATCGCATCACTTCCAGTTTTCGAATCTCACGATGAGCGGCGGCGATCCACACTGACTCCTGGGAATTATGACACTAAACTCCCAGGAGTTTGCGTCATCAGGAAGCCTTTCTGATGACACAAATATTACTTGCGAAACGCGTAGAGGCTGCTGGGAAATTCGTGACGCGACTTCCGGTTTGAACGGAAGCGAGGTGTGGGGCGCACGCGAGCAGAGAGGAAACACACTTGTACCTGGGAGGATCTCATATACACGGCTGGAAAAGCTCTGTGCCGGCCTAAGGCACACGCAAATGTGAGTGAACTATATGATTTTTACTTTTTTTAAATAAATATCTTTAACATACTACACCATGGGAGCAATTTATTCTTTTTGAGAGTGGAAACTGCCTAATCTGAACCTATGGAATAGGAGACTGAAGTGAACAGATTCAGGAGTGGTTATCCAGGAATTAAACCAAAGGCTCAAACTCACCTGGTTCTGGTGAGTGGCCATTACATAGGAGGTGGTGGATTCACATCTAGAGTGTCTGTATAACACCAGGATATAGAAAACTTCTTCCACAGTGGTGTCGCATATTGGACATTTTTCATATATATAAATTTTTTGGCACATTTTTCTTTGTATATAGTTTGCATGGTACATATGTTTGATACATGATTGATGAAATACTTTGTAAATTACATATGGGTAATAACTTGTATGGGCACTAATCCATTGTCACAAGAATATTTTTTTGTGAAAGGTATATTTATTTTTGCACATTAAGCACGTAGCACTTTATGGAGGTGTATATTGTCTATTGTAGTTTGCACATAAATATAGCAAGGATCACGGGGTTGGTTAACAGCACCAGAGTGGGTGACGCGGTTCTCTCCTTTTTATAAATCTCCCCATTCTGCCTAGTGACAGGACACTGATTGTCTGCTCCCCGTCATCGGGAGCAGCGATCAGTGTCATGTCACTGCTAGCCCATCCCCCAGGCAGAATCACTCCCCAGGACACACTTAACCCCTCCCCGCCCCTAGTGGTTAACCCCTTCACTGCCAGTGAAATTTTTACAGTAATCAATGCAATTTTATAGCATTGATCGCTGTATTAATGCCAATGGTCCCAAAAATGTCCGATGTGTCCGCCATAATGTCGCAGTCACGATAAAAATCGCTGATCGCCGCCATTACTAGTAAAATTAAAAATTATTAATAAAAATGCCATAAATCTATCCCCTATTTTGTAGACGCTATAACTTTTGCGCAAACCAAAATCAATAAAAGCTTATTGCGATTTTTTTTTACCAAAAATATGTCAAAGAATACGTATCGGCCTAAACTGAGGAAAAAAAATGTTTTTTATATATTTTTGGGGGATATTTATTATAGCAAAAAGTAAAAAAATAATGTGTTTTTTTCAAAATTTACGCTCTTTTTTTGAGGTGATCAAATACCACCAAAAAAAAGCTCTATTTGTGGGAAAAAAGGACGTCAATTTTGTTTGGGAGCCACGCCGCACGACCGCGCAATTGTCAGTTAAAGCGACGCAGTGCCGAATCGCAAAAAGTGCTCTGGTCTTTGGCCAGCAAAATGGTCCGGGGCTTAAGTGGTTAATAAGTGGGCGGAACTCAGATTTAAGCAATCACATTCAAACTCATGTTAAATAGGAGTCAGTACAGACCTGCCATCATTTAAAGTGCCTCTGATTAACCCCAAATAAAGTTCAGGTGTTCTACGAGGTCTTTCCTGACATTTTCTTAGTCACATCCTACAAAAAAAGCCATTTTCCGCAGAGAGCTTCTAAAGCATCCGAGGGATCTGACTGTTAAAAGGTATCAGTCAGGAGGGCACAAAAGAATTTCCAAGGCATTAGATATACCATGGAACACAGTGAAGACACTCATCATCAAGTGGAGAGAATATGGCACACAGTGACATTGCCAAAAACTGGACGTCCCTCCAAAATTGACGAAAAGAAAACTGGCCAGGGAGGCTGCCAAGAGGCCTACAGCTACATTAATCACTTTCAGACCGGACCATTTTGCTGGCTTAAGACCAGACCACTTTTTTTCGATTCGGCACTGTGTCGCTTTAACTGACAATTGCGCGGTCGTGTGACATGGCTCCCAAACAAAATTGACGTCCTTTTTTTCCCTACAAATAGAGCTTTCTTTTGGTGGTATTTGATCAACCCGCAGTTTTTATTTGTTGCGCTATAAACAAAAAAAGAGCGTCAATTTTGAAAAAAAAAACAATATTTTTTACTTTTTGCTATAATAAATATCCCCCAAAAATATATAAAAAAAATGTTTTTTTTCCTCAGTTTAGGCCAAAACATATTCTTCTACATATTTTTGGTAAAAAAAAAAAAAAAAACACAATAAGCGATTATTGATTGGTTTGCGCAAAAGTTATAGCGTTTACAAAATAGGGGATAGTTTTATAGCATTTTTATTAATATTTTTTTTTTTTTTTACTAGTAATGACGGCGATCAGCAATTTTTATTGTGACTGCGACATTATGGCGGACACATCGGACTTTTATGACACATTTTTGGGACCATTGTCATTTATACAGCAATCATTGCTATACAAATGCACTAATTCCTGTGTAAATGACACTGGCAGTGACGGGGTTAACCAGGAGGTGGCAGTGTAGGGGTTAAGTGTGTCCTAGGGGCGTGTTGCTAACTGTGGGGGGCGTGGCTGTGTGTGACAGTCACTGATCTCTGCTCCAATCACAGGGAGCAGAGATCAGTGTCACTTGTTTACTTCAGCATCTCCCCGTTCGTCCTCCCCGTGAGACGATCGCGGGTATACCCGCGGCGATCGAGTCCACGGGACCCACGGAGGTTCCGACCGGCGTGGCACGGCAGCAAATTCAAAGGGACGTACCTGTATGCCCATATGCTTGTCCGTGCCATTATGTCGCCGTATATCATCGTGCGCCGTTCGGGAAGCGGTTAAAAGAGCTGTAGGAATATCTGCCAAGTACCGGCTGTGTGGTACATGTGACAACAATCTCCCATATTCTTCATATGTCTTCTCCTGACCTTATACCTTTTAACAATGAGATCCCTCTGATGCTTTGGAAGCTCTCTGTGGACCATGGCTTTTGCTGTAGGATGTG
Organism: Lithobates sylvaticus; assembly: GCA_028564925.1. Lineage (NCBI taxonomy): Eukaryota > Metazoa > Chordata > Amphibia > Anura > Ranidae > Lithobates > Lithobates sylvaticus. The sequence goes on from CM053028.1 coordinate 168,949,064, forward strand.
ACTAAAAAAATGTCAGGAAAGACCTACTAGACCAGCTGAACTTTATTTGCGCTCCAGTGAATTTTGCAGTCCATTCAAATGAATGGGCTGTTGAAATAACCGCACAAGAAAGCACATGAATACACATGTTCCTGTGTGAACCAGCCACCACCTTCACCTAGTCTTAGGCAAACAGGCCAGAACTGACATGTAAGGTACCTTTTATTTTAATTTTGCCAATGGGGCTTTTTATGTTTACAACTAGTGATTTTAGGCTGGGGTATAAGGGCTATCATATAGTTCTTGTATATGTTAGATCACAGGTCCATTTTCAGTTTACTGTAGTAAAAAAGTTAATGGTTAAATATTTAAACCCTTGGGGGCGTGGCCTGGAGCGGCATGAGATAGGATGCTGGTGACCTGAGCTCCGCTGGTTTCAAATCCTGGAACGACAATCCTGAGACCCTGATAGACACAAACTGCCCGATTCCTACAGCTGGACCTCACAAAGCCTCCCTGGATCATGTCCAAGCAAAAAAAGAATGCAGACACGGTGGCCAAACTAGATAAATACTGCCGATTAGACCAGGACCCCTCGGAGCAAGATGGTGGCGCCACGCTAGGAGAGGGGACTGCAGCGGGAGCCGACACAGCGAGAGTGCTAGTTGCCATCACAGAATGCCAGGAGGCTATCACATCCTGCCAAAGGCCCCCCCCCCCCCCACACGCAGTTCTGGAGCAGTTGCTGTGCAACACATATGGTAAGGAGGCATTTTCCCATACATTTGTTGTAGTAAGAGCCCACCATATGTCTGGGAGACCACCGCCAGTTGGGGCACCGCCCCGCACGATTATAGAAAAATTCCTTAACTACAGAGACACCATCCTGCTTCTAAGTAGGGAGAAGGGGAATATCCCATTTGGCAATAAAATGATCGCCGTCTTCCCAGATTTTTCTGCCGACGTGCAGCGCAGACACAAAAGTTTTACAGAAGCCAAGAGCGACTCTGCATCAAACACATTAAATATGCAATGCTATTTCCGGCATGCCTGAGAGTGGAAGGAGGCGACAGAGTATACTTCTTTGAGGATCCGGACGCAGCCATCACCTGGCTTGAACAGTGGGACGCTAACAGCCAAGTACCCCTATAACCTTTTCTTCATGATCTATTACTCACTGACTACCTCTTTACTTCTATGGCTCCTGAGCATAGGGGAGTACATCCTCTTTATATCCCTTATCTTTGACTCTGCACTGCTGAATCTACTCTTGCCCCAGCCTGCCGCTAGGAAACATGTCTGTGGTGCCATGCTATCCATCATGACCTAATACCATGTGAGAAGGAGGGGGGGGGGGGGGGGGGGATCCTGCTTTATATCTGAACTTTAGCCTCATTAAACTCCACTTGAATGGCGGGTCATTGATGCTCACATAAAAAACGCCACTAGAGGCCGCTGTTGCTCAACTTTTGAGATAATCCTCACAACTTAACCTGCTGCAAGGAAGAAATTGAAACCCTCCAGTTACTTCAGGGACAGACCATATTTTTATTATCCTATATATGCTTTTAGTCTCGTTTGAAGCTCTTCCTGGCGGAAGACACCACATTAAATTACCGAAGAGCTCACTTCTTTCAGTGAGCATAGTTCTATGCTATGTTTCGTTAAATCGCAAAGTTTTGCCCTTCCTCACTACACTTGCGACCTGTGTTCGAACATATTGCTAAGCATGCTGACTCTTGGATTCTATCAACTCTTTGTATGTTTGGGCATATTGGTTTTAGTTGATGCCCTATGCACATTATGGCCTTTATATACTTTTTTCACAGGTTGGACAATGTTATACACTTGTTGGAAATTTGGGAATTATGCCCGCACAAGTTGGGGACAGTGCAGGGCGGAGAGGAGGGTTATGTATTATAAGCTGTTTAGAGACATGCAAATACGTTACATGCAGGACATAGAAAAATGGTACTGTAAAAAAATCAGATATGTTGATGAAAGTTTCCACCTTACCCTTTATGTGCACACATATGCGAATTAGGAAGGGATATGAGCACCCTGGAGCCTCCAAACTCTTTTTACCTGCCCTATGGCCCCCCTAAAGTTTCTTACCTGGACTGTCCGGGGCATGAACAACAAAATTAAAAGGAAAGCTATATTCTCTTTCCTTAAAAAACAACGTGCCAATATTATAGTGTTGGTAGAAACACTGATTAAAGCTAGCTCTTAAACGCCCTTGGATAGGATGGGCATAACACTCCGTTTACACCACCCACTCTCAAGGAGTTTCTATCATCGTAGCAAAATCCACCCATTTTGAGCTCCGGAGTTCTGAGATTGACCCATTAGGCAGGTATGTGTTTTTGCATGCAGTTATTTATGAGGAACCAATTCTGCTACTGGCTTTTTATGTACCTCCACCATTTAACTCTGCAATTTAGACCGATGGCTTTGGTTACATGGCACTGTATCCCTCAGTACCGGTGGTGTGGTTAGGCGACTTTAATATGACACTTAACCCCAGCCTTGACAAACACTATACGACCACTCCACTGCAAACCCAACCTCAATCTAACCGATTTGCCAGACTTGTAGCCGACTTTAATCTGGTAGATACTTTGAAAGCTGTACATCCCAATGCCCAGGCCTTCTCCTGTTTCTCCTCCACGCACCACTCTATGTCCAGAATAGATCTAATCCTGATCTCCAGCTCTCTTCTCCCCAGATTGCAGGATGCGGGCCTCTCCCCAAGAGTACTCTCGGATCATAGTCCTTGTTGGGCCACATTAAAGCGGAGCTCCACCCTATTTTACATCTTTTGCTCAATCACATGCCAGGAATGTATTCAGTTACAAACGGGACTTTTTATTTTTTTTCCTGTGTTTTTGTTATGTCTTTCTCTGCTTCCTGTATGAGTCCACTGCGGATATGGGCGGGTATTCTGCGGGTATTACATTATTTCCTGTGTGCCACACTGTCTCCTGGGAGCTCATGTCATTGTTCCCAGGAGTCATTGGGGAGGCCTGCCGCAAGTTCTCGTGGGATTTCGAAATTGGATTGGATTGGTTGCCATCACAACGGGGCGGGAACTTTGACGACTAAGCCCGTTGTGATGGCAACCCTGAAGTTTATGGCGCTGCTAGCCGTAAACACTGAGCATGCGCGGGGAAATAGCGTGAATGCTGGGAGCTCAGCATTCATCGTATCCCGGAAATCAATGCTTGTGGGCTTCACATGCCCACAAGTAAGATGGGAACGGCCAGAATCTATTTTTATAACTACTTATTGAACACGAAAACAGACAGCAACTGATTTAAAAAACAGAAACAGTGAGTATCACTTTATGATTGTACAAGTATCTGAAAGACTACAAAAAAAAAAATTAGTAATGGTCGCGGGAACCCCGCTTTAAAACAGCATCACGACCGCCCTCCAGCTGTATAGCGGTTAAACCCTTTCTGACTACTTTTACTAATATTATATGTGTTAATGCGTGTAGTATAATATATACAAGATGTCTGTTAAGAGATAACTGTTGGAGAGTTTGTCAATGCATATTTGACATTTCTTATGCAAATATTCCATTTGTAAATGTTATTTTTGTTACAATAAAGATACTGTTCAAAGTAAAAAAAATATATATATTTAAACCCTCACAAAAAACTGCTATGTCAAATGTGAATAAAGCAGTCCTACAGCTTGTATTCTTAGTAATTAACAAAATTGAGACCAAGAATAATTACTTAAACTTACATTTGCTCTCTCATGCCCTGAACCAAATATCCAAAGAAGTTCGACAAAAATTAATCCTAAAGCATAAATGTCCACTTCATTTTCATAAACATTTCCATCTCTCTGTTGAAAAAAGTAAAATTTATATTATAAGATAAGCAGCTTCCTAATTGTTGGAAAGAAAAGACAGCAATGTGTGCAGCTCTTCGGTTATATCAATTGTTTTTATTATTGCTCACATTTCTTACAAATTCTCCCCACCCACCAACAATTCATAATTGTATGCATAAAGATAGAGTGGGTGAACTTCTGCTCGGATTACCTAGGCCAGTGATGGCGAACCTTGGCACCCCAGATGTTTTGGAACTACATTTCCCATGATGCTCAACTACACTGCAGAGTGCACGAGCATTATGGGAAATGTAGTTCCAAAACATCTGGGGTACCAAGATTCCCCTTTTGGGTAAAGTTCCGCTTTAAGTTCCCTTTCTAAACCAGTTAGAGCTTCACTGTTATGCCGCGTACACACGATCGAAAATTCGGCCAGCAAAAGACCGATGAGAGCTTTTGGTTGGAAAATGCGACCGTGTCTATGCTCCATTGGACTTTTGCTGGCCGAATTCCAGCCAGCAAAAGATTGAGAGCAGGCTCTCAATTTTTCAGTCGGAAAAAGTTACGATCGGAAATTCCGATCGTCTGTAGCAATTCCTACGCATGCTCGGAAACAATTTGACGCATGCTCGGAAGCATTGAACTTCATTTTCTCGGCTCGTCGTAGTGTTGTACGTCACTGCATTCTTGACGGTCGAAAGTTCAGCGAACTTTTGTGTGACCGTGTGTATGCAAGCCAAGCTTGAGTGGAATTCCGTCGGAAAAAACATCCAAGATTTTTCAGACGGAAAATCCGCTCATTACAGATGAAGTTCACACAGAATAAATTGACCATGTGACATGATTGTAATATCGGATTCCAACTCTTCTCTTTGTCACGTGCCATTAACCTAAAGATGCTTTCTATATCAGTAAACATGATTACTTATTCAATAATGATAATGCAGGATTTCTAAAAGACTGTTTTTATTATTATTATGGCTTAGATACTGTATACTGTAGATTAAATCACCTATTATGAACGAATTGTATAGAAAATTAGAAAAATCTACGTGTCTACAGCTATTGTTATGTTACAAAAATTTTTATAAAAGGAGATTACTCAAGTCTGAATGAAAAACCAAAAAAAACTGTAAATGCTTACCTGTTCTGGGGCCATGTAGCTAGGTGTGCCAGTTCTTTGAGTCCGCTGCCGTGCTTTGCTTTCATCTTCCCCAGTCATTTGAGTCACCAGGCCAAAATCTCCTATTTTTATTATCATGGCTTTAGTACAAAAAATATTTGCAGGCTACAAAAAAAGGCAAAACCAGAGAGTAAACTTCAAGTTAAAGTAATTCTAAAGGCAAATTAAAAAACAAAAACAAACATAGTTACATAGAAACATGTTATACTTACCTGCTCTGTGCAGTAGTTTTTCACAAAGCAGCCCCCATCCTCCTCTCCTGGGGCCCTCTGCCAATGCTTCTGGCCCCTCCCCCCCACCAAGTGTACTCCTGGGTGCTTGCTCCTGGGCCGGCTATGTGTTTTCATTGATGTGGTTTGGCCCCACTCTCTCCTGACTGGCTGTGAATTCTAGCAGCAGAAGCCAATGGCTTTCATTGCTGGCTCTCTGTCCAATGAGAAGAGAGAGATTGGGCTAAGGTATGTATTTTGGGGGGGCTGCATGTAGAATGTTTTTTTTATCCTAATGCATAGAATGCTTTAAGGTAAAAAAAAATCTTGTATGTTTAGAACCACTTTAAGGGATCTGGGGGAGGTAAACATTTCATGGTCACATTTACAGCAAACAGATTATTGTGGAAAATAAATATTAGGAGGGCACCTGGTTTTACGAAGGTAGATAAGGTACCAAAAGCACATTCATTGTTCACTAATCAAGGGGTTCTCTCTTTTTTTTCTTCTTTGGGAATCTCACCAGGAGGGAACCTTTTCACTATCTACAACTGCTTTTGTTCTACTGGGACTCATGTCCCTTATGGCATTTGACTCAATCTGTAGATTTACCCACACTACAAAAGGAGTGCTATCTCTAGTATATTCCACCATAAGCAATTCCTCTAGTCGAGCTCCTTTTTATTGTACCCGTTGAGAAAACAAGCTTAAAAAAGTTCTCTCTCCAGAGGAATGAGGTCTTTTAAAGTGCTTACGAAATGTACATGGACAGGAAAATTGGACAGGACAGGAAAGGTAATGCCTCACTGATATTTTCCTCCGTTAAGAATCATCAAGTACATTCTGTCTTTTGATGTGTTATTCCCCTTGGGAGATAATTTGTGTAAGGCCGCGTACACACGAGCTGACTTTCCCGCGGGATTGTCCGGCGGACAATCCGCCCATGTGTGGGCGCCGGCGGACTTTTTCCTCCCAAAAGTCCGGCGGACTAAGTTTTAATTTCAGACTTAAAGAAGAAGAAGATGACGCAGAAGGCGGCGGCGACAGCGGCAAGAACAGAAGAGACCCCCGAAGGCGGAATGAGACCCCCAGACGAGGACGATGAAGAAGAAGAAGAAAGCCGGGCTCCTCTGCTCGTGAAAGAGCTAGATAAAAGAGCAGAAGAGAGCGGAGGAGTCCGGCGAGAAGACCCCCCAAGACGAAAGAAGACCCCCGGAGCTGTGCAATAAAATATTTTAAAAAAAAAATTCTGTGTTTTTTTTTTATTTACACTTTTACACCTTAGGTGAATGGGTAGGGGTACATCGTACCCCATACTCATTCACATAGGTTGGGGGGCCGGTATCAGACCCCGACAACCAATGGCCAGGGTTGTGGGGAAGAGGCCCTTGTCCTCATCAACATGGGGACAAGGTGCTTTGGGGGGTGGGGGGGCCGCAGGGCCCCCCTTTCCCCAGGGCACCCCCCATGTTGAGGACACGTGGCCTGGTACGGCTCTCAGGAGGGGGGGCGCTCGCTCGTCCCCACTCCCTTTCCTGACCGGCCGGGCTGCGTGCTCGGATAAGGGTCTGAGATGGATTTGGGGGGACGCAGGCGTAGGGATTCCCCTTTAAATCCATACCAGGTGACGGGGCTAGCGTGGCGACATTCACTGCCTTCGTTAGTCCCGTCTACCTGGAGTCACCTTCTAAATGAACGGACTTTCCGATCGTGTGTCGGCAAGTCCGTTCATTTCAAAAGTCCCGCAGACTTTTTCCCGCGGATTGTCCGCCGGAAAAGTCCGGGGGTGTGTAGGCAAGTCCACACGCTCGGAAAGTCCGGCGGACCTCCACTGGAAAGTCCGGCGGTTTGTCCGCTGGACTAGGTCCGGCGGACAATCCCGCCGGAAAGTCCGAGCGTGTGTACGCCGCATACGAGTAATAAATATAATGAATGATAAGATGAAATGTATTGATTTTTATATGGAATAAAATTATATAATACAAGATTAAATTATAAAAAAAAATGATGTGTTATTGCCCAAATTTTGTTTTCCTGCCCAAGTGTTTACAGCTTACGGATATGGTTTACACTATGATTACTCAATCTTGTAGATTAATCTTTGAAAAAGGATCATTGAGAGGCCCTTCTTCATAAACCTATTGATAATGACTCTCACCACAGCCTGATACTCGTAGCATAGAAATCCTGGAAACGGCACATTCAATAATGAGAATTTAACTTTTGTACTAAAGACACTTATGACAAATGTCTTTCAATCTGGCAGGCATGGCTCAATTGTCTTACCCCTCACATCGGATTTCATGTCTTCTCCAACTCTGAGGCTAGCTACCTACCCTGACTAAACATTTACTCTTCTCTACTCCCTGATCTACAAAGTTGGTAAGGTTGAAAAAAGACACAAGTCCATTGGTAAGGTTGAAAAAAGACACAAGTCCATCAAGTCCGACCTGTGTGTGCGCTTTTATGTCAATATTACATTGTATATTCTTGTATGTTGTGGTCTCAGCTTCTGTATCTCTCAGCTTCTGAAAATCCCTCTTTCTTTCCCTTCCCTCCACAATCTTTCTCCCTCCTCACCCATTCTCTTCTCCTTTACGTATCTTCTCTTTCCAACATGCAACTAACCTGTCAATACTGGCCTGCAGACATTCTGATTCATTGTACTGTAAGTTTATTTAGAGCCGCTGAGCTTATACTGTATGAGCTGTAGTCAATTTGGGCCACTGCACTAGTCTAATTTTTCCAGTTTTTCCTTAGTATATCCCAGTATTTGCAATCAAAGTGACAGATTCAAACACTTACAGACTTACAAACTGGAGCAAATGAAGACTGATATGAAATTGGAGTTGTTGCCCTTAGTGACTAATCACAGTTCTTGTTTAAAATTTTCATAAATTAAAACTGAACCCCGATATGCTGCTGTTCGTAAAAACTACTATTTTATTATAATTTCTAGATTTTTTTTCTTCAGCTACCTAATCTGTTGCAGATTACATCATGTGTGAGGATTTTAAATACAAAGCAGGATTCCTACAGACTAAACTAGGAGGGAAATAGATGCCCCAATTTACCAGCAGCACTGAGGATCTTGTCAATGAGAAAGCTCTGGAAGCACCTAGTATTCACAACTCCACTAAGTCCTGGTGGTGGAGTTGTGCAGTCCTTAGGTATAACTTTTGGACGCCATTGATAGTGACGACCTGTAGCGAGAAAGGCGAGTCGAGCTCTTCTGGACCTGCCCCATTTTGGAGCATTTCTGGAAGACCATACAACACACAGTTCAGGAGTTCACTGAACGCCCAATCTTGGCTGATCCAGCCTTCTTCCTGCTCCATGCCTCTAACATCTCACATAAGACCTACAAAAAATCATTGATCCGTCACTTACTCGATGCTGCCAAATCATGTATTCCCTTATGCTGGAAATCCACACAATCTCCAACCATCAGCCTGTGGCTTAGAAAGGTGGAAGAAAGGGGGACACTGTGGGGGGGGGGGGGGGGGAGAGCGCACAGGGAGACCCTGGGAGGGAGAGAGGGCACAGGGGGACACTGGGGGAGGGGGGAAGCACACAGGGAGATCCTGGGGAGGGGGAGAGGGCACATGGGGGCACCGGGGTGGGGGAAAGCACACGGGGGACACTGTGGGGGGGGGGGAAAGCACATGGGGGACACTGTGGAGGTGGAGAGCACACAGGGGGACACTGGAGGTGGGCGCACACAGGGGAACACTGGGGCGAGCACACAGGGGAACACTGGGGGGAGCACACAGGGGAATACTGGGGGGGGGGGAGAGCACACAGCGGGACACTGTAAGGGGAGAGCATACAGGGGGGACAGCATACAGGGGGGACAGTGTGGGGGGAGAGCATACAGGGGGGACAGTGTGGGGGAGAGCATACAGGGGGGACAGTGTGGGGGGAGAGCATACAGCGGGGACAGTGTGGGGGGAGAGCATACAGCTGGGACAGTGTGGGGGGAGAGCACACTGAAGTGTGGCCCGGGCCCCATACATCTGTACTGCCCCCTACCTCCGAAGGCGACTCCCCAGTAAAAAAAAAATTCACTCACCCGATGCCTGCAATAATACCGCTAACGGCGCGCTGCTCCCCGCCAGCCCCTCCTCTCTTCTCGTCAATCCTAGACTCCTAGGTGATACAGTGCAAGGCTTGCGCTGCTCCCCGCCGGCCCCTCCTTCCCTCCCATCCATCATGGACAGGAGGGAAGGAGGGGCCAGCGGGTAGCAGCGCACCGTTAGCAGTATTATTACAGCCGCTTCAAGGGGCCTCTCGTTGGGCCGGGAATGGCCCCTAATGGTGGGGGGGGGGGGAGCGCACAGGGGGACACTGGGGAGGTGGAGAGCACACAGGGGGACACTGGAGGTGGGCGCACACAGGGGAACACTGGGGCGAGCACACAGGGGAACACTGGGGGGGAGCACACAGGGGCACACTGGGGGGGGGGAGCACACAGGGGGACACACTGGGGGGGAGCACACAGGGGCACACTGGGGGGGAGCACACAGGGGAATACTGGGGGGGAGAGCACACAGCGGGACACTGTAAGGGGAGAGCATACAGGGGGGACAGTGTGGGGGGAGAGCATACAGGGGGGACAGTGTGGGGGGAGAGCATACAGGGGGGACAGTGTGGGGGGAGAGCATACAGGGGGGACAGTGTGGGGGGAGAGCATACAGGGGGGACAGTGTGGGGGGAGAGCATACAGCTGGGACAGTGTGGGGGGAGAGCACACTGAAGTGTGGCCCGGGCCCCATACATCTGTACTGCCCCCTACCTCCGAAGGCGACTCCCCAGTAAAAAAAAAAATTCACTCACCCGATGCCTGCAATAATACCGCTAACGGCGCGCTGCTCCCCGCCAGCCCCTCCTCTCTTCTCGTCAATCCTAGACTCCTAGGTGATACAGTGCAAGGCTTGCGCTGCTCCCCGCCGGCCCCTCCTTCCCTCCCATCCATCATGGACAGGAGGGAAGGAGGGGCCAGCGGGTAGCAGCGCACCGTTAGCAGTATTATTACAGCCGCTTCAAGGGGCCTCTCGTTGGGCCGGGAATGGCCCCTAATGGTGGGGGGGGAGCGCACAGGGGGGACACTGGGGAGGGGGGGAAGCACACAGGGAGACCCTGGGGAGGGGGGAGAGGGCACAGGGGGACACCGGGGAGGGGGAAAGCACACAGGGGACACTGTGGGGGGGGGGAAGCACACGGGGGACACCGAGGTCTTCTTCTCCCGCGCTCCTCCTGTCTTCTGCTATCGTCCGTCCGAGGTCTTCTTCTCCCGCGCCTGTCTTTTGCTATGATTGGACGCCTAGCGTCCAATCACAGCGCCTGTGACTTCAGCCAATCAGGTTACAGGTAACAGACCTGGCAACCTGATTGGCTGAGAGGCGGGTCTGTGTTAGGGAAGCGATGTATTCGCTTCTCTAACACAATACTGTGTAATCAGCGAACGCACGGCCGTGCGCCCGCTGTTTACACTTAGGGAAGCCTATTAGAGCACACCGCTCTAATAGGGTCCCCTATTAGAGCTTACAGCTCTAATAGGGGCGCTTCCCGCAACACCCCCCCCACTGTAATTCAGATGCCCGGCGCCCGATCAGGGGCCGGACACCTGAATAGGGGGCGGCAGAGGTGACCAATAGATAGATTCATGCAATGCATGAATCTATCTATTGGTGATAGAGCGGTGCATACTGCACTGTGCGCCCTTAAAGGGACATGGCGCCCTTAAAGGGACATGTTTAAATAATATTTTTTTTTTTTTTTTTTTTGAACTTTTTTTTATTTTTTTTATTTTTTTTTTAACTGCAAGGAGGGGGGGGCTGGGGGGGGGGGGGGGGGGCGGCGCCCGGGCGCCCCCTATGGACGGGCCGCCACTGCATTACTCTATACAATGGTCAGTGTTATATAAACCATCTGGTGATCACTGCTAGGTCCAGGCTGCAGCCATACCACTGTCCTCTGACTATTTCGAGTAAGGCTGGCCATACACTGTTTGAATCTCGGCCAGTTCAGCAGGAACTGGCCGAGATACGAACCATGTATGGGCAGGCTGAATGTTTGATCGATCGGGGAATCGTGCGAGTTTCTTTCCTGCAACCCGTGGTTGCAGGAAATAAATTCACACCGTGTATGGCCAGCCCTAGTTGCAGACCACCAAATACACATTATTATGCTTAAACCAGAAAACAGACACTGATAATTCTGGCAACATACTCACTTTAAGGTCTCTGTGAATAAGCTTTTGTGAATGAATATATTTTATGGCTTCAATTATCTGCTTAAAAAACTGCATGCTTAGATGCTTGTCAACAGGTTTTGTAGAGTTTCTCTCCTTAATCCATTGTTTTAAGGATCCTTTTACACATAATTCCATTTGAATAAAAAGATACATTTCAGCTTTACTCACGCCACTGAAAAACAAGAGAAAAGGCGTTTATAATCCTCCTTGTAAAAAAATATATACATTTGCATATCTCATATGTTTGTGTAGCTGCTGTTTTGTTTCTTCTTTATAGCACCTCTAAGGCTGGCCATAGACAGCGCGATTTTCTTTCCTGCATTCGCAGACAGTGTTGACAGGGGAATCCCTCCCGTGGAGCCATTGTGTTCTTCCGGGGGACGGGCAGGGGAAGCCATCCCCACCCGGAGAACACAGTGATTATTGCTAGTGGATATAACAGCTGCTAGCAATATTCGCATGTAAAATCCAACAGGCTGGTTGTCGATTAATCAATCAACTTGGGTACAGTCAGCCTGCCCATACATGGTTCGAATCTCGGACGGTTCCTGCTGAACCGGACACAATTCAAACAGGCTATGGCCGGCTTAATCTGTCTTCACAAATTAGTATATACTTGGATTTTGCAAAAGCATTTGACACAGTTCTCACACACGGCTAATGTGTAAGGTAAAGTCTACAGGCTTGGAAAAATAGGATTTTTGTACTTACCGTGAAATCCATTTCTCTTAGTTCACTGATGGACACAGCGCTCCATAGTCAGAACCGTAGGGTTATATCGCCATTACAGGAGTAGGACTCTAGGCAAAACAAAGATTTGGCTACACCTATGGGCAGTCCTAGCTGGTTTACATCCCCCTCTCTGCTAAAGGCCTTCAGTTAAGTAACAGTGAAATAAAAATGTATAATTAATTAATTTCATACTGCGCTCAAATGTGTATAAACAATAAAAACAAAAATAATAATGCAATCAAATAGTGTTCAAATATAAAATTAAAATTTTCAATAATAAAGTTCATAAGCCACCACCGACGATTCTTCAATCAAGTGCATCAGCAACAGGAAATAGAAAATGACGTCTTCCACCAGTTTTAGGCAAACATCCTACTCACCAGATTGATCAGACACCCATGACAAGTGTCAGTTAAGCAGAAAGGTAAATCAAGATGTATCCACCAATGCAGATGCCTTTTACCAGAGATGTAACCAGACGGGATTCATAAGTAAAGGAAAAATGAAGAACTCCTCATAACATAACTTGTAACCATTTATTCGTAAAAAAAGAATTCCAGTAATAAAGCACATAAAATGGAGCTGGCACGCCAAGCTGCATTGCACCTGTGCTCCAACAGGATGGCGGAAGTGACGTATCACGTATTGCGTAACTCTATGCGCTTCGTCAGCACGGCTGACGTCATCAGGGGGTCATGTAATCGGATCCGTCACTTCCTTAGCCACAATATATACAGTCATGGTGAATTGGATATCCAATCCGCTCCAATCCTCTCCAACATCTAATGACAGCATGGTCTATCAATGGCAAGAGGAGAAAAGGGAAGCGATTATTGTTTCTGCTGGATCCTCCCCTGCCCATATTATTAGGAGTGGGGGTGTTGGCACAGTTCCTGTACCCTTCTCCATCCAACCTCAAGGGTCTCTTATGGCCACCCTGAATTTACCTAGGGAAGGCGCTAGAGCAGGCTCTGTGGGGAGAGGGGGTGCCCCTACAGGCCCCACAAAACCCCTTATTGGAACTCCAAAGAATGCACACCAACAGGAAAACATAGAATATGAGGTACCCACCCAGAACCACTTTCAACCCCTCCAACATATTGATCCTCCTAGGGGAAACCCCCATTATAGGGGTTTTCCATGGAGAGGACATGGGGACCCACTGGGATCCTACAGGAGGGGGGGTTGGTCTCATCACAGAGGCCCATATGGCCCCAGGGGGGGCGAGGGGGCCAATGGTACCAACCATGGGTCCCAAACCATGGAGGACCTCCAGGGAGTTGGTACCCACCAGAATCTCCCAGTTGGCAGCAGTGGGAGACCCCTCATTGGCAACAACAGGGCCCCACACGAGACGCCCCAGAGGAAGAAAAGGGGGAGAAAGAGCCAAAAGAGAGAGGGATCAATAGGTAGAGGAATTTTTTATCTTAGTGACGTTTTCACCAAAAATGAAAAAAAAAGTTAGAGTTTTAGAATTTGGTCTTAAATACGCACCAGATAGAGGCTTAGATAGGTTTAATGCTTTCATTGATACCGAAGGGTTCATTAGAAAGCTTAATATTAAAAAACATTTTTCGGAAAAACCCCATAAAAAATCCATGACCAATGAACCCAGGGAGTATCAAGACAGTGGGTTAAAAAACAATTCTACTTTTAACCCCAAGAAGTCCTCCAATCAGTTTTTGGAGGTTTTCAAGTCCATGGTGGAACAGAACATAAGACTGATAAAAACCAAAACAAATAGGAGGAAAGGGAATATACAAAAAGGGTTGGAAGCATTAGAAAAAAAAAAAAGAAAAATATAGCCATACGTATGGCTGATAAAGGGGGAGGGGTTGTGGTTTTAAAGACAAAGGATTATGCTAAAGAATTGAACAGATTGGTGGGAGATAAAGATATGTACAAGACACTGGGAGGTAACCCTGGAAATAGTCACAAAGCAAAATCAAAGGGCATAGTCACAAAGAAGGAAGCTAGATATCTGGTCCCAGAGGCACCCAGACTACCGGTTATTTGCCAGCTTCCTAAAATCCATAAGGATAGTATGTGTCCCCCTGGGAGACCTACATTGAGTGGTATTAATTCCATTTTCTCCAGGGTAGGGGAGTACATAGACTATTTCCTGCAGCCCATAGTTCAAGCTTGCCCTTCAGATCTTAGGGACAGCAAACATTTGATGAATGTATTACAGGATATTCCCAACATGGATGACACAGTACTTGTAAAATTCGTACATTCATAACTTTTTTTTTTTGTTGAATTGGTAATTTTCCGTGTCCCTTACAATGGTGCTGCTTAACGTGCTTCGAATGGATTGAACAAAAAAAAAAATGTGTACATTCGTAACTTTCTTTTCGATTCGTAAATTATTAAAATGTAATAATAGCATACACATTACATAAAATTATGAATTATGCTCCGATTACGAATCTACGAATGTTACGAATGTACGAATAACTACGAATGCGTCCGAATTTCGAATAAACGAATGAACGAAAATTAAACTAACGAAAAAACGAATCAACGAAAAATAACTCTTACAAATGTACGAATCGTTACGAATACGAACAACGACGACTTACGAATGTATGAATCGTTACGAATACGAACAACGACGACTTACGAATGTACGAATCAACAGAAACGAAAAAAAACGAAAACGAAAAAAAAACGATTTTTTTTCGGAAACGAAAAAAAAAAACGAAAACGAAAATAAACAAATTTTTTTGTTGTGCACATGTCTAATGTTTTTACACATTTATATTTAACAAATAATCTTAGAAGTAAATATTAGGATTTTTTCTACAGCTTACCTGTAAAATCCTTTTCTTGGAGTACATCACGGAACATAGAGCAGCCATAATAACTAACTGGGTTATACGCCACCTATAGGTGAATGGACACTGGCATACCAAAAACACAGGAAGTCCTCCCCTATATAACCCCTCCTACACAAGAAGTACCTCAGATTTGTAGCAAACAATAAACTTTGTGATGCAAAAATACTAAAGCGCATGAATGAATAGGTGAACTCAGATGACTATAAATAACCAAAATGAAGCTGCAATCATTCTGCTAGTGATCAGACACTGTGAGATAAATAAAGTAATAATAAATGCTGCACTCTAATTAACCTTCCAGTCAGTGCACACATGCAGAACAATAAGTGCTATGTGCACAAATAATAAAGCAATAAATAATGTGCCCAAAATCCTGATTGTGAATTAATCCTTACATGCTAAACCAAACTAATAACATGTGTACTGAAATAAACTGATACAATATAGGAACTATTATTGTATCAAAGTGAACTAATATAAATAAATAAATCCACACGTCCACCGCCAGTCCGTCAAACCACTATAAGGAAATGCTTGTTTCCATTTTGGGCTAAAATCTTAATAGCGTTGTCAGACGTTGCTACCATCGTGCTGATGACTCCTTGAGGAGCCAGTGACGAGTACTATTGAGGCTGGTCATCAGCACGATAGTAGTGGCGTGAGGATTAACAACACTCCGAGCAGCTGATTGTTTTTACCTAAGGTGCAGATTATTCTGATATAATGTGAGTGGAATCTTTGCTTTTGTGTTCCCCCTGTGCATTTAAATAACTGCGCAATGATGTACATCTTTGTTTTATTACATGAGCTTACCTGCAGCAACGTCTGACAATGCTATTAATATTTTAGCCCAAAACGGAAACAAGCATTTCCTTATAGTGGTTTGATGGACTGGCAGAGGACGTGTGGTGTCGAGTGGGCTGGATAGTTTTAGCCTGTAAGCCGCAATTGCGAATGGTCAGTTGAACTTTCAAGTATTGTGGAACACATTCAATCATATAACTTTTGAATGAATTTAGGATAAACTATTAACCCTAGTACATGTACTACTGAATGCATCCAGCATTTTTCTCCCGCTTTTTCCAATCAGCAATATTGGTGGTGAACCATCTATTTTAGCGGTGGATTTATTTATTTATATTAGTTCACTTTTATACAATAATAGTTCCTAAATTGTATCAGTTTACTTCAGTACACATGTTATTAGTTTGGTTTAGCATGTAAGCATTCACAATCAGGATTTTGGGCACATTATTTATTGCTTTATTATTTGTGCACATAGCACTTATTGTTCTGCATGTGTGCATGTGTGCACTGACTGAAAGGTTAATTAGAGCGCAGCATTTATTATTACACAGGCGAATGGAGGGATATTTTTTCCCTTTTATGACCTGGACGAGGTGTTTCATGGCTCTGACCTTCCAATGGTGGCAAAAAAACCTTTGCCTTTACCGTGTCTAATATTGGCCCCAGATACTCTAGGCGTTGAACTGGCTTGCAGGGCCAATTTTGACCAGTTCAGAACCCAACCCAGACGTTTCAAGAATTGAACCGCCCGGGCTACACTATGCTTCAGGTCTGGAATCGTTTGATCTATCAGTAAATAGATCGTCCAGGTATCCTGCAACCAATATTTGCTGAGATCTTAGAACTGCCAATACTGGAGCCAGTAACTTTGTGAATACACAAGGTACTGTGGCTAACCCGAAGGGCAGCGCCACAAACTGAAAATGTTGGTTGCCTAATGCGAATCGCAGAAACCTTTGATGAGATCTGCAGATTGGCACATGTAGGTACGCGTCCTTGATGTCTATGGATGCCAAAAATTACTTTCTGTGCAAGGAGGCCACAAATGAAAGAATGATTAGAAACTGATTCAGGGCCTTGAAGTCCAAAGTAGGCCTTACATCTCCATTCAGCTTTGGGACTATAAAAAGATTTGAGTAAAAGCCCCCGAATCTCTTGTTGGCTGGAACCTCTGAAATCACTCCTTGTGGGGCGTAGTCTGGACATGACTGCAAGTGGATGTGTATAGTCCGAGCTCCCAACCTGTATCCATTCCACCTAAACCGTCTTTAACAGCTTATATAATTACGGCATACCCTCAACAAGAAAGAGGAAGACAAAGAGGCAACTAAACAACACAGGACAAGAGGCAGTATTGATCGTTATTTCCTGGGTTCCCAGGCGGCCTCCCTGGATCCCAAGATGGCGGAACCAGGCAGCTCTCCACCTGGAGTATCCAGCCCATGCAATCACCCAGCCTCCCCGACTGCTTTCACTGTTTCAGATGCACTCTCCGACATTCCGCTGGATCTCTGTCCGACCCCCCAAAACCCATCGGGTTCACCGTGTACCCTCCAGCTGGACTCAGACCTCCGGGCCCTGCTCCAGGCCCTCCCGACCAAATCAGACATTGAACTGCTCATTGGCCGCCTGGAGGAGAACCACCCAGAGGAGATGCAAGGGGTCAAAAGTGAGGTACAGTCCCTTGCCACCAGTATGTCAGCGGGTGAGTCCTCTGAGGCAACCCTAACCCAGAGATGTGTCGGCCCTGGAGTCCCTTCAGGAGGCCCACGTGGAATGCTGCGGTGACCCTCCAACTTCATATAGAAGAAATGGAGGAAAGAAGCAAGAGAAACAACCTGAGAATACGAGGTCTGCCTGAAGTGACGGGACCCGAGGACCTTGCGGAAACAGCAGCGGCTATCTTCCAGAAAGCAGCTGACAATACCCTTCCTAACCGAGTGGAATTCGATAGGATCCACAGAGCCCTGGGCCCCCGTTCCACTGATCCAGCCAGACCGAGGGACGTGATCTGCCGGCTGCACAGATACACACTCAAGGAGACTGTGCTGCGGAAGGCATAGGAATGTGGGGACCTGGAGTTTAACGGCACCCCAATGAAGATACTCCCTGACCTGTCCAGAGCTACCCTATAGCATTGCGCCCGAACCTGGAGCTTGCACGCCAATTGAACACCACATATAGGTGGGGGTTCCCCCTTTCAGCCACCTTTTGCAGGGACCAGCGCTCTTTTACCTTGCGCTCACCTGGAGATCTGCCGGCACTCTTCCAATTCATGGAGACAGTCCCTGTCCCGGGCCAGAACTGGCTGATGTTCCTACCTCAGACAGTGGGACGCTCAGGGCAGATGACATCCTGGCGGTCTGCTCATCCCAGACCGCAGAGACCAAGACGATGCTCCAGAGCGCCCTCGTGGAGGGTCCCCGTGAGTCCTGACCGCTGCAGAAGGCTTGATGCTGTGACTTCACCTCGGGAACTTTGGACAAGCAACAACTTTTCCCTGCTCTCTAGACTGCGAATAAACTGACATCTCCCTGCTACTGCATGAGACTTCCTATACAGGTAATCATACATACCCTGTTTTCTCTATACTCAGTTAAAATGCATAAGCCCTTCTATTAGGCTTGCTGTCCCCATAGAGAACTAATGCCCCCAGATGCAATATGGGGTGTATCTTTTCAAAATACTGCTCTGTGTACCCACTTCCCGATACACAATCAGGAGATCAGCAGTTTGTACCCAAGCTGTACACATCCCCTGCAGGAACAGTCAGAATTTTCATACTGTGTGAATGTCTAATTACCTTAATATTTGAGTTCCACGTTTCTGCTGTGTCACAATTTGTGACACTTCATGATGCTGTGGGGCATAAGTTCACGCATGCCCGTTGAGACCTGCATACAGCCGACGCTGTCCTCCTCCTACTTTAATCCGCAACTGGAAAAAGAAACCTGACAGACTCTAGTTGATGCAGTCACAGCTCTTGACATACACATGAGATGCAATCACTTAAGTCTGGAAGTCAACATTCACTCTGATACATCTGAATTGTAGTTTGAATTGCTTATTTTCACTTATGCGTGAGACAAAGCTCTCTATATCTGTGACAACACCCTTTATGCCTAGTATGTGATTTTGTTTTTGTTACTGCCTTAGCTGAACTGTGCACTACATTTGCCAAACGCCTTGCCTCTCTTATTGGGATGGGCCTAACATCTTAAGCCCCATACACACGCGCGGACAATCCGTGGACCAGGTCCGTCGGACCATGTCCGTCATACTTTGTCTGATGTTGGTTTTGCGTACACACGATCGGACAAAGTTGTCGGAAAATCCGATCATTCTGAACGTGGTGACGTTTGTTGCCTACGACGGGACTACGTAGAGGCTAGTAGCCAATAGCTTTGGTCTTGTAATGTGATCTGAGCATGCGTAGCACTTTGTCCGGTCGGACAAGCGTACACACGCTCGGATTTGGTGTGATCGGACCGGGTTGACGGGAAATCTTTCCAGCAGGAGATAAGACTTTGTCCGACGGACAAACCGACGAACACTGTCCGATGGTGCATACACACGGTCTGATTTTTCAACAACCTTGTCCGATCGGACCAAATTGATGAAAAAGTCCGACCGTGTGTATGGGGCTTTAGACATCGCTGTTGTATTATAATGTTCTGGGGCACTGCATCGGGAGGAGGAAAGTATTTAAAGGGTGGGAGGTGTTCCCCCTGGGTCTGTTACTCACCAGGGTGGAGATAACCCCTGATTTGCGCGGGCAGTAGAGATTTACCAGAACTCCGTGCTTCAGATATGGGAGACCCAGGGGCATCGAGATAGAGGAAGCCTTATACGGGATACCAGTATGGAGCAGGAGACACATGGATCACGGGTTGCACGGGAACGGTGGGGTGACTCACTGGTGGGGTCCCCCTCTCGCTGGTGGGAGGGCCTATTAGGCCTTGGTTCCTGCCGGGGAGGTGAGGGGGGGGGGGGAATTTTCCTAACCTCCCTGGGTACTGGCTGGCCACGTCCTAAACACGCAACTATGCCCTCTGGCAGGTTGGAACCACCCCTGTCCACAAAATAGATAAGGGAGTGACTCCATGCTGTCTAAGGTGACTATCCAAACTCAGTTAAGGGGATATGTTCTCTTGTTGTTATGTAGGCTATGCAGATACGCTATTAAACTTGCCGTTAATGCACCATAGTTTCATGCCGAGTAGGGTGGGCCGGGGGAGGCAAACCCCATTGGTCTAACCTCCCCCACCTAGGTTGGTACATTTCCCCAGTGACAACACTGGTTGAAGTGTGACGCTGGCAATATTTTGCCACTATAGCTTCAGGGGCTGTGTACTTATATACACAAACCTGTGACTAACTACTAACTTGTTACTGATATAGTAGTTTTCGCTTCCTTTTCTTCTCATTTCTACACTTCTGTTTTGTATATATTGTTCTCGGTACTGTAACCCTTTTCTCCCCTCTCTTTCTCCCCCCTCCATTTTACCTCCCTCCTCTCTCCCTCCCTTTTCCAACCCCAACCCCACACCCTGAGATGGATACTGTTAAGATACTTTCGCTCAATGCCAAGTGGCTGAACACCCCCGAAAAGAGACATATGCTATTGAATGATCCCTTTCTAAAGAATAGGTTTTATCCAGTTACCTACCATTCCACTAACAACCTAGCCAAATCCAAGGGCGTGTCTATACTACTATCCATATGAATATAAAATATAGCGCTCACAACCATTGAAGTATAAAAAACATGTGTGAACAAACACAATCAAATAATTGACCAAGTAAAGTCCAAACATAAATATAAATATCAAAGTGACTCTAGGTGCTTCAATCCGAAGGGAACAAAACGTGCAGGAATATTGCAGATGTATTCAGGTGTAAAACACCCCCTCATGTATCCCCACTCCCACCAGATCGTGATGACCCCCAGCTTTTCAGTCTGGTAGGTCGCTTTAAGCTTTATATTGGTGTCCAGGGCCAATGGAGTAGTCAAATCTTCAGATCCAATGATTTTTAAATGAAGTTGCTCAGCAAAACGAACGGATACCCAAAAGTGAGGAAAGAAATGGAACCAATAGTGAAGTACCGTTTAAAAATGGTTTAATGGGAATGGGTACTTACAAAAAGTACAATCAAAACAGGCATCAAACATGGAGTTGATAGTGTAAAAACGCTGTTCACCGAGACCGGAAGTGACGCCAGTAATACCGGAAATTGCGTCAACGTTTCACCCTCCCACAGGGCGTCATCAAGGACCTAATTTCCGGTAAGCTGGGCCAGCTTTAAATAGGGAGTAGAGGAGGAGACTCACCTAAAGGAACCAATCAACATGGCATAGCGGCCATCTTGTTGGTAGGATAAACATTATTATTAATTTTATTTTATATTTTTTTCATTTGTATTTTCATTTGTTTTTTCTTCATAGTTATTTATATGTTTTGATTATTGTATTAAAAGGTTTTTTGTTGTCATTTCCCCTGTTCTACCAGAATTGACGTCAAGTGATACCGAGAAACTATTTGTTTGAATGAATCAAACCTATAAATGGCATTTTTGTCTCCCCCATGGATTGTGCTCTGTCCTTGGGGGCGACATGTTTATCCTACCAACAAGATGGTCGCTATGCCATGTTGATTGGTTCCTTTAGGTGAATCTCCTCCTCTACTCCCTATTTAAAGCTGGCCCAGCTTACTGGAAATTAGGTTCTTGATGACGCCCTGTGGGATGATGCCTGTTTTGATCGTACTTTTTGTAAGTACCCATTCCCTTTTCCATTAAACCACTATTAGTTCAATTTTTTTCCTCACTTTTGGGCATCCGTTCGTTTTGCTGAGCAACTTCATTTAAAAATCATTGGATCTGAAGATTTGACTACTCCATTGGCCCTGGACACCAATATAAATCTTAAAGCGACCCACCAGACTGAAAAGCTGGGGGTCATCATGATCTGGTGAGTGGGGATACATGAGGGGGTGTTTTTTCCTTTACTTATGAATCCCGTCTGGTTACATTGCTGGCGAAAGGTGTCTGCATTGGTGGATACATCTTGATTTACCTTTCTGCTTAACTGACACCTGTCGTGTGTCTGATCAATCTGGTAAGTAGGATGTTTGCCTAAAATTGGTTGAATGTATTCATCACTGTACACTTGATTGAAGAATCGTCGGTGGTGGCTTATGGACTTTATTATTGAAAATTTACATTTATTTTTGAACACTATTTGATTGCATTATTATAATAGTTTTTATGGTTTATACACATTTGAGCGTCGTATGAAATTAATTATTATTTTTTATTTCATTATTCTTGACCTTTGGTTATACTACGAGCTGCTCTAGATTGATTTATTTGATTGGTTATATTTATAATTATTGTATCCAGGGTGCGCGGCTTAAAAGGTTTCACCTTTAATTTCACTTAGTTAAGGAACAGTGTCAGAAGTATTACAACTCCATAGAGGGGTAGGTGCTGAGTTCGTCAATGAACTCAGAAAAATGGATTTTACAGTAAGTACAAAAATCATATTTTCTCTTTTGTTCATTGACTTACACAGCGCTCCATATTCAGAAGCAAAGGGATGTCCGCAAGCAGTGCCAAACATGAGGGGTGGGACAACCAAAAAATTCCAAGACTAAACACAGAAGTCAACCAGGTAACAGGAGCTCAACAAAAAACTACTGGAGCCCAACCTGAACAATACACCCCCAAGGAGGGAAAAAGACCCTCTAAACAGCAGCCTGCAAAACCTTGCGGCCAAAAGAAGCATCCGCAGATGCCAGCACATCCACTTTGTAGAATTTAGTGAAAGTGTTCATTGACGACCAGGGGCTGTCTGCAAACCTGCACCACTGACACCTGATGACGGAAGGCCCAAGAAGCACTAAACAACAGTAGAGTAGTAGAGTAGAGTGCACTGTAACAGGGAAAGGAGGAGCCTGACCCTTGATAGAATAGGCCTGAGTCACCATCTTTCCGATCCATCTGGAAACAGTCGCAGAAGAAGCGGACAGCCCTTTTCTTGGCCCGTCTGTGATCACAAACAGTGAGTCTGAACCCTGAAAAGACTCAGTGGCTGTCAGATACACCAGAATCGCTGGAACCACATCCAAGGCATGCAACCAAATTCCTTGGGAAGAGTGGGCCTGGGACACAGGGAAGGCAACACAATGTCTTCATTCAAATGAAAGTCAGAGACCACCTTAGGTAGGAACAACGGGCATGGATGAAGAACCACCTTAGCTGTGTGGACCACCATATAGGGCAGGGGTGTCCAAACTTTTTTTTAAAGAGGGCCAGATTTGATGAAGTGAACATGCATGAGGGCCGATCATTTTGCCTGACATTCTTTGAACCATTAAAAGTGTGTTCGTCCGAGCACTAATACACTGCCCAACAAGAATTCTCATGTGTGGTGAAGATATGAGCTTGGGCATGTTATTCAGAGATTATATATATGTATATAGGTGTGTGTGTATTTATATATATATATATATATATATATATATATATATATATATATATATATATATATTTATATATATATATATATATATATATGAGAATCTCCTTTTTTCTCGGCGGCCTCTTTAACCACTTAACAACCGGCTCATAGCCGAATGACGGCTACAGGGCGGTTTGACAACCTTCGGAGGGCATACTATGACGTCCTCCCAGAATCGTGGTTCCGTGCGCCCCCCCCCCCCCCGGGAGCACCCCTGACCGCCGGGTCATCACGGATCACAGTAAATGGCTGCTGACAGCGGCACGATCACATGTAAACAAATCGGCTCAATATCCGGTTCTTCTCTCCCCTCTCCGTACAGTGTGAGCGAAGAGGGGAGAGCAGCAGATGCAGCAGCACTGTGGGCTAGATGTGTAGTGCCCACAGCGCTGCTCAGTGACAAATCCATCCATCCCTCTGTATAAACCATACACACTCAGCCATCCCGCCATCCACGCTCAGCCATCCCGCCATCCACGGCCATCCCGCCATTCACGCTTAGCCATCCCGCCATTCACGCTCAGCCATACCGCCATTCACGCTCAGCCATCCCACCATCTATGCTCAGCCATCCCACTATCCACGCTCATCCATCCCACCATCCATGCTCATCCATCTACGCTCAGCCAGCACCCCATCCACGCTCAGCAATCCCGCCATCCACGCTCAGCCATCCCGCCATCCACGCTCAGCCATCCCGCCATCCATCCATGCTCAGCCATCCCTCTGTCATACTTATCCAGCCATCCATACTCAGCAATACTCATGCATCTATCCATGCTCAGCCATACCGAGCTGTATCCAGCCATGCTCAGCCATACCCAGACATGCTCAGCCATAATCGGCGATGCCCAGCCATACTCAGCCATACCGAGCTATACCCAGCCGTACTCGGCCTCTGTATGTGGCCAGGCTGTGGAAGTCTCCCACATGTGGTATTGCTGTACTCGGGAGGAGTAGGAGAATCAATTTTGGGGTGTAATTTTTGGTATGTACATGCTATGTGTTAGAAATATTGTATAAATGGACAACTTTGTGTTTAAAAAAAAGTGTGTTTTTATTTTCTTTCCACATTTTCCAAAAATTTGTAGAAAAAAAAATGACATGTTCAAAAGACTCATTATGCCTCATAGATTATACATTGGGGTGTTTACTTTCCAAAATGGGGTAATTTTTGGGGCGTTTCCATTGCCCTGGTGCTCCAGGGCCTTCAAAATTGTAAGAGGTAGTCAGGAAATTAGATGTGTAATTTATGCTGCAGAACACCTGATGGCGCTCCCTGCACGTTGGGCCTCTGTATGTGGCCACGCTGTGTAAAAGTCTCACACATGTGGTATCGACATACTCTAGAGGAATATCAGAATGTGTTTTGGGGTGTAATTTGTGGTATGCATATGCTGTGTGTGAGAAATAACCTGCTAATATGACAATTTTGTGAAAAAAAAAAAAAAGAAGAAAAAAAAATCTTGATATTGCAAAGAATTGTGGGAAAAAATTACAACTTCAAAAAAATCACCATGGCCCTTTCTAAATACCTTGGTATGTCTACTTACCAAAAAAGGGATCATTTGGGGGGTATTTGTACTTTCCTGGCATGTTAGGGTCTCAAGAAATTAGATCAGGCCATCAGTACTTCAGGTGTGATCAATTTTCAGAGATTGGCACCATAGCTTGTGGACTCTATAACTTTTACAAAGACCAAATAATATACACTGATTTGGGTTATTTTTTACCAAAGATATGTAGCAGTATAAATTTTGGCCAAAATGTATGAAGAAAAATTACTAATTTGCAAAATGCTTTTTTTTTTTTACATAATTTTATAGCGTAAAAAATAAAAAAACCCAGCGGTGATTAAATACCACCAAAAGAAAGCTCTATTTGTGGGGGAAAAATGACAAAAATGTACTATGGGTACAGTGTTGCATGACTGAGTAATTGTCATTCAAATTGAGAGAGCACCGAAAGCTGAAAATTGGTCTGGTTAGGAAGGGGGTTTAAGTGCCCAGTAGGTAAGTGGTTAATACAAAGTACCACCTCCTATGATAGACAGAACAGTTGTCCAATGGCAGCCCAGGAGACGGGACTTCCTATTACAGAGGCCACCGTGTAAACAGGATATTCTCACTGTATGTATTCTGTCTGCGCTCGTCCCGTCCCCTCCCTCTCCCCTCCAAGGCGCATTTATATATATATATATATATATATATACATATACACACACACATACATAAATATGGGTATATATCTTTTGTGGCCCCCACGGCTCTCGGGGGTTCGTTGGGGGCCACATAAGATATATATAGCCAAAATTACCAGTGGGGCCGTTTGCAAACAGAACACGGGCCAGACTTTGGATATGCCTGATATAGGGGGTACGACAAGATAACGCTGCCCGTTCCGACACCATGTGAGCAGAGGTTTAAAGCTACCAAAAAAAGCTACCTTCTGAGACAGCGTAAGCAGGGGAATCTCCCAAATATTTTCAAAAGGAGGCTTTTGAAAAACAGAGAGCACCAAGTTCAAATCCTACGTCGGTAAAGACCGCACCGGTGGAGTCAGGTGTCAAACCCCTTGAATAAAAGCATGCACCAATGAATGTATGGCTCTCTACGGTATAGGAAAAACCCTTGAATGATTGCCAGCCAATCATGAGAGATGTTGAACCAAGTCTCTAAAATTACCACAAAATCAAAATTCTCCTTGTACAATAGCAGCTCTAGTTCTCCCATCTTGCACAAGCCACGCAGTTTTGAATGGTCACATACTTTCTCCGTATTGAGTGTCCTGAGGTTGCAAATAGGACTTGTTACTATACTTGCCTCAGGTTTAGGTGCTTTAGTCAACCTACCACTAATGCCCCCAATACTACCCTCTGGAATTTGTTCCACGCTGGCTAACTCTACATCTGGACCCTCCCCTCGTCGCCTAGTTTAAAAGCCCCTCTAAACATATTGGCCATCTTCCCAACCAATTTGCACCTTCCCCATTTAGGTGCAATCCGTCCCTGCTAAAGAGCTGGAACCAACTGAGAAGTTGGCCCAGTTCTCCAGGAACCCAAACCTCTCCTTTCTACACCAGCTCCTTAGTCACTTGTTTACTTCCCTAATCTCCCGGTGCCTTTCTGGTGTGGCTCGAGGTACCGATAGTATTTGAGAATACTACCTTGGAGGTCCTATTCCTCAATTTAGCTCCCAGGTCCCTAAAATCATTTTTTAAGACACTCCATGTTCCTCTGACTTTGTCATTGGTGCCAATGTGCACCACGACAGCCGTGTCCTCCCCAGCCCCTCCGAGTAATCTGTCCACCAGATCCGTAATGTGCTGAACCCAAGCGCCCGGTAGACAACATACAGTTCGCCACTTCAGGTCTTTGTGACCGTAGGCCCTCTCTGTCCTTTTGAGAATTCAGTCCAATACCACCAGAATCTGTCTTTCCTTTCCCTTGGCTTCACCCCTGACCTCACTGGAGGAGTTACTCCCCTGGCAGCTAGGGGCATCACTCTGCTCCAGCAATGCCGGTCCCTGACTGGTTTCACCAATGTCACGCAATGGGGCATACTTATTGGGCTGTTCCAGCCTAGAGATATAAAATTTCCAGAAATTTTGAAGCTCGGAAAAAAAACAGGGGGGGGGGGGGGGGCAGAAAATTTTTAAAAAATGAATTATTTTTTTACCTAATTAATTCTATTGATCTTGAATATGTGCAATATATTTGTATATGAAATGTATGCTACATATATATATGATTTATGATGGATTATGGACCATAGAGTGTGCATCCCTGCGCCCTATGCAATGTACCTAGTATACAGCAATATTTGATTTCCATTGCTTTGTTTTTGCTTCCAAATCGCATGCTTCGCCAAAGTCCCAACTTCTTTCTATTCATCGTGCCGATAGGGATGGAGGCTATTTTGACGTCATTGTCTTAGGCCTCATTTAAAGTCCCAACCCTTTTTTCTTTAGTCTTTATGAACCCGGGATGGAAGCATGCGTTTTTTGGTTCAGCATTTAGCCAACACATGTAACTCAGGTGTTAGGCTTTTTTCCTCTCCCCCTGTCCCTGCAAAACTGCGGGATAGGCTCCAGGATAGGTTCCTTGAGCATTCTGACATAACAATCCCTATGTCAGATTTAGTCCTTTTCCTGCAATGTTGCAGGTTAAGGTCGGGATTAAGTTCCCTATCATGATAATGTTTGTGAAATTCTTTATTTTATTTCATTTAACATTTTTATTAGATCCATGGGGTCCCCTGTGGTATGGGGCGCGGTATTTGTGGCTTTGGTGCTACATTAGCACTTTTTTGTCTTTTGCAGATTGAAAGTCATTCTGTTACGAGAACGTTGAGAAAAACTATGTGCATTGTCATCATTGTTGTCCTCTTCACTTCGATCCATGAAGGATTTTTTAATATCTACAAGAATGTGTTTTGTCATTCTGGTAGCATTTGGAAATGCATATTTCATCTGACAATATTTGCAAATCACATTTTTCTTTTCAGAGGAACTTGTAATGTGAAAATGCCTTCATATGTTAGATGTTGGTCTCACCATTTTTCTGAGGAGAGTAGGAAATAAAAACAAGAAAAAATGACTACTTTGCAAGGAGACACTAATCTATGGTTGTGTGTGGGGGTGGGGGAAGAACCAGATTACTGGAAATTAAATTATTATTTACACAAAAGTTTATAAAGCTAAACTAATGTAGCTAAATGATTCAGTTTTCTGGATTCAGAATCAGATAAATCTTGCCTTTTTTAATTAAGTATATACTTTCAGGTCCTTTATGTTGCTCTGTATTTTCTTCCAAAGCTTTTTAGGCCTAGTGAAGAGGACAGAACAAGCCAAACACACCCACATGCAAAAGCAAAACTGAAACCTTTTTCTTATTACAATAGCAGCACAGCACCTCCTAAAGGAAGAAATGCACACGGTTCTAGCATTGGAGGGTTTAGTTTGTTACCTAGGACTTGCTTGTCCTCACTCACAGAAATTGCACAGAAAGTGCACAGAAATTAGAATAATCTTATATCATACATTTTTTTTAGAAATGATTTGGAAAATATTTGAACACCCTGTCTTAAAATATTTTATTCATCATGTTAAAATAAAATATTCCATAATTTATTTTTTATTTTTTAAATTTTTCCAATTTTTGGGAAAAAAACAAAAAAAGCCATCAGGAAAAAAACAGAAAGAAAAACGTATTTTTTTCCGAAATTTTCCGTTTTATTTCCGTGCCTTCACATCTCTATTCCAGCCTGGGATCAGCCTCCCTGACGCTTTCCGCTCTACCCTTCATGACTGTCACCCATCTACTCTGCTCTGGTGCCTGCACCTCTTTGTCTCCACCTGCCTCTGTGCTGGCCCCTGCCGGCACCTGCCTGGTACGATCCCAACTCTCCTTTAGTATGGAGGGTCTTCTCAGTGTTGACAGTTGCTTCCCTAGATTCAGAACCTGGGCTTCCAGGGAAACAATGTGCTTCCATTTTGCACAGCAGTATTCGCCCTCGATCAGATGATCAAGGAACGCATACATTCTGCAAGATGTACACCGAGTCGCATCTCCACACCCGCTGGGCATCGTACCCACTAAAATTTATTGGAGATTGGGGATTATACCCTGTCCAAATTAACTAACTAGCTTCCTAACACTAATACCCAACAATACACAGGTACTCAACAATACAATACACGTGCACTCACAGCACTCGGGTGCTCACAGCACTCACGATACACAGGTTACACCACAGTACTCCAATACACAGGTACTCACAATACTCCCAATACACAGGTATTCACATACACAGGTTACACCACAAAACTCAGTTACTCACAATACATAGGTTACACCACAAGTGTAAAGCAGGATGGAAGGTCGGCCCTTGGGACAGCAGTTCCTCCCTGAGAGGCAGTCTCCAAGGGACGTCGGCGACCAATTGCACCATGTCGGTGTACCAAGACCGGCAAAGCCAGTCTGGAGCCACCAGAATGACTAGCTTCCTAACACTAATACCCAACAATACACAGGTACTCAACAATACAATACACGTGCACTCACAATACTCGGGTGCTCACAGAACACAGGCACTCACGATACACAGGTTACACCACAGTACTCAGGTACTCCCAATGCACAGGTATTCACATACACAGGTTACACCACAAAACTCAGGTACTCCCAATACACAGGTGCTCACAATACACAGGTTACACCACAATACTCAGCTATTCACAATACACAGGTACTCACAATACACAGGTTACACCACAAGTGTAAAGCAGGATAGAAGGTCAGCCCTTGGGACAGCAGGTTCTCCCTGAGAGGCAGTTTCCAAGGGATGTTGGCGACCAATTGCACCATGTTGACGTACCAAGACCGGTGAGGCCAGTCCGGAGCCACCAGAATGACTAGAATCCCTTTGGCTTCGAATCTGCGCAAAAGCCGTGGAAGAAGCTTGAGAGTAAGGAAGGCATAAATCTGGCTCACCCCCCCCGGGGGCCACGCATCTGTGGCATCTCCCAGAGGATCCCACGACCTTGCCACAAACCTTGGTTTCTTTCTGTTGAACCGAGACGCCAACAGATCCCCCTTAGGGGTGCCCCACCGAAGACATATCAGATGAAAAATGTCCGAATGAAGGGACCACTCCCCTTGGTCTAATGCCTGCCGACTGATATGGAGAGGACCGGAACGGAGTAGTCTGCCCACCGGAGAATTCCGGCTACTGCCAGAGCCGCTAACACACTTATGTTCTGCCCTGGCATTGTCCGAGCCTAATCGCCGAAGTTCCATTAATCGGTAGTCTGGATTCCTCCAGCGTCCAACAATCATGAGCGGAGCATAGTCCCAGGACACCTCCGTACCCAGACAGACTTGCATTCCGTAGTGAGCACTGTCCAATAAAAGTGGAGAAACGATTTGCCCTGCCAAAATGCGGGAGAGTGAAGCCACTAGACCAGGGAACCCCTGGTTTCTCAGCTCAGCTGGCTCTGATTGCCCAGAGACGTTGGACACTTATCCCATTTTACCAGGATCTCCCTTAGGAGGGACTTCGTATGAAACTGTGCAAACGGGAACGTCTCGAAGGTAGAAACCATCAGGCCCAGCACCCACATGCAAGTCCGGAGGGAGGACTACCTTCTGGGCAGCAATAGATGAACCACAGCATGCAACTTCTGGGAGTTTGTCCAGAAGAAGGAACACTCTGGTCAGAGTTGAATCCAGAGTCAGACCCCAATTTCCTGGATGGAATCAGAGCAGACTTCTGGTAGTTCAGAAGCCAACCAAACTCCTTTGGGGTCTGTATAGTGACCTCCACATCATCCATCAAGGCAGAAGAGGACTCCGCTTGCAGGAGGAGGTCATCCAGAGACGACCACTTTAAGTAATTCCAAATATAAAAAAATAGGTACCTTGAGCTACTACTATTTTCACTGCTGTCTGGGATGAAGACAGGGCTGTCTGCCCACCAAGCATTGAAGTAGCGCACAATATTTTGATGTTCAAGACGAGCTAAAGCCTTTACTTCTTCATATCTTTTACGCCTAAAAACACAATATAAAACATATCATGAAAAGAAATACTAGGGAACATCTTTAAAGTAAATACAATCATTAAAGCCCACTATATGCAAAAGAGATATACGATTTAAAACTGGTTTCAATAATAACATGCTGGAATAAGTCATCCTACCACCTTTTTATTCTCTGTAATACAAAAATCCATACGAAAGAGTGGAATACCCTCTTAATGGCAGCAGAAGGTACTGTATGAAGACCTAGGAACAAACTCAGAGATCATACCATTTAAATCCCCTAAATCCCCATAAGGTGTAAAAACTACTAAATGATTATCTCCAAAATATGTAACAAAACTCAAATTGAAAAATGCAATTCATGGTTACATACGCAACTCTGAGCAGTGCATTACAATGCCCAGCTTGCCAAGGAGGCACCCAGAGGAGGGAGGAGCGGTCAACCCTGTCAGGGGACTGTCGAAGAGGAGGTAAGGGACCACTGTATTCAATAAGGTTGCACAGAGCAGATGAGTATTGCCTCTTTTTAACACAAAAAAAAAAACAGCTTCTAATATCACTTTAAGGAACACACATAAATCAGACAAATTAATGGGTTGCCATTGTTGCTTTCTGAAACTACTAGTTGCTATACTATATTGTGAATATTTCTGAGTTACTGATACATATGCAGGAAATGAAAGATGGAAAAAAGTCAGAATTGTGTCTATACTTGTTCTGGGCCAAACATATATTGAAAACAAACCAAATAAATACATTGAGCTAGGAAATAAAAAAGGACTGCCTCATCCACTACACATAAAAATATTAAAGCCAAAGCATCAGCATTATGACAACCAGGGAACTAGACATTTGCGAAGAAGAAGTAAGCAGTAGCAGTCTTCATATTTTTCTTTTTTTTATAATTTTGCAAAACAAAATCAGTGCAGCTGCACGGCCCAGGTAAAAACAGCATAAGAGAAAAAAAAAGCTGAGGAAATTACCAGTTACACTTACCGGTAACTGCTTTTCTAGGAAATCTTTCAGGGCGGCACACCCAAGAGATGACTGGTCCACCTGACAGGAAACACAATCAACACATGAGGTTAAAGGGCCCCTCCCCTCCCCCTGCACCTCAGTTCTGCCAAAGTAATAGGTTATCCTGGTGCAAGAGGGAAACATTTCCCATAGTGGGCAGCACAGTGGTGTAGTGGGAAACACTTTCACCTAGCAGTAAAAAGGGTCGATAGTTCAAAACCCAACCACGACACTACCTGCCTGGATTTTGCATGTTCTCCCTGTGCCTGCGTGGGTTTCCTCCAGGTAATCCCATTTCCTCCCACACTCCAAAGACATGCTAGTATGAATGTGAGTTAAGGACCTTAGATTGTAAGCTCCTTCAGGTTAGGGACCGATGTGAATGTACAATGTATATGTAAAGCACTGCGTAAATTGACGGCGCTATATAAAGTACCTTAAATAATAATAATAGTAATAACATCAAACCAGGGGTGGGAAGTAGGCCTGCCACCCTGGAAGATTTCCTTGAAAAGCAGTTACCGGTAAGTGTAACTGGTAATATTCTCTAGTTATCTTCCAGGACGGCACATCTGAGAGGATGGACAAAAAGTTCAAGGCCTACCTTAGGGTGGGACTACTGCTTGTAAGACCTTTCTTCTAAATGTCAGATCCTGAGGCGATAGCAGTTCCACTTTATAATGTTTTAGGAAGGTGTCCTCCTTCGCCCATGTGGCTGTCCGACAAATTGAGGACCCGACTCTTTCTGCCCATGTGGCCGCCAGAGATCTTGTGGAATGGGCTTTGAGGTCTGCTGGTATAGGGAACCCTGTCTGCTCCTTGTTTTTCACAAAAAGAGGGAAAAATAATCTCCTGTGATCTATGAAATTAAGAGGCAACCTTGGGAAGATACAGTGAG
The DNA here is from genome assembly GCA_028564925.1 of Lithobates sylvaticus. Taxonomy (NCBI): domain Eukaryota; kingdom Metazoa; phylum Chordata; class Amphibia; order Anura; family Ranidae; genus Lithobates; species Lithobates sylvaticus. The sequence continues at coordinate 168,981,893 of CM053028.1, forward strand.
TCTTGCCTCAGAACCACTCTATCATCCAGTACCTACAAAAAGGGCTCCTTAATTGACAGGGCCTGCAGGTCACTTACTCTTCTGGCTGAAGTGATTGCCAGTAAAAAGGCTAATTTAAGCATCAAAAAATGTGACTAAAATTTCTAGTGCTGTTCAAAAGGTGCTTTCGTCAGCGCCTCCAGGACCAGTGTCAGATTCCACGGTGAGAATCTGTTCATTTTAACGGGGGTCAACCTCTCCCTACCTAACAGAAACCTTTTAAACAGAAAGCTCCAACGTGAGCCTCTGGTCCATAAACACACAGTGCTGCTATTTGTACTTTTAGGGTGTTCAGGGCAATCCCTTGATCCACCCCAGCCTGCAAAAATTCAAGTACCACTGGTACCAAAGGCCTAGAGATTTTTCTATCCTGGAACCAGTGTGAAAAAATCTTCCAGATCTTAGAGTAGATCTTTCTAGTGACCGGCTTCTGGCTTTCTAGGAGGGTCTCAATAACTCTGTCAGAGCATTCCTTATCTCCCTCTCAAGAGGCAGGCCATCAAGTTCAAGAACCCCGAGTCGGGGTGAAGGACCGGCCCCTGTCAAAGGAGATCCTGCCTGTGGAGGGGAAACAGACCATTATCTCAGAGTAGGAAACCATGTCCTTTATGGCCAACATGGGGCTATCGGGATCAATTTGCACTCTGAGTGGGCCAGCTTTTGTAGGACCGAGGAATTAATGCTAATGGGGGAAAGGCCTATGCTAGGTAGCAATCCCAGTCCTGTGCTACAGCATCCACCCTCTCTGATCCCCCCTCTCTGGTGAGAGAGAAAAATCGCTCCACCTTCCTGTTCCCTCTGTGGGAAAATAGGTATATCTCCAGCACTCCAAACAGCTGACTTATCTGAAGGAACACGTCTTGGTTTAACTCCAATTCCCCCTGGCGGATGGGCCGTCAGCTTAGGAAATCTGCCACCACATTGGTGGTCTCCTTCATGTGGACTGTCGATATGGACTGAAGGGTTCCTTTGGCCCAACCTTGAACTTCTAAAGCCAATAGGATTTTGACTTCTAGTTCTTGAACCCTGCCTCTGAAAGTCTTCAATGCTTGATCCACCGCCAGGATCTCCTGTCCCCCCCCCCCCCCCCCCCGACGGTTCAGGTAAGAGGGACTGTCACGTTGTCCGATAGGATTTTGTAGCTGAGCACAGGGAACCGCTGAAATGCAGGTCATTAGTCCTAGGACTCAACCTGTCTGCGAGAGCAGTCCCTGGGTTCCATTAGTGAGGAAACCGCTGTTACCACTTTTTCCCTTTTTTCCTCTGGGAGAAAGATCTTTTGATCCCTTGCATACACTAAGTATCCCAGGAAAGTTTTTATCTGGGATAATTCGAGAGATGACTTCTCCCAGTTCACTATCCAACCCAAGGTCTCCAAAGTGAGAATCACCTTGTCTACATCTGCTCTCACTTGTTCTAAAGATGGGCCGTAAATCAGGTCATCTAGATAGGGTAAAATGAAAATCTCCTGCAGATGCAGGTAAGCCACTGCCTCTGCTAGGACCTTTGTGAATACCCTTGGGCTTGCAGTTAAACCAAAGGGGAGTGCTCGGAACTGCCAATGCTGTATGCCTTAGCTCGTGAGGACTGCAAACCTTAACAGAGACTGATGTTCCAGGGCAATCGGGACATGGAGGTAGGCGTCCCTTAAATCTATTGTAGCCATGAAGGTATCCTTCAACAGATGTTTGTGCACACTGTATATGCGCTCCACCAGGAAGCTCTCTTGTCGCAGAAACTTGTTCAGCTTCCTTCCTCAGGCAAAATTTCCCTGATGGCTTCTGGACGACAAAGACAGGGGAGTAAAATCCGGTAGAGCTTTTCTGGTGGTACAGGGGACGATTATCTCATGTCCTGCCAGATTCTATAGGTTGTCTAGCAACCCTGCTGCCCTTAAAGGATCCTTGGATGGATGGGTCAGTATAAAGCTTTGTGGGGGAGGGGAGAGAAGTTCCAACCGATACCCTTCTATTAGAATCTGAAAGATATAGGGCAGTGATGGCGAACCTTGGCATGAGTGCATGAGCATCATGGAAAATGTAGTTCCAAAACTTCTGGGGTGCCAAGGTTCACCATCACTGATATAGGGGCTCTCAGAGATATTTCTCCACTGAGAAACAAAGTGAGAAAGTCTCCCTCCTACCCTGACGCTGGCATCACTTGGGCTGCTTGTTGGTGTCTTTGGGTCCAGAAAAGAGCAGACCACCCTGCTGTCTGTTCTTTCCCTTCCCCCACCTTCTGTTTGAGTCCTTCTTGGCCTTGAATTGGGGGGGGGGGGGCCACGAAAAAACTTTCCGCCTTTCTCCTTCCAGGTTCTCACCGGGAACTTTTTCCCCTTTTCTGCAGATCGCGACAGGACCTGATCCAGGTCGGGCCCAAAGAGCTGGGAACCCTCAAAAGGCAACCCTCAGAGCCATGACCTGGACATATGATCACCTTACCATGACTTGACCCAGATGTCCCTCCTTGCAGAGTTGAGTTTACTTAGCTGTGGTCCTGACAGTTTCTACTGCCGCATCCACTAAGTATGCCACCGCTTTACTCACCATTTCTAGAGAGTCCATGACTTCCTTAGAATTATTTCCCCTCATGACATGGCTGGAGAGTCTGTGCCGCCAGGCATCTACGTTCCTTGCTATGCAGGCTGACACCAGGGCAGGAGCCATGTCTGCCGCATTGCATCCCACGCTCTTCGCAGCAGCGTTTCGGTCCTTCTGTCCATTTGGTCCCTTTTGTAACCCGAGTCCTCAAAGGACAAATCAGATTTCTTCAAGAACTGTGAAAGGGCTGCATACAATTTGGGGGTCTTCAAGAATTTCTCCTCAGGACTCTATTGTGAGGGAGATGACCAACAGGTGTAGGACGTGAGGACGTGTTCATCCTCATGGAGGGAGTGGCCTGACCCAGGTAACATCTGACGGGCAGAGCCGAAGAGCGCACGCAGCACGGGAGCGTGACCCCCGCGAATGGATCCCTTTGCACGAGACGGACGCCGCTTCACCCGGCTGGAGTCCTCAGCAGTAGCGGCGCACGGAAGAAAGAGACGCGCTGAGTGAGATAGGGACACCGCCGGACAGAGGCGGCTTTCCGTTCTCAATTTCATCCCCCCCAGCCCATTCCTTTTTTTTTTTTTTTTCTCCCTTCCCTCTTCAGTGGGGCCCCCCCCCCCCCCTGCTCAAACTAACGCTATCAAACAGCAAGACAAACAGTCTCCAACAGTCTCCCGCAGATTCTCCTGGAATGCAGGTAAGTCCCCATCAAAAGGGGATTAAATGCCTAAGAGCCTGACTGCACCATAGAAGACTACAGCGGACGGGGTGAGTGCTAAATTTCTGTTACCTTAGGCTATGGGACTTGAAACATGAAATATATGTATGGTATATATGGAATACAATGAGACATCCGGGGAAATCCGATGGATAAGATGCGTGAAATGTGACATTTGCGATACACAAACTACAAACTGAACACAAAGCTGATTTGAGGAAAAGGGAATACAGAGATATGGGAGAGAATGCAATACTGAACTTGGAATCAATTTAAAGATATTGATGTTAAATTGAAAGGACACATTAATAGCACTCTACTCCACTAAACATCTGTCATTGACGCACTCACTCACCCTGACAAGTAAGGACAACAAAAGCAAGGTCAACAAAACAACACAAGCATATCCAGATAAATTTGCTAAAAGGAGAGAGACAGGGGGAAGGAGGGAAAAAGAAAAAAAGAAAAGGGGGAAAGAAAAGGGGCAGAGAATAAGGGAGAGGAAAATTTTTTTTTTTTTTTTTTTTTTTTTTTTGTTGTTTTGGTCCTTTGGGAGCGACGGAGCAGGCCCTGGGACTGCTTGAGCTAATACAAATACCGCACATTTAGCAGGTTTCCAGCAAAAAACCCTCTTATATATCCTTATGTTATACGTAAAAATGTGAGTACTTACTTTTCAGCGCAACTCTCAGTTACATCAGAGCTGGCCAAAAGGCCTTAACCTGTGACTCTCCATCTGCTTAAGAAACCTTCCAGTATATAAAAAAGGGCACCCTGGGGAAAAATAAAATCCTTAAAAAGAAAACTAGTATGAAAGGCAGGACCACGAAAGGAGGTGAACCTAAAACCCCTAAGGATAGTGGAAATACTAGTACAATTAAACATTACATGGTAAAAGGACTGAGCCCTAAAAGCCCAGGCCTAGGCCCAGAAAAACAACAAATGAGTAAACAAGTGAAGAAGAAAGAGACAACCAAAAAAAAAGAAGTGGCCGAAGCCTCAGCAGGAGAGGTTACACTGGAGTCTGAAATTGACACAAGCGTCCTGGAAGAACAAGCCATGAACCCTCAGATGCCAACTAAAACTGAAATATCAGAGATGTTACTCAGAATGGAAAATTCAATCAAAAAAGATATCTCAGCACTTCGATCAGATCTAAGCCACTTATTAAACCGCATAGAAGAAATTGAGAACAAAACAGAGGAACATACTCAGGAGATGATAAAGACACAAGAACAGCTCAGAGAGACAAAGCTGAATCAAAAGGAGACTGAATTACAAATTAGAGGAAATCGAAAACCAAAATAGAAGACAGAATTTAAGAATACGCGCACTAGCGGAAGAAAATGGCGAAGACCTCAAAAAAATTATAAGAGAGATCTTTAATCCACTCTGGAATAAGAGTCCGGAAACTGAACTGAGAATAGACAGGATACACAGAGTTAGAAAACCCCAACATATTTCAACAGAAAGCCCTAGAGACATTCTAGTAAGATTCCAGAACTATGAGGACAAGGCGATAATATGGAACAATCTCAGAGGAAAACCCCCATTAAAAATTAAAGGGACAGAACTACAAATCTTTTTAGACCTGGCACCGGAAACATTGGCCAGGCGGAGATTACTGAAACCTCTGTTAACACAACTAAGAGTGGAAAACGCGAAATATAATTGGGGTTTTCCGTCCTGTCTAATAGGCTACAAGGAAGGCAAATCTGCGAAACTCAGATTTCCAGAAGAGCTACCAGAATTTTGTAAAAAACTAGAAATACAAGAGATTGAAATCCCAGAATGGTCACAGAGAGAGGGGCTGGGCTAGAACGTCCAATGCTGAAAGAGGCGTCCCCCATCCTCCCCCCCCCTTTTTTTTTTTTTTTTTTTGGGTGTGGGCTGGGGGAGGGGACCATGGGAAACAGAGGGAGGAGAGCTCCGCACCGTAAGGGCACTCCGCTCCCCTCCTGGGAATAGCCCGTGGGAGGGGCGCGGAGGGTTAGGCGGGTTCAGAGCCACACTTCGAGGAGAGAAGACCCGATACTGGAATGAGATTCGTTTCAGCTTACGGTCTAGTGGTCAGTATTGACCAAGAGAGGGGAGGGGGGAGGGAGAGGGGGGGTGGGGGAGGGGGGGCGGGGAGGAGGGAGGGAGATAGAAGGGATAGGGAACGATACCTCTCGTCCTTTGTGATAAGAAAAAAAGGAAAAATTTAACGCAAGATTAAGTTTCTGACATATAACGTCCGAGGACTGAACACTTCTGCCAAAAGACACAAGATTTTAAAAGAGCTTAAATACCATCATGCAGACATAATCTTTCTCCAAGAGACACACCTCTTCTTAGGAGGCAATATAAAATTACACTCAAAAGAACACCCTACTTGGTACTATGCAGACTCAACGACCAACAAAGCAAAAGGAGTCGCAATTGGGTTTTCAAGAGAAACTAGATTTAAAGTGGAGGAAAGACTAACGGATCCAGAGGGGAGATTCCTCTTTCTGAGAGGATACATAGGGGAAACAGAATGTACACTGGGTAATATATACGCCCCAAATAAAAAACCAGCAGAGTTTGTAAAAAAAATGATAGGGACCCTAGCACAGTTCAAGAATTTCTCCTCCACCTCTTCCCCAAATGGAAACCTCATTTTCCATGTTTTGAGTTTAGGAACTTTTCTCTCTGGGTCCTTCTATTCTCTCAAAATAACCTCTTTGAGGGTCTGGTGGACTGGGAAGAACTTTGGCTGAGGTTTTCCCAGTCCCCTGTACATCTTATCCTGGGCTGACGTCTGAGCTGGAAGCTCCGGGATGTCCTCAGGAGGTGTAAATTGCCCTGAGTAGCTCCTCTGTGTCTTCCACGAGAAAGAGGTGTCTACTGTGCCTGGAACCCTCACTCTCCTGGCTTTCTGACTCCGAATTTTCTCCCTCTTCTAAGGAGCTTCGGTCTGACTCCAATGTCCTCAAATTCCTTTTACCCTAGACATAAGAGAGGAGGGAGGTCTGTGGGGGGGGTTCTCGGGCTTCTGTCGGATGTCCCTCCTTGAGAAGGGGTACCGTCCCTAGAAGACAGAGTTTCTCTGCCACTAGTGCTAGGCCCTTCTTTTGAGGCTATCACCGCTTTCAGAGATTGGAGCGTAGCAAGCATCTCTGACTGTACTGAGAGGAAGGCCCCCATCACTGCTGAGGTTTCCTTGCCGGACAGTTTATGGATGCATCTATAGTAAAAAGGTTTCACAAGATCCTGTGGGAGCTTTTCATTACAATACCCTGACCTTTTTGCTCTAGGGGGAGGGAGGGGGTTGGGCTCAGGCCTGTGGGCCCCTTGAGCAGATCCACTCGGATGCCAGGGAGATAAAAGATAAGACAGCACCCATAAACATTAAAAGGCATCTATCTCCTTGCTCCCCCCCAAGGGGTGTGGGTAAGACCACCCTTACCCAACCACTAGCCAAACAAAGGAAGACTCACCACCCGTGGCCTCCTCCTGGGCTGCAGCCACCACTGTATCCTCTCTCAATTCCTGGTCACAACTGACTTGCTGTGGCTGGGAAGATGAGAGGGGCTCATGGGACCTCCGCCTAGCTCCTTTGGATATTTATGGGTCTGGCCGCCGCTGTCCGGCGCCATTTTGCTGGAGCGCCACCACCGGAAGTGAATTTGACCTCTAGCGTGAGGCCTCAGGTCAGCGGGGCAGATGGTAGAGACACCGGCTCCCCAGCTCCGCCATTTCGGCGTAGTCCAGCACCAGAAGTGACTCTGCCCGGAAGGGGAAATGGCACCATCTTGCTCTGCCCGGCCAGAACGCCCTCTCCTCTCCCAGGAGTGTTCCACACATCTTCTGGGGACCCAGATGGTGCGGGTGAAGCTGCCATCCACCCCTCCCGACCGACCTGGACTCTAGTCGACCCTCCGGATCCTTCAGCCTCCAAACAGTACATGCCTGGGAAGCTCCTTGCCGGGAAAGACCCCCGGCCGTAGGGACCCCCTGGCTGGACCCGCAGCCCTCCCTGTCTTTGGCATCCAGCAAACGGGGGGACGGGACTATTCGCTAACTGACTGCAGGACCAACATAAATGTTTTGCTGCTGGGAAAACAATCCAGAACTGAGGTGCAGGGGGAAGGGAGGGGCCTTTTAACCTCATGTGTTGATTGTGTTTCCTGTCAGGTGGACCAGTCATCTCTCAGGTGTCACGTCCTGGAAGATGACTAGAGAAATAATGGTGTTCCACTCCTCTAAAAATGCCATCAATCACAATTATCATTAGAGGCAAGATAACACAAGTCAATGTCCCCAGCAGTAATAAGCTTAGACATAGAGCTTATGTCTTATTTGACAAATAGTAAATAAGATAAACAGTGCATATCGTAAAGCTTTGTATTTTGCTTTCCAGTCTTCATATTTCTCTCATATTAAATTTCATTTAAAGTTAATTTATAGTCTATACATAATACTTACTTGGATCTCACAGGTATTTCTTTCACAGCATAGTCCATGTCATCCAGAATTTTCTTTGCTTTGAACACTCGGCCAAATGCTCCTGAAGCTAGTATAGCGACGTCCTTAAAATATTTAAGTGGACTGGTACAACAAAAATAAAGAAAATGTACCCTCATCATTACTGATAGTTTGTTAAATACTTAGATATTATTCTGTGAAATTACCTACAACTATATAACTTGCTTGTACAAATGAATGAAGAACTGTACCAAGCATAATTTCCATCTAGACATAGGCAAACACATGTGAAATACATACTTATGTTGTGACAAATGTTCACTAAAATGTATAAAAGTATAAAAAAGTATATACTGCATACATCATTCATCATCACAAAAATTGTTCAATTACATATAGTACTTGTAATTTTAAAACAATGCATACAACGGTTTAATTTTTTAAGAAATTATGAAATGCCCATTGACACACTCCTGTGTATATTAACACACCTTTTTTGTGTGCGTTTTTCTTGTTCACAATTGCATGTTGCATTTTGGGCAACCAACAAGCCTTAATGCATGAAAAATTTATCTGAACTATTTTTGGAAATGCAGCACACACCACAATGCATGGAGCATTCACATTTATCTGTTGTGGTGCACTATAGTGCAGGTGCTTTTCTTTGACTGTGTATTTCTATTTCTACAGTATATGTTCCATTAACGGGCAGCACGGTTGTTAGCACTTGCGCCTGGCAGCACTAGGGTTTTCGGTTCAAATCTCAACCATGGCACTACCTGGTTTCCTCCCACACTCCAAAGACATGCTGGTAGGTTAATTGGCTCCTGTCTAAAATAACCCCAGTATGTGAATCTATGAATGTGAGTTAGGAACCTTAGATTGTAAGCTCCTTGAGGGCAGGGACTTATGAGTATGTACAATATATATGTAAAGTTCTGCGTAAATAGACGGTGCCATACAAGTACCCGTAATAAATAAACATGTTAAAAAATATAGGTTTAACACATCCTTCTGGCTTGTTCACATCAGCATTGCTTGTTAATACTAATCTCAAGAGTATAAATTAATATGAATACTAAATAAAACCATGTAAGAGTGAAAGACATCCAACAAATGGAGCATTTGACTTGGAGACAAAATAGAGGAGCACAGCACGCGATTTACTGTGACTAGTTTTACTATCCAGATGAATACTTATCGTTTTTCCAAACCTGAGAGCATCTTCTGCATTGGATTTGATTTAAAGATCTGTCACCCCTGCCCCTTTCCATTCACCCACTTATTCGGCTTCTTCCTCTACACCTCTTTTTCTCTCTTCTCTTTTCACATCTTCCCTTCCCCCTCAGACACCCTAGGGTGTCTCTCTTCCCATTAAAAATGTTTCAAAATCCTCTTTTTCTTTTCCTTGTGTTGCGCATAGGTAATGCTCCTCTCCTATTGGGTCAGGAGGGGAAGTCCGACCTCACCACTTCCCGGCCCCTTGTTGGACGGGGGAGGCGGGGAAGGCGTATAACTAACATTACACACGTGTGCATAAATACAAAGACCAAATAGGATATGCTCTAGGACATTAAGGACATGATACCTGATAGACAATGCTATATCCTGGATAGACTGATAGCATCTACAGTAACGCGCATGACTAAGCTAAATGTCCACACTATTTGATTTTGAATGTATAGTCAACCACAAGTGCCTTAGACTGAAACACATCTCGGAAACATTAGAAACGTAAAGTGGTCAACAGTTGTTTTCACTTGTTTGTATACCTTACATATTGTGTAACTCTGAATTTTGTACTACACCTGAACTCTTTTCGCTAGCTGCTATTTTAAGGTAAGGTGATAAGGGATATATATATATATATATATATATATATATATATATATATATTTGGGGGGATTTAATGAGGTGTCTGCAATGGGGGGGGCTGGAGAGCACTTTGGGGGTGGGGAGCACTGGGGTGGGAGCTGAAGAGCACAAGGGCAGAACAGGGGTGGGGAGCATGGGGGGCTGGACAGCACTGTGGGGGAGCTGGAGAGCACCGGGGGCTGGGGGGTGGGCAGTGTGCACCCTTTCACTGGGGTGGGGGCTGGAGAGCAAATGTTTTCTGCCGGGCTGGACAGCACTGTGGGGGAGTTAATACTGGGGTGGGGGCTGGAGAGCACGGGGGGTAGAAAGAACAGGGGTGGGAAGCACGGGGGGCTAGAGAGCACTGTGGGGGGTGGAGAGCATGAAAGAACAGGGGTGGGGATGACCGGGGGCAGAAAGAACAGGGGTCTGGGGAGTATGGGGGGGGAGCACTGCTAGAGAGCACTGTCTACTGTGGGGGGTAGGAAGCAGGGGGGGGGGGCTGGAGAAGGAATTTTGTACTGGACAGTGTGGTGGGGGAGGAGAGCACTGAAGGGGGGGGGCAGTAAAAGAATTTGGATTTTGCGCTAGCCCCTGAATGCTTATTTCCTTCAAGCATTGAGCATGGAGGTGTAAGTATCCCCCTATTGGGATTCTAATCACGGCGCTGGCCGGGTCTGTGTCTGTAAACACCGTGTGATTCAGCTCAATGGTAGTTTGCCCCTTCAGTGTGCCCCTGCGGTGATAGTGACTAACTTTTATTTTGGTGCAGTCTTCGGTACACTTTTGTTTTGTGTTTTTCTAATTTAGTTTTGTTGATGACTGTTCTTCATGGCCTGTTTGTACCCATTCATATTGTCTTGTAGTGTTTTTTTTTTACACATACCAATTAAAAAAAAAAAAACACACACAATAGCAAAAGTTTAACCACTTCAGCCTGGGAAAGATTTACCCCCTTAATTACCAGGCCATTTTTTTTGTGATAAGGCACTGCATTGCTTTAACTGACAATTGCGCGGTCGTGCGATGATGTACCCAAACAAAATTGATGTCCTTTTTTTCCCACAAATAGAGCTTTCTTTTAGTGGTATTTGATCACCTCTGCGGTTTTTATTTTTTGCACTATAAACAAAAAAAGACTGACAATTTTGAAAAAAAAAAAATATATATATTTTTTTTACTTTCTGCTATAATATATATCCAAAAAAATATATATATAAAAAAATAAATGTATTCATCAGTTTAGACCAATATGTATTCTTCTACATATATTTGGTAAAAAAAAAAAAAAAATCGCAATAAGCATATATTGATTGGTTTGGGGAAAAGGTATAGTGTCTACAAACTATAGGATAGATTTATGGACATCTGACCCCAAGTAACACTTTTTGTGGATCTGTGAGATTATTACAGTGATCCGTGCTAAATAGGATTTTTTTGTCATACTTACCTGTAAAATCCTTTTAATTGACTACATCACAGTATTCCTTACTTACTGGGACATCCCAAAGCAATGGCTGTGAGGAGAGGGAGACACCCTGTCAAAATAGCCATCAGACCTATACGGCAGCCCACAGTACACTGCGGCTGAAAGCTGAATCCTCGGCTGCTCGAACATCCACTTGATAACATTTTGTGAACGTATGCACTGAAGACCAGGTAGCAGCCTTACAAATCTGAGCCACAGATAACTGATGGTGAAAGCCCAGGAGGTGCCTACACCCCTGTTAGAATGAGCTCTCACCATAAAGGAAGGAGCCCTACGTTTCAGACCAACTGAAGGACCCAATTGGCAATGGAAGCTTTGGAAGCTGCCTGCCCCTTCTTGGGTCCTTCTGGTAAAACCAAAAAGGAGTCTGATCCTCGGATTTCCGCAGATGTAGACAAATAAACTCTGACTGCTCGCACTAAATCCAAGGAGTGCAGTTGTTTCTCTTCCACCGAACGAGGCTGAGAGAAAAAAGAAGGCAAAAATGTCCTGATTCAAATGAAAGGCCGACACCACTTTTAGCAAAAAGAATGGAACAGGTTGTAACACGACCCTGTCGAGGTGAAGGATCAAGTATGGTTCCATGCACGAAAGGGCCTTTAACTCCGACACCCTTCTAGCTGAGGGGATGGACATCAGGAAGGCTAGCTTGCATGACAGCAAGACTAATGGAATTTCCTTGATAGGCTCAAACGGTTGTTTCTGTAACACAGACAGTACCAGGTTTAAGTCCCAAGGACACATAGGTGACCTAATGGGGGGAAGCAAACGAGTTAACCCCTGCATAAAGGTTTGGATCAGTGAATGGGAGGCTAAGGGCATTTGGAAGAATACTGACAAGGTCGAAATCTGACCCCTGATTGTAATCAAAGCCAGTCCGATTTCCACAGCCGACTGCAGAAAAGAGAGAATTCTCCCAATCACGTATTTCAGAGGATACCATTTTCTAGCTTCCCACCAAGCAATATAAAAGTCTTCCAGACCTTATAATAGATCTTCCTTGTGACCATTTTTCTGGCATTCACTAGGGTAGACACCACTGGTCTTGAGATGCCACGATCCTTTAACACCCTGGCTTCAATAGCCATGCCGTCAAATTTAGAGACTATAAATTGGGGTGGATTATAGGACATTGAGACAGTAGATCAGGGGGGTGCGAAAGCGTCCATGGCCCGTCTATTGTCAATCTCATGTTTTCTGGGAACCAGGGCCTTCTGGGACAGGCTGGTGTCACCAGGATGACTGGAACCCCCTCTCTCTGAATCCTGCGCAACAAATGTGGAAGAAGAGGGATCGGGGGGAAAGCATAAACCAGAGAGAACTGGTTCCATAGAACTACTAGAGCATCTGCTCCGATTGCCAGGGGACCCTTGTTTGGGACACAAACTGCTGTAGCCTGTTGTTGAACCTGGATGCCAAGAGATCAATCTCTGGCCATCCCCAACGCTGACAGATTTCCCAAAACACGTTCTGGTATAGGGACCATTCCCCCGTGCAGAACTGTTGGCGGCTGAGATAATCTGCCTTCCAGTTCTCTACTCCCGGACCGCTGATAGAACCGGCACATGTCCCTCTGCCCAGGTTAATATGTGGTTCACAGCCTCGTGAGTTGAACGGCTCCTGGTACCACCCTGGTGGTTGATATAGGCCACTGCAGTGACTTTGTCGGACTGAACCTTGATGGGGCAGTCCTGAAGCCCCACTGACAAGGACTGTAGTGCCAGACAGATCGCACGCAACTTCAGGATGTTGATGGGCAGGCTCTGCCCTTGACTATCTCCCCTGAGCTGTGAGCCCCTCTAGGGTCGCGCACCCCAGCCCAAGAGACTGGCGTCTGTGGAGAGTACTCTCCAAGACATTGGAAGGAAGGATCTTCCCTTTTTCAGGTTCCGATCCTGCAACTACCAGCTTAGGCTTAAGCGTGCCCAGGGAGATAAGGACATGGGGTAATCCAGGGCTTGTGCTCTCCTGTTTCAAGCCAACAAGATGTCTTGTTGGCCGCACTTCAAGAAAAGGCTTCTTTATTGAAATGATTAAAATCCAAACAATACAGTTACATCATCAGAACATGGATACAGCAAAGATACTGACGCGTTTCACGCTTTAACAGCGCTTAATCATCCGCTATGATTAAGCGATGTTAAAGCGTGAAACGCGTCAGTTATCTTTGCTGTATCCATGTTCTGATGATGTAACTGTATTGTTTGGATTTTAATCATTTCAATAAAGAAGCCTTTTCTTGAAGTGCGGCCATCCAGACTTCTCCTTCTCTACATTACTACAAGCAGAGCCAGCACCTGTGAAGTCCAAACAAGGTGATTATCTTCACTGTGGGACTGGAGCCTTTGGAGCAGTTTCTCTGTACTTTAAGATGTCTTGTTGTATAGGCCTGGAATGGAATTGAGGCTAGGGAACTGCCTCGGAGGACACCATCCTTCCCAGAAGACTCATACAGAGCCGAATGGAGGGTTACCTGGTGCCCCTTACCTGACGCACCTGATCGTTCAGGGCACAGATCTTTATGGGTGGCAGAAATACCTTTGCCTAGACTGTATCCAGGATCAGACCTGGATACTTGAGACTGTGAGCTGGTCTCATGGCTGACTTTTTGGTATTTATGACCCAGCCCAGGTTTTCTAAATACTGCACCGTGCAGGCTACACTTTGTTTCGGGGCCTGTAGTGAGTGATCTCTGAGCAGGAGGTCATCCAAGTATCCGAGCACCAAGATCCCCATGGCCCTTAAAAGACCCAATACAGGTGCTACGATCTTTGTGGCAAGCCCAAAGGGCACAGACTGGAAATTACGTTCCTCTACTGTAAATCGCAGGAACCTCTGATGAGGCTGAAAGTTAGGTACGTGTAAATACGCGTCCTTGATATCGATGGAAGCCAAGAAGTCTCCCATCTGGAGCGAAGCTACTACCGACCGGACTGACTCCACGCTGAAGGATTGGATTAACAGATGTCGGTGCAGGGTTTTAGAACTGTGAACTGGTTAGAATAAAACCCTGTGCCTCTTTTGGACACCGGAACCTGTATGATCACTCCCTGATGCACTAACTGCTCTAGTGCTTGAAACAATAAGTTTCTTTTTGGAGAATCCGCAGGGACGTTGGATCTTAAAAACCTCTGAGGAGGAAGTCTCCGTAATTCCAGCTTGTAACTGCGGAACACTGTTGAGGTGACCCATTAGTCCTGCACCACTGTTGTCCAAATGTCTGCAAATTGGAGCAGCCCCCCCCCCCCCAATAGAATGGGGGCATCCCCTCAAAAGGAGGGCTTGGTGCTGGGTTTAGAAGAGTTTTGGACCCAGGGTTTTTTCTGTCTCTGGCCCTGCGGCTTGCCCTTGGCTCTATTGCCCTGTAGGCGACAGAACTGCCTTGTAGCTAAAATACTTGAGGAAGTCCCTGAGGTTTTAAACAAGGAACTCCTGGTCCTTCTCTTTACAGGAAGTAAATAACTCTTTCCTCTGGAAAATCTTTTGGATGTACTTGTCCAGATCATCACCAAACAAATGTTTCCCACGGAAGGGGAACCCTGTCAATAACTTCTTACAGGCAAGCTCGGCTGACCAGTTCTTAAGCCACACAAGTCTGCGCATGTGTACAGACAGGAGAGCCAGACGAGAGACTTGCTGTATAAAATCTTTTAAGGCATCTACAGCAAGAAATATCTGCCCTATTTTCAGCAAGATCATCCTCCTGGTTAGGCCTATCAGGCCATCTGACCTTTAAGGACTGGCAGACTCCAATTGCTGCAACAGCTGTCTAAATAGCTAAACTGGCCAAAGAAAAGGAAGCCTTTAATAATGACTCCAGTTTCTTGTCAACAGGGTCTTTCAAGCCCTGTGCGTTATACACTGGTTAAGTTTTTGTTTAAGGAAGAGACTGCCGCATCTATGGCTGGAACACTCCACTTCTTAACAAACTTTTCCTCTATGGGATATAAAAGGGAAAACCTCTTAGGAGGAACAAAAATTCTGTCAGGGTGTTCCTAATCAACATACACTGCCTGTTCCAACAGCAGGTGCAAGGGGAAAGTCTGTGCAGCCTGAGGAAGCTTCAGGGACCCCAAAGAGGTCAAGGCTCAGAAACCTCTGCAGGAGGTAACTTAAAGGCAGAACGAACCATTTTGGTAAGAGTCTGGATCAAAAGACTCTGCGACTGAGAGGCCGATGCCAACTGGACATCTTCTGGCCCAGATTCCACAGATGCAGTCTCATCGGCAGCGGGCATCGGGCGGCACAGTGGTGTAGTGGTTGGGTGGCACCGTGGTGTAGTGGTTAGCACTCTCACCTAGCAGTAAGAAGGGTCACTGGTTCGAATCCAAAAGCCTCTGCGACTGAGAGGCTGATGCCAACTGGACATCTTCTGGCCCAGATTCCACAGATGCAGTCTCATCGGCAGCGGGCATTGGGCAGCACAGTGGTGTAGTGGTTGGGCGGCACAGTGGTGTAGTGGTTAGCACTCTCACCTAGCAGTAAGAAGGGTCGCTGGTTCGAATCCCAACCACAACACTACCTGCCTGGAGTTTGCATGTTCTCCTTGTGCCTGCGTGGGTTTCCTCCAGGTACTCCGGTTTCCTTCCACAATCCAAAGACATGCAGGTAGGTTAATTGGCTTCTGTCCAAAAAATTGGCCCTAGTATATGAATGGGGACCTTGGATTGTGGGCTCCTTGAGGGTAGGGACCGATGTGAGTGTACAGGGATAGGGACAGTTGTAGACACTCACTCAGGTTGAACTGGATGGACTGATGTCTTTATTCAACCTTACTAACTATGAAACTATGAAAATCTGCCAGGCCCTCCACAGAATCCTTGGCATTTAGTTCTTCCCCCATCCTCAAACCATTCCTGCTCCAAATTAGAAGGCTCAGGGGAGGGGAACCTGTCACACTTCTGGCCACCCTGTTGGATGGAGGCAATCATGCCAGCAATCCTGGGCTCTAACCCAGATGGGGCTGAGGACAGTCCATCCCCAGTGATAAGCAGCATTGACTGTAGGCACAATACCAGACAGGCGCAGCGGCTCAGATTGCCCGGAAGCCTCTGGTCTCTCAGGGGATACAACACTAGGGTTTCGAGTAGACTTCTCAGGAGCTACTGACACATAGGTGTTCCCTGTCCTGGAGTGTTAGTCCCACTCCTCTTTTTTGAAGACTTGCAAGACACAAAAAGGGAGTACCTGGGGTTAGTATTTTACCCCAGAAGGGAGACCCTAACAGGGCTCACCAAGCTCCTATGCAACAATCCTGCTAAGCTCTTTAGCTTGCCAACTAACACCTCACATGACCTGGGTAAGGAGGAATAAACTGCTGAAGCAAAAGGTTTTCAGAGCCTGCTAACAGCTGTCCCCAGGAAGCGCCACCTGTCAGCCACTCTCAGCTTAAATAAGATGGCTGCGCCGGGACGATCTGCACCTGTGCGCACGCGCAACGTATTCCCGTGCGCCAACAAATTTTCGGATTATACACAAAAGACAATAACAAAGCTTACTCTTTCCAACGGTCAGCCAAAAACTCCCCCCTGCAGTCACTGCTACACAGGTGTCCAGCCTTAGCTAAATTGATAGATTGTTACACACAAGGGGGAACCCCACAATAATAAATAAGGGAGGATTTCACTTATCCGTCCAGGCGCGGGGCAACCTTAGAAACTAAGAGCCTAATCTTCACCCATCATGATGTGTTCCTGTCACTTGAGGACCTTCAAGGACTGGGTACTCTTTTCATGTTTTAGGATCACCTTCCTTGGACCTGTACAGCACCCTGCCGGAATGCCTTTGATCTGTGGTGTCCAGGATTCCACTACACAGGGTCCAGCGCCAGGAGGTCGCATTACAGGCAAAACCTCGCAGGATCGTTGTGTCTTCTTTGCGAGGCTCGGGTACCATCTATCTTAGCATATAAGCTTGTTTCAAATGGATCCGATTGGTCAATCCCTTGAGTCATTTTAGATCCATGCTAGGACTTTAAGACCTGGAGCTCAAATAAACGTGCTCATCCACCTTGCAGGCATGGGTAAAAAACTGAAGTACTTCCTGTATGGGAGGGGTAATATAGGGGATCACTTCCTGTATAAAGACCTTTGGTCTACCACTGTCCATTCACCTGGAGCTGAAGTATAACACAGTAAGTAAGGTATAATAGTCTCACTCTGTGTCCCGTGATGTATGATAAGGAAAAAAATCACTGATCAATGTAAAAATTACACTGGCACGAAAGGGGTTAACACTAGGGGGCAATCAAGGGGTTAACTGTGTACCCTGGGTGTGTTCTAAAAGTGTGGGGGTGGGCTTACTTGGACACCACAGAGATCGCTGTTCCTGATCACTAGGAACAGCAGATCTCAGTATTGTCCTGTCAGAACAGGGATCCACTTTGTTTACATAGGCAGATCCCCGTTCTGCCTCTCTGTACCACGATCGTGGGTGGCTGGCGAACATCGAGTCTGCCGCACCCACGGTCACACTCTTGCCACGTGCGCCCATAGTATCACATGCACGGACCGACATACAGGTACATCGTTTTGCGCAGCTGAGCCGCCTTGCCGCAGTATATGTGCAGAAGGCGGTCGGCAAGTTTAAAGCGTTTATCAACCCGAAAAAAAGGATCCTGTTCCTTTAAAGCATGTTATGTGACACAGTGCTTGTCCTGTGTCATATAGCATGGCAAAAACACTGTCATGTAACACCGAAAAAACCTGGCAGATCCTACCAGTTTCTCCCCACCCCATTGTAAACTGACCACGGTGTATCATGGCTGCTGAGACCAGACACCGTGGTCAGTTTACGTGCCTCTGTCAGCAGCCTGCTATCTGCTCTCCTCTCTGCTCCTGTGTCCTCATCCCCCCTCCCCTCTGTGTCTGTGTGTGAGCCGCCCCTCCCCCCTACTGCTGCTCTCGTAACACTAACCTGTATACACCATCAGCACTGCCTCCTTTTGCAGTGTCCCCCTCTGTGAATGATTTATAAATATAAATGCTGTAAATACCTAATTTAAGAGCCGAGATTACGATCACATGACCAGCCAGCTCTCTCCTCCTTCCCTCCAGACTGACATCAGGAGAGGAATCTCAACCCCGCCCACTGTATCTCTAAAGCCCCATACACACGGTCGGACTTTTTCATCAATTTGGTCCGATCGGACAAGGTTGTTGAAAAATCAGACCGTGTGTATGCACCATCGGACAGTGTTCGTCGGTTTGTCCGTCGGACAAAGTCTTATCTCCTGCTGGAAAGATTTGCCGTCAACCCGGTCCGATCACACCAAATCCGAGCGTGTGTACGCTTGTCCGACGGACAAAGTGCTACGCATGCTCAGAAGAAATTCTGTGACGGAAGCGCTCGGTCAGGTAAAACTACCTTTCCTAATCGACACAGCACATTCGTCACGCTGCAATGTTAAAATGTCTTTAATGCAGCGCATTCTCTTTTTCTTTACAATGCAACAAGAATGACATCTTTTAGCTGCTCCTATTCACCCACACTTCTCACAAACTTACTTCTTTATTACTTTGCACCATTTATACACTACATGTTTATTTTTACTCTGAACGGAAAAGAATCTTTGTTATTTTTTTACCATGATTAGTCTTTTTTTTTTTTTTTTGGGGGGGAATACATATTTGAATGTTTTTTTTTTTTTTTTTTGGAGGGGGGTTGTGTGTCTCAAATTACCAAAAACACATTATTTACATTTGTATTTCTTGCTTAAATTTACTAGGAGGTTGTTTGTTGTTGTTGCCCCTTGTTAATTCTACTTTAGGATTAGTGAAATGTACCAGCCTACTCAAAGAAAAACTGTCATTGTAGCAAAGTAAAACACAATAGTCAATGATTATTTCAAATCAAAAAAACCTTTATTTAGGTCACACCAACAAACCAAAGAGGAACGCAGCCATGGTGAAACTTGGGGAATTTGCAAAGTCTTGGCCCCCCACGGCAACCATCATTGTCCAAGCGTAGAAAATTGGGGGCCTGAGGAGTACGTATATTAAGGGGAGTGCAATCTGGTCGTGAAGTCCAAAGTATCCGGAACTGCAGCAGATGCCATCTAGGTCCCCAGGCTCTGGTACTACGAGAGGCTCCATCTTCTCTCAGACCAGACTGATTGCAGGTCGTCACTCTCAGGTCTTCCTTCCACGCTTCCTTGCACGCTGTGGCTGTCGTGCTGGTGGGGTGGCAGAAGGAGGAGGAGGAGGAGGAGGTGGAGCATGGTAGCTATGGCAAACATGTGTGACTGGGGTCATCTCCCCAGCCCTACCCTTATTTAGGACATGGAGGATGAGCCCCTCACACATGTTGCGTTGCCTCACCTCCATACCCATCATTTTTGTGACAACCACCGAGCCAAAGGTCTCCTCATCGGCGGGTGTGGCATGTAGGGAGTCTGAAGCCTCTCTTATCATCCGGAGCGCTGACTGTGCCGCATAACCCCCCCTTCTCGCCCTTTTGTACGGAGGGCGGAGGGGAGGGGTTTGGGTGTCAGTCAGGCTCCGAGGCCTAGCCCCCTCTTGGCTGCCACTACCCAGCTGGTGGCTGCCACTAACCCCTGCCTCCTCCTGACTGCCACCTTCCACAGCCACCTCCTGGCTGAGGTCTTCCTGTGTAGGAAAAAGGGACATAGTTTCAGTTATTTGTTCATCAAACACACACAATTCTCATCTAGTGACTGTTGCAAAATGTTTACAAATACAAAACCATACAATTCTCAGCCCTGCAGTTTAGATTCTGGCCCCAAATGTCTCCAACACCACTGTCTGTTGATATGTCAAACACGTTAGGAACTAAGCAATTGGCGATCCTGAATTAAGTGAACATCATTCATTATTCCCCTAAATGGTAGCAAAACTACTATACCTGGAACAAGCTGGGCTCCTCCACCTCTTCCAGACTGGAAGGCCCAGGTTGCTCCTCGGAAGCCTCATCAGGGGTGGGCTGTGCGCAAGGAAGCGTGGAAGGAGGAGTTGAGGTTGGCTCCGTGACATCAGCCTGGTCCTTCAGAAAATGGAGACTCTGATAGTACCAGAGCTTGGGGACATAGACCTCATCTGCTGAAGTTGCAGTTTCCTCAGACTTCACGACCTTCTTCCTCTCCCTGATATACGCACTCCTCAGGCTGCCAATTTTCTTTCTAATATCATCAACAGTTGCCGTGGGGAACCTTGGCTTGACAAATTCCACAAGTTCCTCCAGGGCTGCGTGCCTCTTTGGTTTGTTGGTGTAATGTGGGTGTATACCCTGCCACAATATGGGAAAATCCCTGTATTTGGCAATGAAGAGGGGGAGAAAACTCATGTCGTTGAATCCCTTCATATCAATCTCTGCAAGACACAACAACACACAAAACCCTCAAAATTATGTCAGGCTAAACTCTCCTAATCTTCTCCATAAAGAAGCCTCAAGTTCAAATCAGTCTAGGCTAGTTATGTACCAACGTTAAATTGTACCTTCGTTTGTAGCGATCGTCTCGTGTGAGTTTTCTCTCCCCTCGTCTCCCAGATCGTGGCTACGACACAGGCGTGTGACGTTTTATATACACTGCGCATGCTTCAAACTCCGCCCGCCCCTGACGATCTTTCTCGTCTATTCCCCACCCCTTCTCTTTACGGCGTAGTGGGGAGAGCACATGGCGGGGAAACAGCAGGTGCGCCACAAATATCCCACCAACGAGGAGGAGGACGAGGAAAGTCCGGAGGCAGAAACGTCCCGATCCCGGAACCTGAAATTCAAGGCCTCCAATATGTCATTTGGAGAAATGTTGGAGATGGTGGACATATTAAAGAGGAGCGACTATGATGGGAAGTATGGGCCTTACCTCAACCCCAATGTCCGCAAGGCCAAGATCATGTCTAAAGTTGTGAGAAGGCTGTACAATAATTTTGGGGTACAACGATCCAAGGAGCAACTCAGGAAACGCTGGTCAGACCTGAAACTGAGGGAGGCCGATCAGTACAGAAAGATCAAGAGAATTCTTCAAAAAAGTAAGTAGTTGTGTTTTGTGTTTGATTTCTTGCTTGCATACTGCTCCATTGTGTTTTGATTTTTACCAAGTTGTACATTCCAAAATGGCCACTTTCAGGTTCGTCTGTGCATTCGATCGTACTCAGCCTCGATCTTTCTGCCACTGTCATGGTCGTGTGTGTGTGCATTCGATCGTACGCAACCTCGATCGTTCGGCCACTTATAATACGATGTTTGGTGTTTTTTTGGGGAAAGGAAGTTTGTTCTCACTAGAAATGTCATCAAGAATGTAAAGCCAATTTATTCAATGTAAAGGAGAGGTCACTCAGTAGCTGTTTACCCATCTGGACTCTAGAGCACTAGTGCTGGGACACCCAAACCCCCTTTTTATTATGCTTTTCCACACATGTGCTCCAGTGGATACTAGAGGGGGGTCTCCATCACACAAACTTCTACCAAAAAGCTAGTCAGTTTAGCACCTTTACAAAGTGACTTCATTCATGTAGTTGACATTTGTAACTGGCCAAACTAAAATAGTGTCCGTCACTTTCAAGCAATGTTTGTCATTTCCTATTTCTGCCCTCAATAGCTTGTGTTGCTAAATCTTCCTTTTGGACATTCTCATAGGGGAGCGAAAACTTGGGCCGTCGGAGGAAACCCCCAAACCAACACCTACCAAAAAAGGGGAAAGAGCAGAAGCAGAGGAGGAGGAGGAAGGAGAGATCATCGAACTTGGAGAAATTGTCACCACAACAGGTGAGTGTGGGAGAACACAGCTACTGGTAAGCTAATCCATGTATGGCTGCCTCATTTCCAACACCCCATTTTTGTTTGTTTGTGGTTTTTAGGTGACGTGGATGTTGTGGAAGAAAAATCGCACTTTACCACAGAGAGTGCCCACGTACTCATCGGAGAGATAATGGTCTGCAATAGAGATCTAGATTACCTAAAGCAAAACATCAATGATGTTCAACAAAAATTGAAGAACATCATTGATGTTTTAGGAAAAATATGAAAAAGCAACAAGTAATTTACACACATTTGTGCCAGCTTCTGAACACATTTGCAACTTAAAAACTGTCTGAAATTTGGAACATGCACACATTGTGTCCACATGTGCTAGCTCCCATCATGGTGGGTGAATGGCAACGTTTTTTTGGGGGTGCAAACACTTTACGAACTACGAAAGTGGTTGTGGTGAAGGGGTTGCACCCCCAAAAAACGTCCATTCATCCCCATGATGGAAAATGGCACTTTTGAAGCTTCTAGGCATGTGTTTTACCATCTAATGACCATTTTCATAACCAAATTGTGTGCATGTTCCAAATTTCCACTTTTCGGGGGTGACCCCCCCATGTGATGAAGGCAAGATCAAACACACTTTGAACATATAGTCATGTCTGATCTTGTCTTCACTTTACAAAGTTGAACTTTCCTACTTCATAGGTTCTGCTTAGCTCCATGCCTGGTTTTACAAATTGCGTAATCTTTGTAAATAATGTTGTAAATAACCAAGATGTTGTCAGTTTTGGCGTGAAGATTGTAAACGCACTTGTGAATGTTTTCCAAGTAAACTTTTTTATTTTTCCAAATGTGTGGCTTCCTTATTTAAATAAAACAATGCATTATGTATGTAAAATGTAAAGGATATGGGGGGCAATGGGTGTTATTTACTAAAGGCAAATCCACTTTGCACTGCAATTTCCTTTCCCAGGGAACTTTTTCAATGCACTTGTAGAGCATAGCGGATTTGACTTATGTAAATGACACCCACAGTGCTTTGTACGAAAACACGGAGCACAGCATTTTGGAGAATACACACTTGTCAGACCTGGTGCTGAAAAGGAGTATTTTGGGTGTCAGTTATGCAGGAGAAACCTTCTCTAGACCAAAGATTAGGTAGCAAACACACATGAGAATAATCTTTTTGGGAAGAAGAGACTGTTACCTCCTTTTGCCCAGAAAGTGCATTACCACTGTCGAAGGCAAAGGGAAAAAATGACAAAGTAAAATAAGCTAAAAAGAAGACTGAAATGACAAGAAATCAGAGGTTGGTTAAAATATCAGATTTATTAAAAAATGCCTCTCACACATCGTCAGGCAGAGCAATGGCCCCCCTACCCACAAAGTATTCCATATATTGGTCCCGGACCACGCGGGCATTGAGAGGGGGCAAGCCTGGACGTGCCACTCGAAGGGCTGTGAGGTCCGCATTTGGAGGGCCCTCCACATCTGGGCCAACGGGCACCACATAGTTCCTGTTATGTCTTTTGAGGAAGTTGTGCAATATGCAACAGGCAAGAACTATGTGGTTCAGTTTGTATTCCGCCAAGTTAAATGCCGTCAGGAACAGGCGGAAGCGGCTGGCCAGGATGCCAAAAGCGTTCTCCACCACTCTTCTGGCTCTGGACAGCCTGTAGTTGAAGACCCTCTGGTCCGGGGTGAGGGTCCTCATCGGGAACGGCCTCATCACATGGGGAGTCAGCGCAAACGCTTCATCTGCGACAAAGACGAAGGGGAGTCCTTCGGCATTCTCCTCTGGAGGTGGCAAGCACAGACTGCCACTTTGGAGACGCCAGTAGAACTCCGTGTGCGTAATGGCCCCACCATCCGATATCCGGCCGTTCATCCCCACGTCCACATACATAAACTCGTATGTTGCCGACACCACCGCCAACATCACTACACTATTAAACCCTTTATAATTATAATAGTAGGACCCCGAGTTGGGCGGTGGGACGATGCGGACGTGTTTCCCATCAATTGCCCCTCCGCAGTTAGGAAAGTCCCAACGGCTGGCAAAGTGGGAGGCCACAGTCTGCCATTCCTGTGGCGTGGAAGGGAACTGTGGAGTGAAACAAGAAAAAAAAATGAGTCACTTTGCACCTAAACATTGCAAGCAGATTAGACAATCAACATCTTGGAACAAGAGCATTGTATAAAATTGGAGGCTGGAAAGTATTTACACAGAAAAGTAGAGGCTCCCCTTCACAGATTACTCACCCCCCCAACAATCCCCCCACTTCTGATGGGACATTGGCAATAACTATGGTTTTGGGGGGGGGGGGGGGGGGTGGTGGACAGGTAACCCTCTGCACTTCATTGATTGGCAAATGGCGCAATAATGTGGCCTAGTTTGGCCAGACCCTCTGTACTTAACACTATTGGCAGGCCACAGGAAAGATCAAATAAAATTTCCCCCCCCCCCCCCCTCAAAAAAGGCAGGCACAGTGTGACATTATTAAATTACCAAGCAAGCTAATAGGAGGGAAAGAAGACAAAAAATTAGGAAATGGAATGTATGGAGGCAGCCCCTTGCACTACATGCTTTGCTGAATTCATCCCTAAAGATGCGCACTATAAAGAGGTAGGTATATAGTGTGTATTGACCTTGGGAAAGCCAGCAGATAAAGGATTGGTACCATCTGACAGAGCAGTTGGGGGAGGGGGTTCCTAATGAGTTTGCCCCCCCCCCCACCAAAAGAACAAAAAAAGGGGGCTCTACATGAAGTAAACCACACAGCAAACATTTGTGCATATTTTAGGGGGTGTTTTGGGGCAAACAATACTATGCAGCAGACAAAAGACATTGCTTAAGTGACTAGGCCATAGGTGTCTATTGGGGCAGAAGAGCATGCTGGTGAGGTAAGTGAAGGGAAAAATGCATGAAGGAGAAAAGGGGCACAGCATATTAGAACATATTGCAATCATGGTAATTAGGGAAGGAGGTCAAAAATACAAGTCATTAGCAAACAGAGCATACATAGAAGGGAATAGTAAAGTAGAAATGTTACCTTAATATAGTCCTCCTGCAGGACCTGAATGATGGCAGAACAGGTCTCTGGAATAATGATTCCCAGGGCCTGGGGAGAGATACCTGAAGAGAACTTCAAATCCTGAAGACTTCTCCCTGTCGCCAAGTACCTCAACGTGGCAACAAGCCTCTGCTCCGGAGTAATGGCTTGTCTCATGCAGGTATCCTGCCGGCTGATAAAGGGGGTCAGCAAAGCCAAAAGACGGTGAAAATCGGGGTCCGTCATCCTGAGAAAGTTCCTGAAATCATCAGGATTATTCTCCCGGATCTCACGAAGCAAAGGCATGTGCGAGAACTGGTCACGCTGAAGCAACCAATTCTTGGTCCACATACTCCTCATCACTCTGTTCATGGACGGGTCTTGGGTCAAAGCTAAAAGCCCGACACCAATTCCGCGTACAGCACGAACTCGGCGACGAGTACGCACGGGAAACATCGCTCAGAAGGTCACAAAAGGTCGGCTGGTCAGAACGGACAAACAGAAAGCACCGATAAACAGCAAGGCCTGAAAGAACGAAGTGAATACCAGCAACGAGCAGACAATAAGCAGTGCAAATCAAAGCGTCCTATATCAAGATATAGGCCGCAATGACCAACAAATGCGAACTGACTACACGCACTAATAAACAGATACGCACGACAAGCACAAACTGAAGAGCAGTAACGATCTGAGTCAGAAAACTGAGAAGCGCGAATCTTAAGTCACCAAACTTCCACTAACTCTCGATAAACACGGGATCAGCAGAAGGAGCCCAACGGGTGCCTGACGTGGTGCTGAACTTCCCTTTTGTAATCTCGTGGACGACGACTTACGTCACGACGTTCTTCCGGACCGGATATTCCGACAACGTAGTCCGACCGTGTGTACGCAACGCCAACATCGGACAAAGTACGTCGGACAAAGTCCGACCGACCTTGTCCGCGGATTGTCCGAGCGTGTGTATGGGGCTTAAGAGGAGGAAAGGAGAATGCTGGCCAGTCATGTGATCGCAATCTCGGCAGTAAAATTAGGTATTTGCAGCATTTATTTTTAAAAAATCACACACAGAGGGGGATACTACAATAGGAGGCAGTGCTGATGGTGTATACAGGTTAGAGTGGCTTAACAACCACTTTAAGCCAAGTTGATGTTGTCTGTACAATCTGTTTTTTTGAGGCTGTGTCTAAATCAATAAACATTTAAATTCAATATTCTAAAATTACATTTGTATTTAGGAAAGTAGGCTCCTTTTAGGTACTCATCTTGAGGTTGTGTACACACTTTGTTAAAGCTCTCTGAAGGCTAGTCAAAGCTCCTGTCACTAAATAAAATGGTTAGCTTACAGTCCTGTTTACACCTTGCTTTTGCTTTGCTTCAAAATGTATACCCCATGTAGCTTTAGTGGTGCTTCAAAGTGTCTTCAAAGCCTCCATAGAAGTCTATGGCAAAGCTTGCTTGATGCCCCACTGAAGCCCCATCAAAGCTCCACCAAGGCCCCACTGAAGCCTCATTGAAGCATCAAGACTGTAAGCTAACCATTTTATTTAGTGACAAGGGGTTTAACAAAGCCTGTCCGAAGCCATGTTTTTAAGCAAGTGTAAACTAGCCCTTATTGTGTACCTGGCTTTAGTCTATAGAGTAAACTGCCAAAAGTGTTTGCAGTGGCATACAGTTCATCAGCACTAAACTTTCAAAGATACTGTCTGTTCTGGCGCCACCTGCACCACTGTGATAGTAAACCAGGAAGTAGTGACACACCTTTGAGATGACCTCAACCACGGGGTCTATTGAAGGGAGCATCTGGCTGCTAATCTTGGCCAGTTGCATGACACACTGACATCAAAGTTGGCAAAGTTGGTTCAAAGCAGATTCCACATGTTTATGAATGCAGCTTTATACTCATGTGTTCATATTCTTATGCACAACCTTTTGGGGTTTATTAAACAGAGCTTAAAAAAATAATTTGAAACTAATAGTTTTGACCGCTACAACAATGTAACAATGTAAAAAATGGATGCTAGTATAGAGATGAACTAATGACATGTCTGAACAGACAATGAACTGTTAGCTCCTTCAGCGGCAATGACTAAAATATATACAGGTGAGCTGTAGAGACCTGCATAATTTGACAGCAAATGAAAGATATGTGATTAAAACAATGCATTATGGTTAAATAACTGAACACATTAAGAAAAAACATAAAGAATCTTACTTTTGATATGTGTTCGAGCCACTGCTAAAACTACTTGAGGTAGATTGAGATGACATCTAAGAAGAAAAACTATTATTAAAATAAATGTAAGCTGTGGTTTGTTTTCTATTAATCGGCTTTGCAGGAGTTTATGGTTGACTTTCAGCAACCTCCTTGTAAAGCTGGGTACACATTCAGTTTTTTTTACGTTCAACCTTAGTGCAGTGATCTCCCCCCGCTGTGCTATTGTATTCTGACAGGAAGACCCCCTCCCCCTACTGCCAGAACACACTGATCAGCGCTCTCAGCCATTGGCTGCAAACGCGTATGGGACGTGGGTCCGATGCTGGTTTTCCAACATGCCTGTTTGACAGAAACCGGTCGTGAGACCAGCGTCTGTCAAACAGACAGCTGTACACATGGGCTGAAAATCAGCCAGTTCCCGCTGAACCAACTAATTTTGGCCGAATTTCAGCCCGCATGTAAAAGGCTTTAGGTAATGTCACAGGGGCAGTGTTACCAAAGAACAAGAGTACCAGGAGGGGACTAGCAACATCAAGGGTTTATGAAAATGTGTGTAGAGTATATGAATTTGGAGCCTATTGTACTGGAGTTTCTAGAAAAACTGTGCAGGATATTATTTGCATTATTAATATGAATGTTATTTGTCTAACAAGAGAATACCTCAGAATCTGCACGTGATAAACGGTCTTGTCCACTTTCTGCAGATTTCCTGGAAGAATAGACAAGATGCGAATATTAGATTATGCATTACTGCTAGTTTTACTAACATACTGTAAATATTATCCTTGTTAATAATCATTAAAAATAGAGAAAACAGAATACAAGTGCCAATTACAGGGAGGAAAATGATTTTAACACAGAAGACATGAGTCAAAACCAACATTTTCTGCCCAAACTTTTTTTATTCATCTAACTCTAACCATGACGTGAGACAGATGTGGGACTACCAGTGGTTTATTCCAGTCGTGCACAGGTTAAATTACTGTTAAGTGAGATAAAAGTTGCCTAACAGAGTAATGGGATCCCCTGATGTTGCCTGTTACCCACAGTTGAGCGAAATAACGGATTGTGAAGGTTATAAAATCTGCCATGCCAGCTAGACTGGGCAAGAATACTACACACAAGCTGGGCTGTAGAGGAATCAAGCTACATACAAATAACAGAAAACTGACCTGTCTACAAATGTAACCAGGATTGTTTTTGCCATTTCTATATCTACCCTTTTTTCTCAAGCTTCCTTTGTTGGAAATACTGAAGTAAGGGTACAGCAATAAGCACCCTTGGCTGTAAGAAGCCAAAAACTTCTGATACAGCTACTGTATGCTTGAGGACTAGCCCTTGCAACCTAATAAGATGAATTCTTTTGTTCAGCCGACGGGTTGAATGAAAATAATCTGTATGTTTATACCCAGCATTAAATATAGATCTTATCAGACTCGCATACCTCTGTAACACCAGAAAAAAAAAGGGATTTTGACTTACCTGTAAATTTCATATTGTACAGTATATGACACAGGCATGATATTTATAGACCCTGGGTTATAGGCTTGTACTTTCAAATGACTGGATTTAATTTTCCTTACCACCCTATCTTGCTCAGTGTTACCTCATTTTTTTTTAGCAAACAATGCATTGCAACACGAACAGAGGGGAGGTTGGCCTGTGCCTTGTACTATACTCCAAGATATGGAATTTACAGGCAAGTCAAAATTTATTTAACCTTATCATACACTACAGGACACAAGCTTAATATAATTAGCTCTGGGATGCCCCCAAACAATAAATGAGAAGGTTGGGCAACAACAAGGCAAACAGAACTGTGCCAACAGGCCCAAGAATAACAAGGGCCAATGAACCCAAGTTAGAGTGCTGCTGTAAAAACTGTGTGGCCAAAAGCTGCATCTGGAGAGAACTGGTTATCTATCTGATATAACTTAAAAAGGTTTGAACAGAAGCCCAGCTGGTTGCCTTTCAAAGATGAGTAACAGCCTTGATGTCAAAATGCCCAGTAAACTGCTATTAACCTAGTGGAGTGAGCACATATATTATACTTTAGGACAGGGATCGGCAACCCCTGGCACCTGAAGCCTTTGTTGCTGGCATGCTACTCCCTTTCTATCTGCAGAGCGGCGCAGGAAAGTGGCAGCAAGACACAGCTTCTGCTGCGCTAGTGCACGCTGATCTTAGAAACTGTCAGCAGCACTATTAGGAGGGGGCAACTGTACCCCGATACATTGTACAACATAGTAAAGGCTGTTTTGTTTTCTGTCTTTCCTACGACTGCGATCGTCACTCGCAGCCACAGCAATGATCCATCCAGCTCCTGTGATGGGGAGGTGATCGGTGCTGGTGTGCTAGGGGGTGGATCCCTGTTTCCGGGATGAGGAGGGTTGTGATTGGCCTCTGCTAAGGCCAATCACAGTCCTGCTAGCCCCGCCCACTATGAGGAGGGTACAGTGGTGGGACAGATAAGCAGGGGGTATAGCGGTTGGGCAGATGTGCAGGAGGTATAATGGTGGGATAAAGGAGAACGAGGTTACAGTGGTGGGGCAGATGAGCAGAGTGGTACGGTGGAGGGGCAGAAAAGCAGAGGGGTACAGTGGAGGGGCAGAAGAGCAGGGGGTTACAGTGGTGGGACAGATGAGCAGGGGGGATACAGCGGTGGGGCAGATGAGCAGGGGGGGTACAGTGGCGGGGAAGATGAGCAGGGGGGGTACAGCGGCGGGGAAGATGAGCAGGGGGGGTACAGTGGTGGGGCAGATCTGCAGGAGGTATCATGGCGGGATAGATGAGATGGAGGTTACTGTGGTGGGACAGGAGAGCAGGGGGTACAGTGGTGGGGCAAATGAGCAGGAGGTATCAAGGCGGGATAGAGGAAAAGGAGGTTACAATGGTGGGGCAGATAAGCAGGGTGGTACAGTGGTGGGGCAGATGAGCAGAGGGGGTACAGCGGTGGGGCAGATGAGCAGGGGGGGTACAGCAGTGGGGCAGATGAGTAGGGGGGCACAGGGGTGGGACAGATGAGCAGGGGGTTACAGTTGTGGGACAGATGAGCAGGGGGTACAGCAGTTGGGCAGAAGAGCAGGGGGGTACAGCAGTGGGGCACAGATGTGCAGGAGGTACAGTGAAGGTATGGGAATTTGGCTTATCTGAGGCATGATGGTGCGGGAACTGGGCTGATCAATGGTGTGATAGTATGGAAACTGGGCTGATCTGTGGTGTGATGGTACGGGAACTGGGCTGATCTGTGGTGTGATTGTACGGGAACTGGGCTGATCTGTGGTGTGATGGTACGGGAACTGGGCTGATCTGTGGTGTGATGGTACGGGAACTGGGCTGATCTGTGGTGTGATGGTACGGGAACTGGGCTGATCTGTGGTGTGATGGTACGGGAACTGGGCTGATCTGTGATGTGATGGTACGGAAACTGGGCTGATCTGTGGCGTGATGGTACGGAAACTGGGCTGATCTGTGATGTGATGGAACAGGAACTGGGCTGATCTGTGGTGTGATGGAATGGGAACTGGGCTGATCTGTGGTGTGATGGAATGGGAACTGGGCTGATCTGCGGTGTGATGGAATGGGAAAAGTTTTTTTGGGGGAGGGGGTGCAAACAAAGCAAAATTCGGGGAAAAAAAAAACATCAATTGCAGCCTCACTGTGCCATCAAAACGCAGCCACTGTGCCATCAAACGCAGCCACTGTGCCCATCAAACGCAGCCACTGTGCCCATCAAACGCAGCCACTGTGCCCATCAAACGCAGCCACTGTGCCCATCACTTTAAAATTAGTATTTGACACATCGGGGGGGGGGGGGATCTAATCACACACTGACCTGCTGCAGTGGTGCTGGCCGTATGTACACTGCTTGCTGGAGAGGGGGGCTCCACCAAGCTGAGTATGGACACACAGGGAATGGGGAGAAGCTGTTAATTCACTGCTCATAGAGGAGAACAGCGTGAGCTGATCTTACTAGAAAACCCAAAGGAGGATTTGAGTGCTTCTGTTGGAAATCATGAGGATGATTTACTCCACAGTGAGGGCTTGTTTTAAATCATGGGCACTGCTTGTAAAGAAAGTGTATATTTTTGAATGTCCTAGCCTAGTGGCAGACTCACTTTAATGCCCCGTACACACGAGCAAATTTTCCGTCGGAAAAAACTTGGATGTTTTTTCCGACGGAATTCCGCTCAAGCTTGGAACGCGGTGGCGTACAACACTACGACGAGCCGAGAAAATTAAGTTCAATGCTTCAGAGCATGCGTCAAATAGTTTCCGAGCATGCGTAGGAATTTTGCGCATCGGAATTAGTAAACAGGCGATCGGAATTTCCGATCGGAACTTTTTCCGACCAAAAAATTGAGAACCTGCTCTCAATCTTTTGCTGGCGGGAATTCGGCCAGCAAAAGTCCGATGGAGCATACACACGGTCGCATTTTCCAACCAAAAGCTCTCATCGGTCTTTTGCTGCCTGAATTTCCGATCGTGTGTACGCGGCATAAGTGCACTTCTCTCCCTAAAGAAAGGAGGGTTCGCAAAACATCCCTTTACTGAGATCCATCAATGGCAAAATTCTCTAAGGCTGGCTTCACACTGGGGCGGTGCGGGGCGGCGACGGTAAAGCAGCGCTATATTTAGCGCTGCTTTACCATCGTTTTACCCGCGGTATGCGCCCGCTAGCGGGGTGGTTTTAACCCCCGCTAGCGGCCGCAAAAGGGTTAAAAACCTCCGCAAAGCGCCGCTGCAGCGGCGGTTTGCGGGCGGTATCCCCGCGGTTTCCCATTGATTTCAATGGGAAGGAGCGGTATAGGAGCGGTGAACACACCGCTCCTTCACCGCTCCAAAGATGCTGCTAGCAGGACTTTTGTTGCGGTCCTGCTAGCTCAACGCTCCAGTGTGAAAGCCCGCCGGCTTTCACACTGGAGTGAATGGGGCCGGTTTTTTCAGGCGGTATACAGGCGCTATTTTTAGCGCCGTACCGCCTGAAAACCGCCCCAGTGTGAAAGGGGCCTAAGCCCCATTTGATTTTGTATGCATACAGGCTTCTGCTGGCTCCAGACCAGCCCCTCTGCTACAGTTTCCTCCTTTCATTTACATTCATTATACAAAATACAGCTTCCATCTGTGACATTGGGGGAGATAAAAATATATGGTTACTTAAGCGCTAGTGAGGATTAAAACCAGAGGACCATTAATGTTTTAAGATGGCCAAATAATACAGCTGCAAACCCATAAAAAAGTGTTCCCACACGTGAGTGATATGTTAAAAGTACACAAATAAATGTGTGATGGGTGCGCTTATATCAACCTTACAACAGGATTTGATAGACCTGTATGACACTTGAATTATATGGTATATAAACCGTGAACGTGATGTGTATAAAACCGTGTAGTGCGGTGATTTAAAATTTGTATTTAGACCCCAAACAGGTTGTGTTTAAACAAGGGGTTAAATAGTTGACATGAATCTGTCAAGTTGCTTCTGTGAAAAGGGGTTAAATAATTGACATCAATCTGTCAAATTGCTTCTGTGAAATGTGGAACATCCTTTGGTGATTAGCCTTGATTAATTAAATGATTGAATGAGTGGGGCACTTAAAAGATAGCTATTAGTAGATATCAGTTTCCTATTATTCAATATGTAGCTAGTGCCAATAAATAAACAAACACAATTGATTAAGTTTAAAATAATAATAAACGCTGTATTGGTTACAGCCGCCAATACTCAAATTAGTGAATAATAATCCTATGCCATATCCTCCCAGGCTGGATCAATACTTAATATTGCATGCCGCAAGAAAATGAAGTGCTGGAAGTTTCTGCTTTAAACACAGAATGACATACAGGCATATGGAGAAAGGAGAAAAAAAAAAAGAAAAAATAAACTGTCACTTTCCTTTTTTGCTGACACCTCCAGGTGTTTCTCGTCCTCTGCCTTTAGCGCTGTGCTTGCAGACACTTCCAGTGGGTTTGCAATACCGCTCACTGGCTACAACACACACACACGCTGTCTTGGAAATACTGCGCAATTGGTGTATGTTTCTTTTCTCTATATATGCAAACCCACTGGAAGTGTCTGCAAGCACAGCGCTAAAGGCAGAGGACGAGAAACACCTGGAGGTGTCAGCAAAAAAGGAAAGTGACAGTTTATTTTTTCCTTTTTTTTTTTTTCTCCTTTCTCCATATGCCTGTATGTCATTCTGTGTTTAAAGCAGAAACTTCCAGCACTTCATTTTCTTGCGGCATGCAATATTAAGTATTGATCCAGCCTGGGAGGATATGGCATAGGATTATTATTCACTAATTTGAGTATTGGCGGCTGTAACCAATACAGCGTTTATTATTATTTTAAACTTAATCAATTGTGTTTGCTTATTTATTGGCACTAGCTACATATTGAATAATAGGAAACTGATATCTACTAATAGCTATCTTTTAAGTGCCCCACTCATTCAATCATTTAATTAATCAAGGCTAATCACCAAAGGATGTTCCACATTTCACAGAAGCAATTTGACAGATTGATGTCAATTATTTAACCCCTTTTCACAGAAGCAACTTGACAGATTCATGTCAACTATTTAACCCCTTGTTTAAACACAACCTGTTTGGGGTCTAAATACAAATTTTAAATCACCGCACTACACGGTTTTATACACCTGTTTGGGGTCTAAATACAAATTTTAAATCACCGCACTACACGGTTTTATACACATCACGTTCACGGTTTATATACCATATAATTCAAGTGTCATACAGGTCTATCAAATCCTGTTGTAAGGTTGATATAAGCGCACCCATCACACATTTATTTGTGTACTTTTAACATTGGGGGAGATATACTTAGGCCTCTTTCACACTGGGGCGGTTTGCAGGCGCTATTGCGCTAAAAATAGCGCCTGCAAACCGACCTGAAACAGCTGCTGCTGTCTCTCCAGTGTGAAAGCCCGATGCAAGCCGCATCTTTGGTGCACTGTAGGAGCGGTATATTTACCGCTCCTAAAGGCGCCCCTTCCCATTGAAAACAATGGGGCAGCGCTCCAATCCCACCCGCAAAACGCCGCTGCTACGGCGGTTTGCGGGCGGTATGAACCCTTTTTCGGCCGCTCGTGGGGGGTAAAACCGCCCGCTAGCGGCCGAATAGCGCTGCTAAAAAAACAGTAAAGCGACACTAAATATAGCACCGCTTTACCGCCAGCGCCCCAGTGTGAAAATAGCCTAAAACTAGTGCACACAGAATCTGGTGCAGCTGTGCATAGTAACCAATCAGCTTCAAGCTTTTAGCCCAGGTTCACACTGACAGCATTAATGAAATTGTGCGAGTTCAGCATGTCAGTCCCAAATTCGGGGGCGATTTCAGAGACATCTGTGAGGGTTGCTGCACAGATGTCTATGGAAATCGCACCGTGAAGTCGCCAAAAGTAGTACAGAAACTACTTTTGGGAATCGGTGCGATGCCGAAAATCCAGTGTTGTATCATTTTAATGAGTGGCCACATGTCTTATTAAACTCGCTTCCGTGAAAAAGTTTTATCCCTATTGTGGGGTCACCAGTACGGTATTTGTAAATTGAAATCCTATCCCCTCTCAAGCGTCTCTTTTCCAGAGAGAATAAGTTCAGTGCTCGCAACCTTTCTTCATAACTAACATCCTCCAGGCCCTTTATTAGCTTTGTTGCCCTTCTTTGTACTCGCTCGATTTCCAGCACATCCTTCCTGAGGACTGGTGCCCAGAACTGGACAGCATACTCTAGGTGCGGCCGGACCAGAGTCTTGTAGAGTGGGAGAATTAACGCTTTATCCCTGGAGTTAATCCCCTTTTTAATGCATGCCAATATTCTGTTTGCTTTGTTAGCAGCAGCTTGGCATTGCATGCCATTGCTGAGCCTATTATCTACTAGGACTCCGATGTCCTATTCCATCCTAGAATTCCCCCAGAGGTTCTCCCCTAGTGAGTAGATTGCATTGATTCAGCCAGTGCCATTGCCGGCAATTGCCTCCGATTTGGCATGCGATTTGACATGTCAAATCGCATGCCAAATTGCTCCAATGTGAACCTAGACTTATTGTGAAAGATTAGTTGAACAAGCTGAAGTTAGAAGCTGATTGGTTACTATGCACAGCTGCACCAGATTCTGTGTGCTCCAGTTTTAGTAAATCTCCCCAATTTTCCTTGAGTTCTTCAGTAAAATGTGAATACCTAAATAACCTCCCACTTATGCAACTCAATGCAATTCCTTTTTAATACGATGCATAGATTTTTGCTGAAGTTGCTCAGGTGGAAACGCTTTCCAAGCATGGGTTGAAAACCAAAGTGAAGTTTAGAGGAAGGAGCAGCGAGAATACAGATAAAGAAATGAAATCAAGGAAGGATATTAGGAGAAGAGATTAGAGAGGGTGTCTACACAAGGAGACAAGAATTACATTCTTGCCGTAATCTCTAGCAGTAAAAATTACCAAACTATAATGAATGCGAGACCAGACTATGTAAATGACTAATGACAAAAACCTACCTTTCTGGATTTGAAGGTGTTGGGCATGAAGAGTGAAAAGTAACCTAAATACAATTAGAGTATATCAAAATAGAAGAGACATATTGATACAAATGTAAAACTGATCAGCCTTAACTCTTTCACTGCTACTCTAAACCTCAGTTGGCCTCACTGCAATATTTCACTTTTTAAAATTTTTTATTTACAGCATTCAGAATTTGTAAAAAAAAAAAAAAAAAAACATTTTATGAAAGCAAAAGACCAGTAGAATAAAAAGATGGTGCTACTAATTTTGTAGGTCCCATGATATTTATGCAAAGGTCTATCAAACTGATATTTTTGATAAAAAATACAATAAAATCATTACTAGCACACTTAAACACAACATAACTTACAAAACTCCTACTAATGGCCCATTCACACTAGGAACTGCATGTGAATTGCACAGCATGCAGTACTTTTAGAAACGCACTGCAACTGGATTGCATGGTACAAAAGTACCATGTGATCCGAGGCAGGCAAACATACTGCTTTTGCAGCCTGTGTTTGGGGTGACATTAACTTTTCAATGACACCCGCTGCAGATCGGAAGGGCGGTACAATTTCAGGGCAGTGTGGGAAACCGGCACGGAACGTAGGTTTCTCGCACAGCATTCTAGTATGAACAGGCCCTTAATATATAAGATAAAAACTGTATTGAGTTAATAAAAAAAAAAAAAAAATATATATATATATATATATATATATATATATATATATAGTCTTTATATATAATATATATATATATATATATATATATATATATATTATATATATATATATATATATATATGTAAATTCTAAACTGTGCCTTTTTAAGAAATGGCAAAAATCTGAGGTTCACAAAACTATAAATAAGCGACTCTAAAAATCTGGAGGTTATCATATTTCATATACAGTTTTTCATTAAAAAGATGTTGCAACCGATTTTGTGGGTCCCATGACAGCTGCACAAATGTTCATCAAAATTATATTTATGGTAAAAATATACTAAAGCCATTATTAAAGACTCAAACACAATATAGCTTACACAATTCCTACTAAATGTAAGGCCTCATGTACACTGCTACTGGTAAACGGACCTTTAGGAGCAGTTAGGCATTTTTTTCAACTGCTCCTGAACCCTCCTCTATGTTATCTTATCAGTACATGTACACTGGTTCCTTTATAGTCGTTTCTAGGCAGTTGTGTTTAGAGGCTTTTTTTGGAACGCAAGAAAATGGGTTCAGAAGCTGTGTTTAGAGGCATTTCAAATGCCCAACGTGGCTAAACGCGTCTAAACACAGCAACTCGCGTTTAGCAGCGTCTCGTTTACAGGTGTTTTTCATTTTTGTCTATTTTGAAAAAAAATATATATATATATATTTTTCCAAACGCTTCTAGACGCAAACGCGGCATGTAAACGCAGCTAAATGGACGTTTTTAGACGCCGGTTTCTAACTGTCAAGTTAAATCTTTCAGGAGAGGTTGAACAACATCCAGTGTACATGAAGCTTAAAAGTGAAAACTGTACTGAGTTAATAAACAACAAATATTTGTAAGTTTAAACTGTTCCTATTTCAAAGGAGCGAAAATCAAAAGGTACACAAAACTGTAATGTGTTAGGCCCAGCTCAAATTTGGGCGAATTAGGAATAGCGGACAGAATTGGCATGATTCCAAATTATGGCAAAATGCACGACGCACCTTTGGGTGTCATTTATTCTCAATGACACCCCAAATGCGGTGCAATTTTGCCATGATTTTTGTGCGATAAAACACAACTGCATCAGGGCTAAAATTTGGTCCCTGAGCTTCTTTGGCACGACAAATGATCAAAGGGCAGCCCATTCAAGTAGATGGGCTGCCCGATGTGATCCAGGCATACATTTTATCAAAATGCAGCACATTAAGTTTGTTGCAATAGTGATAAATTAATGTCATTTTAAAAAGTAAAAAATAAGCACTGTGATTTGTTGTAGCAATGCACTGCAGCACATGTTAAACGCGCTTTTTGAGGTACAAATGCTTTTTTTTTTTTTTAAAGGAAGTGCACCACAATGCATGGTAATAAGTGTTGTTGTGCACTGAAATTAATGTGTAATAGCAAGGTGCATTGGGGTGCTATTAATAAGGACCGCACCATAGCACACTAAGAAAAACACCTGTTTTTGTATGCAATGGTGCAAGCATTCCCACATCACACCAATGTGAATAGAGAATTTTTTTTTTTTTTTGCATTATTTTTTATTATTTTTAATTTATTTATTTTACTACTGGGTGGGGGGTACTTTAGTGAAATATCAGGCGACTGAACAGACCTCTGAAATTTCACTTTTGAAACTGAGAAAGATTTGAAGACACAGAGCCCTTTATATCTTTCTCTATTGCAGCCTGCACACTTAGGCTTTCACACTTGTACGACTTGTCCCACGATTTGGGACTGCAAAGTAGCATGACAAGTCGTTCCCCATGATTTCCAATGACAGCCATTCATATTAGTACGACTTAAAAGTAGTCCCTGCACTACTTTTGATGGCAATTACACAGACATTCCTTGAAATTGCGGTAAAATTGCGGTAAAATCATGAGACTTTGGAGTCACACAAGTGTGAAAGATACCTTACAGAGCTTTTCCTGTTCATTCACAAAAGAAGAGATAATAAAAATGAATGAATGACCATCCATGTTTACTTACTCAGTATTTATGAATGAACAAAACGTGATTAGCACTGATCACCTTGAGGGTTCATTCAGACAGGCAAAGGTAAATATATTTACTGACCCTCTGCTTGGCCATCCTGAAGATGCAAATGCTGCTTCTCCTCTGCACAACCCACTGTCCCCCTAACTACTGGTGAGTAGAGAAGCAGGGGAATCCAAGGACACAGGGGAAAATCAGGCTGTGTAGGGGACACAGTATTTATATTTTTCCCGACACTCAGTGGGGTGGATTAGCGTCAGTAGAGTTGTATCTGTCTTTGGTAGTGGCATAGGGAAGATGAGGGTCACTTTTTGAATGATTTGAATTATCAGCCACTGATCATAGCTAATAATTTAATGAAGAGAGTCAGCAAATCCATTGTGATTCACTGTAACAACCATGTGCTTATGGCAGAGTGGGAAATACAGCAAATGTAATGCCGCGTAAACACGATCGGACTTTGACGGACTAGGTCCGGCGGACCGGAATCCGTCGGACAATTTGATCGTCTGTGGGCTCCAACGGACTTTTCTTTCTCAAAAGTCTGACGGACCTAGAAATAAAACATGTTTCAAATCTTTCCGACGGACTCGAGTCCGGTCGAAAAATACGGTCGTATATGTGCTAGTCCGACGCACGAAAACCGACGCTAGGGCAGCTATTGGCTACTGGCTATGAACTTCCTTATTCTAGTCTGGTTGTACGTCATCGTGTTCGAATCCATCGGACTTTTGGAGTGATAGTGTGTGGGCAAGTCCGTTCGTTTGAAAGTTTGGTGGACCTTCGGTGCAAAGTCCCTCAGAAAGACTGTCGGACCTAGCCCGTTAAAAAGTCAGATCGTGTGTACGCGGCATGAGGCATACTGACCTGCACAGCTAGAAACGGTTCCTGTGCTGTCATATGTCTTTACGCCAGTAGCAGCAAAAGAGCTTAAGGGCTTTTCTACTTTGACTCACACAGTAAAAAAAACTCCCTATTTTTGGCCTTAATTGGATTAGCAGGGCACATGCAGCTCAAATGACCCACTAACTCTGTTCCAAATATCACAAAACAGCTCTAAGGTTGCCTTAAAGCCAGACATACATGGATCGAAATTTGATAGATGTATGGGCACCCTGCTTGTAATGAAGTCAATCGATCGACTTCTGTACAACCACCCAGTGTCACCAGCTATAGTTTGCAACACTGGTCATTGAGTGCTGATGGCAGGGAGGAATCTCTGCTGTTCAAACAAAATAGCTCAGCAGGAGTGATTCCCACACATTCAAGTCCGCACATTTTATTTGTTCAACACGCTGGCTGGTTGAACGAAACTAAACGTATAGCCTGCTTAACTGTAGGATCTGCTCATTCTTCTTTAGTATAGGCATACCCCACTTTTAAGTACGCAATGAGGTTTATTTACTAAAGCTGGAAAGTGCAAAATCAGGCTCGCTTCTGCATAGAAACCAATGAGCTTCTAACCTCGGCTTGTTCAATTAAGCTTTGGTAATAAAACCTGGAAGCTCCTTGGTTTCTATGCAGAAGTGAGCCTGATTTTGCACTGTCCAGCTTTATTAAATAAACCCCATTGTGTACTTAAAATTGTGGTGTGCCTGTATAACGCAATTAAAACTGGCCATACATGGCTCAGTTTTTTTCTGTTCAGATAGTCAGCACCCGAATATATTAATCAGTGTTGCAGCCTATTGGTTGCATGCGATTGACTCCTAGTTTTACAGCAGTACTGTTCAACAGAAGCCGGTCTAATGAGAGGCTTGTATAGAACAGAGAGACCTACACACATATACATGTATGGCAAGCTTAACTCATCAGGACCTAAATATCTATCATAATCAAGCTGCAAATGAAATAGAATGCCTTATAGCAAGATCTCCTTGACCATGTACAGTAAAAAAAAAAAAAAAACATGTTTCACAATGTAATACCCCAAAACTGTTGGATGCTACGCCAGCTATACCACTTTCAGTCGACGTCATGTTTCTTGGGCTGCAAAAAATAAGATTGATCAGTTTTACCATTGAAGAGTTTGGCAAAACAAAATAATATGATGCAGTCTGCCAAAGGCATTAACATAGCAGTTTTTGTTTCCTCTGTTCCCTCAGTAACATAGTTATATCAAGTTGATCCTGTAAGTAAATATGTAGTTTTCCACTTCTGGTAAAAGGCCAAGATATCCAGCAAAAATGTCAGCTACATAAATCAGAACATGATCCTCAATTCTCTTTGCAAAGCAATCTATTTGAGAACAGGGCCCCCATAGCCCTTTTTTAATGGGAGATAAGGGTTTGAAGAGATGCAAGAGATGCTTTGAATGGTAGACACACAAAAGATTCAAATGGGATTCAGTCTAATGTCACGGGAAGGGAATATAAGATCATGAATTTCCTGACTTTTGACACTAAAAATGTGAGATACCTTTTTGAGTGAGTATAGGGTTTGTTTTGTAGGTTGCACAAAAATCTTTAGCCATTCAATTAGTTGAAATCTTATTGGAAGGTGATGATCTGATAAGATGTCTGAATCAGGAGGGGGAATGAATCCTAAAGTATACCTAAAGGCTAAACTTTTTTTTAGTTCTGGATAGAATGGAGAGGAATTTGAATACCTGTCAGGTTTTTATTGCTGTATGTGTTCCTGTTATGGAGGATTCAGTTTCTCTATTTGTGCTGTTTACTGTTCTCACCTAAAGTAAAATAAAATCCCAGATTTTGGGTTAACACCAGAATAGGAATAGAGGGAAAATCTTCCAATGAGGACACTAGTCCTGGTAACCTTGGTGACAACCAGGGA
Source organism: Lithobates sylvaticus (assembly GCA_028564925.1). Classification (NCBI taxonomy): domain Eukaryota; kingdom Metazoa; phylum Chordata; class Amphibia; order Anura; family Ranidae; genus Lithobates; species Lithobates sylvaticus. The sequence continues at coordinate 169,022,970 of CM053028.1, forward strand.
TACCCTCACTTTGGAGGGATTTCTTCTCAATTCGTGTTTTGGCTAAGGGACAGGAAGTAAAGGAAAATCTCACCAATGGAACACAAAACTGAGAGGGATTATATTCTTTCCTTACTCAAACTAAAACTTAATTTTTTTTGTCTTTAGTTCTACTATAAAGTTGTCCATACATATGTAGATTTCTTCCAAGGGGGACGAATTGAAGAAATTGATCATTTCCTACATCTACACTAAATAGTGAACAGAGCACTGTAGTACTATAGTTACTATACCACCTATAGTAAGTGGCTTGCTATGAGAGCAGACACAGTAGAGGAGAAGTGGACAGCACCGGCAGGGGGGACCCATAAGAGGCGGTTTCGGGGCCACTCTGTGTAATACCTAATACCTTTGCACAGAGAAGGTAAGAAAAACATGTTCATTAGTTTAGAAAAAAAATCAAGCCTTTACAACCACTTTAATATCACAGAGGACTTTGGGAAGTTCACCTGGATGAAAAGTCAACCTCTAAAAATTGCAAATATTCCCCTTAGAATCCATTACTCCTAAGATCACACTGAATGACCCCCCCCCCCCCCCCATTGGTATAAGTGGCCACTTTTAAATCCCTAAGAATTAAAATACATACATCCATGCCCAAAATTCAATTTTGTTACTTTTAATACATTTTGTGGAGACAATAGTGCAAACTTGGAAATTTCTTCCCCTAAGCCTAGTTGGTCTCATAAACCTTAGAACAAAATGATCTATCCTGCCAGGTTTTCTATGTCTTCCATTTGACTTCGCCATACATCCCAAATAAATATTTTACAAACTTTTATGATATTATATTAGGTCACTTACCCTTCTTTTGCAAGAACGGGGAAGGAAATTAGAGAAACAAAAGGGGAATTGCATAAGAAGAAATGTTCAGCCTGTAAGAAGAAATTGTCTTCCAAGGTCTCTGTCAAGAATGCATGGATGATCTCTTTAAAAATTAGGCTGGTTCTCTCTTTAAGGGACTACTTGAAACCATGAAGAAAGAAATGTCTCTAGCTGGAGCAGAACCCTTATCTAGTACCTCCAGCGCTACCCCAGTTATAGTTTTGAAGGTCCCAGAGGTCTTCCCTTTGAAACAGGGAACTTTGGAAGAGTTGGAAGAAAGTTCCAACTCTGACCCAGAATTAGAGCAAAAAGAACGTGAGGAAAAAGTCTATACATTTCAGCGATTACGGTTTCTCTCTGAAGACAGAGGGATTACTGGATGCCATTTATGATACTTTGGGCTTAGGAGTGGAAGAGAATAAGGAACTCTCAGTCCATGACCAAATATACGCAGGTCTGCAAACAAAATAAACCAAGACCTTTCCAATCCATGACATCCTAAAAGACATGATTCTAATGGAATGGAAAGAACTGGAAAAGAAGATATTTTTCCCCTAAAATTTTTTTAAAGGAGAAGGACACCAGTCTATGGTACAAATGCCCCAAGCTAGACGCATCTTTAGCTAAAGTGTCCAAAAAAATCGGAATTATCTTTTGACGATTCTGTTGTTTTGAAGGACCCAATGGAATAGGAAAGTGGAGGGCTACATTAAACAGGCATGGGAGGCTTGTTCCGTAAACTTCAAGTCAGCACTGGCCACTACTTGTGTTGCAAGGACCTTAGACCTCTGGTTGAAACAGTTGCGCTTACTGCTGGAAAGTGACATCCTGAGCGAGGAAATTCTGGACGCCATCCCTAGTCTTAACAAAGCGGAGCTTACATTGCAGATGCTTCAACGGAATCAGACAAATTTACAGCTGGAGCAACGGCGCTTATAATTGAAGCCAGGAGAGAAAATTTGATCAAATTGGGGAACAGGGACGTTGCTTCAAAGTTGTGGTTGTGCGCTCTTCCTTTTTCAGGGGAACTCTTGTTCAGTAAAGAACTGGAGTTGGTCTGAGAGAGAACTGCAGTCAAGAAAAAAGGTTAGCCCATTCCAAGAAAACAAAGTTCTTGGAAGTTATAGATCCCAGTAAATGGGAACAAAACAAAAATGGTAACACAACCGTGGGAGTGGCAGAAAAATATTTATTTTCAACCAGCCCAGTCCAAGGATAAACCCCAGTGACTCTCCTTGCATGGTGGGAGGGAGACTGGGGGCCTTCCTAGCACCATGGTATTCATTCACTAGCAACAAATTCATCCTGGACCTCATAGAGACCGGGCACAGGATAGAATTCAGCAACCGACCCCCAAATAGATTTTGCCTAAAAATTCTTCCAAGAGACAAAACAAAATCTGCAGCTTTGACATCTCTATTACAAGGCATGCTGCACCAATAGGTGATGAGCTTGATTCCGCTATTTCAACCGGATTCTTCTCTCACATATTTTCGAGGAAAGAACCCTCAGGAAAATTTTAGATTAATTCTGAACTTGAAAAAAGTCAATGCATTCATGAGGTACAAGAATTTCAAGATGGGATCTATGTACACTGCAAGGAAACTTCTATCTCCCAAGGCTTTCATGCTCTCCCTCGACCTGTCAGATGCCTACCTCAATATCCTGATCCATCGGGAATCAAAAAGATTCTTAAGATTTGCGGTAAAAGGCTCAGGAAAGGTGCTGTTCTTCCAGTGCATTGCGCTCCCTTTCAGCCTTGCCTCGGCACCTCGTATTTTTACCAAAGTTCTGGCAGAGTCCTTATTGGTGCTAAGGACCAAGGGCGTACAGATCATCCCCTATCTAGACGACCTTCTGATCTTCGGGGGAAGTAATACAGTATTTGAATTTAATGATTAACCATCTTCAAAACTTAGGGTGGTCAATAAACCTGCAAAAATCTCAACTCCAGCCAGCCCAGAAATTGACGTTCCTAGGCTATGTGATCAATTCTATGGTGAACCAAATATTTATCTTGCGGAGGAGAAAATCCTAACACGTACATCATCAATATCAGTACTTTGCCAGAATCCTCAATAAAATATCTGATGAAGGTCTTAGGCCTAATAACGGCATTTATCCCCAGTGTCCTGTGGGCCCAGTTTCACATGCACCACCTACAACACTTCATGCTCTGTTTGGAAGGGGCAGGTGGAATCCCTAACAACTCTGGAAGTCCCTCAATCGGTGAAAAAATCATTAAAAAGCCATCTATGGTCTCAGCCAAACCCGTTTTGTAGTCACTACGAATGCAAGTGCGTGGGGTTGGGGAGCGCAACTACAGGGTCAGTGGGCTCAAGGAGCAAGTCCACCACAGATGGGCAAGGCCTCATCCAATGCAAAAGAGTTATGAGCAGTCTTGGAAGCTCTAGTCACATTCAATGTTCCTCTAAGAGGCAAGCATATTTAATATTGACAAAGTCACGTGATCGGTGACGATACGCGTGAGGGAGGAAGTCAGGTGCCATTGTTTACTTCCGGTTTTCGGCCGAGACCGGAAGTTCCTGTATCTACATGCGGTTTTTATTTAACTTGAATGTGAGTGGATATTTTTATTAATACATTTATTTTAAATGATACCACACATTGGAGCGCCTTTATCCTTTCACCCTTCTATGACACCTCTGAGCTGAGAGTGCTGTTTACCCTAATTGGAGTGCGGCTGGATGTGGGAACCAGAGCATGGTGTATGAGAGCCCATAGGAACCTATAGAAAGGCGTTATACGGGCAAGAGAGTGACCAACCAGGAGTACCATCTAAAGGTTTTCTGCTCAACTAGACCTGTAGGGGCCGCAATTAGAGGTGAGAGGCTGGGGGAAATAGTGGGGTGCACCCCTGAAAAAAACACGGAGCACTGTTGATTGCATGGACCAGCGCTGAACATCTAAAAACAGAGATATTTGGAACTGTTTTTTTCACATGCTAAGAAGAACTGTCATTATTTTAAACACGCATTGTGTGGGTATTCTTACCCCTCCACCTTGTTTTTGCAATTTGCACAACGAGCTGGGACTTGTAGTTCACCAATTTATTTTATATATTTATTTTTGTCATTTATTAAGGACTTCTTTTTTCAGTAATGGAGTCGTTTTATTTTCCACATGTTTACTTATTTTTGAGAACATCTTGTCATGGCTACTTAGTCACAATATCTATATATTATAGGTGCTTTCACACCTAGTTTTCGTTGGACACATCCGTAGTGATTATTTTCACTTTTCACATTTTTGCACGTTGCACTGTGCACTTTATTTCCCTTCGTTGGTTCATTTATTCGTTCACAGAAGGAAATTTCTTTATTATCATCCAATATTTCTTTATTGAAGATTTTTTTATCACATTTTTGAAGATTTATTTATATCACTGCTTTTTATGTCACTTTTTATACACTTGCGCACAGTTATTTATTTACTTATCTTCAGTGTTTTATATTGAGGTACAGAATAAGAAGCTGTTTTTATATGTTATATTTAAATTTTTATGCTGTGTAAATCCATTTGAAGATACCCATCTTTTGGAAAATAAGTTTTACCGTAGACTACATATTTAGTGGTTCGTGCCACATACCCCCCTGTTTACATAAGCATATTTAAAGACTTTCTGACAACATAACCACAGTCTGTTACATTAACAAACAAGGTGCCACAAGAGCCTCAGGAGTCAGCAGGCAACAGAGATCACGCAGAAACCGGCGCTCCCATCGAAGAGAGCAGCCACATCCTCAAGACCGTGAAGCCTAACAAATTAAGATGTCGTCCATCAGTGATTTCTAGACACTTTCACAGTCCCCTAGGCTTACACCCGGTGAATCCAATTTTGCGGGTCCAGGACCGAACACCAATTATCCAACCCGGCTACTAACGCAAGCTCTTTATACTTATCTCTACCCTTCCCACACCTTTTTCACTTCTGCTCGCCTGGGTGGTTCCGGCGCAAACGCGATCACTTTGATCGACAGGTGACAATCAGACCAGACACTCTACAGAGGAAGCCCCCCAGCCTGGATGGTAGAAGACTGTTCTGTTATTTTTTTGTATTTTTTGTTCTCACCTCAAGCTGGAGTCGCCAGTTTGCCCACTAACTTGGACGGCTATACTGATTGGCGCTACGCCATCCTACCCTATGTAGGCAGAGAGAACATGCCAGGTGAGGGAAAGAAGGGAGAAGAGAAAGAAAAAAGGGAAGAAAAAAGATATATATATATATAAATATATATATATATATATATATATATATATATATAACATTACAGGGAGTGCTTTTATGTTCTTATATGTTGACATTTGGGGTTCCTATTACAAAGTATATGCACTTACCAAATAACTGTTCATGTTTTTTCCTCTCCTATAGTTACCCAAAAGTGTAATCAAGGGTACGCCACTCCGCTACCCAAACCCCCCCCCCCTTTTTTTTTTTTTATCTTTTAAGGAAAAGAGGAAAGAATCATATTTTTGCTTTTATTTTTTTCCAGACTCAGTGCCAGAAATAGGCACTCTGCTTAGCACTCCCTAAGAACTTTTCTCCCCCTATAATTGGTTATAGGGGTGAATTGCTCATATTGGTAGGTATAGTGGATGTGAGTTTGCCTTCCGCTTCTATGAACATTTGAGGATTGTTTTCTTATATTAATTTCCGGACCTTAGCCTCCCCTGCTCTGCCGTGGCCGATGGCTTTGGCCTGGACTTCTCCTTTTGGGTTTTTGGTCCTGGACGGAATTTTTTTTTTTTTTTTAGAGCTCTGGGACTGCAGGTTATATTATTAGCCTAAGCTGTTTGATAGTTATTTCCTTGTTGGAACTGTAAGTGTTATGCCCTATTAAATGAAAGTTTATCCCCTTTAATTATTTATTAAATATATTTATTAAATTTTATTTTATATATTATTTATTATTATAAAATTTTATATTTTTATTTATTAATTTATTTATAATATATTAATATTTATATAATTATTTAGATATTAATAATAATATTATTATTTATTATTATTATTAATATAAAATATTTATATATAATTTTTATTATTATTTCTACATATAATTATTTATATATAGATTTATATAATATAATATATATTATTATATAAATATATTTATAATATTATATTATTATTTATTTTATAATATTATTTTATGTATATATTTATTATATCTCTCCCTAATCATACCAAGAGGATCACATAACAGGGCTGATCTGTTTTTTGTTGACATATGATTTAGTATTATCATATAATTTAATTAATATATTTATATAATTATATATTATATTAATTTTTATTATTTTATTTTATGTAATTTATTTATTATATTTATAAATTTATTATTTAATTATAATATTTAATTAATAATTAAATTTAATTTATATATTATTTAATATTTTTTATTTTATTAATTTATATTTTTATTATAATATTTATCCCCCAGCTATTCTCTCCCTAATCATACCAAGAGGATCACATAACAGGGCTGATCTGTTTTTGTTTGACATATGATTTGGGGCATTGAGGGAGTTTACCGGGCGCCCATCCACTGAAGTGCCTTACCTCCTCCCCCAATAGGCTGTTGCTGCCCAAGTCGGCAGTCGATCTCCACGTGGAGTCTTAGTACCATTTTCTTGCTCTTCTTTCCTTCGTACATCTCCTCTGCTCTTCTTTTTCTTTCTACCTAACCTTTCTGTTTCCACTGCCTCTGCCCTTCTACATATATCTGTTTTCACTTACCCTACCCCCCCCCCTTTTTTTTTTAACCCTCCCCTCCTCCCTGCATTTCTACACGTCCATAAGGGTGGTCAACCCGGTTTCTTCAGAATGACTTTGAAACTGCTGTCCTGGAATGTTAAGGGTCTCAATACCCCTGAATAACGGTCCAGTTGCCTCTCGGATCTATGGAGACAACACCCCCAAATTTTGTTTCTCAAGGAGACCCACTTTTGAGCAGACAGAATCGCAAAATTACACAAAAAGCACTTCCCAACAGCCTATCATAGTGTATCTCCCTCATCCAAATCAAAGGGGACCAGTATCCTCATGTCTAACACCCTTCCCTGGCAATTCATAGACCTCCACACTGACCAGGAAGGCAGATATATTTTTGTGAAAGGCAAAATCCAGTCGGAGACATTCACACTGGCAAATATTTATCTTCTAAACACAAACCAACTTGCAGTGCTTGAAGAGGGATTGCAATTGAATTTTTTTTTTTTTTTAAAGCCAGAAGCTACAAATACTGCAGATGCTGACTTTTAATAAATGGACACTTACCTCTTCCAGGGTCCAGTGATGTCGGCAGCAGAGGCCGATCAATCACTCGGCTCTCTGCTGCTGCCGGCGCCATTCTCGGAGAGGGAATCAGGAAGTGAAGTGTTGCGGCTTCACTTCCCGTTCCCTACTGCGCATGCGCGAGGCGCGCAGTGCAATGAGAATCGTCCGCTCTGTCTTTGGGACCCATGTGTGTGTCCCAGCAGACAGCGTGGCGGGACAGGAAGAGGCATAGACTCCCACGAAGTGGGGGTAAATACCTGTCTTAGACAGGTATCTGCACCCCCCCTCCCCCCTGAAAGGTGCCAAATGTGACACCGGAGGGGGGGAGGGTTCGGATGAGTGGAAGTTCCACTTTAGGGTGGAATCACGCTTTGAGTTGTCTCTCCTCCTTGGACTATTTTTCCTGAGGGTATTCTAATATTAGGTGGAGACTTCAATCTCACTCTCAACCCATATAAGGACTCATCAATAGGCGCTTCGGCCTTTTCTCAAATATCCAGAACTAGACTGAAAGAACTTCTACATGCCTATCAATTGGTTGATATATGGCGTATTCTTCACCCACAAGAAAAAGATTACACCTTTTTTCCCCGCCCCATGGTTCATATTCCAGGATAGACTTCTTCCTTGTCTCTCATGCCACTATTTCACTAGTTTCCAGTGCCCACATTGGCAATATTGCACTATTGCATCAGACCACGCCCCGATCTCATTAGACTTGGCTTTACAAAGCCGAATGCCTAAGTCCGCCACCTGGCGTCTTAATGAATCCCTTCTGCAGGACCCAGACATTAAAGCAGATGTCTTGAGGGAGCTGCAACTCTTCTTCAAGACCAATAAAGAGTAAGACACAGTATCTAGCCCCCTTCTCCTTTGGGCGACACATAAGTGCTATATACGAGGAGTCCTCATTAAACATGGCCACAGAGTTGAACAAGATAAGACGAAAACATTATCCAGTTTATTATCCAAATTGCATGACCTTGAAAAACACCATAAATCTTGCCCTGATCAGCTTGCAGAAGCAGAGCTAAATAGGCTCCTGGAGCAGATCAGAGACCTCTCGTTATTCCAGGCTTAAAATAGGCTCTTAAAGGCACGTAGAACATTCTACAAATTTGGAGACAAGTGCAGTAGGTCTCTGGCGAACGTTATACGTACCCGACACAATTCATCCTACATTGCAGCTATATCCACTCCTGCAGGTACCAAAATTCATTCATCCCTGGAAATAGCGGAGACATTCCGTGATTTTACGCTTCACTTTATAACTTGCACTCTTCTCCCGCGGCGGCTTGTACAATGAAGAAGTCTGCAGCGATCGAAGCTTATCTCCAGGCTGCAAAGCTACCTTCACTCACTGACGAGGAGGTGGAGCTGCTGTCGGCACCCATCTCTATAGAGGAATTTTCGGATGCAGTAGCTGGATCGTCAGCAGGAAAATCACCAGGGCCAGATGGTTTCACGTCCCCATACTACAAAGTCTTTGGGGGGCAATTGGCATCCCACTTTTCCAAGGCTTTTAACGCCATCTTGGAAGGCCACACCATGCCTCCAGATCTCCTCAGGGCAAGTATCACGGTCATCCCAAAACCAGGCAAAGACTCACTTCTCTGCGCCAATTATAGGCCCATCTCCCTTCTTAACTGCGATCTAAAATTGTTCACAAAAATTCTGGCAGAGAGAATAGGTTCTATTCTCTAGCGTATCATCCACAATGATCAGGTCGGTTTTATCCGTAACAGAGAGTCAAGAGACAACACAATAAGAACTATCAATGTTATAGCAAGAGCCAAGCATCTTAATACACCATTCATTCTCCTTTCCACTGACACTGAAAAGGTGTTTGATAGGGTGAACTGGACCTTCCTCCTGGCCACCTTACGACACATTGGAATGCCGAGCTCGGTTCTATCTTTCTGCCCTGTACTCGATGCCCACAGCCACGGTCAAAGTGAACGGAGTGGCCTCCAGATCTTTTGAGATTAGTAAGGGATCAAGACAGGGCTGTCCCCTCTCTCCACTCCTATTCATCTTATTATTGGAACCCCTCTTGCAGGACATTCGGAATAACCCAGACATTAGTGGTCTTAAAACTAGCACGTACCATCACGAAGTTGCGGCTTACGCAGATGACTTGTGTCAAATCCGCTCGTATTCTTGCCAGTTCTCCTATCGGAAATCTGTACGTATGGAGAATTGACGGACTGTAAAGTGAATCTACAAAAATCAGAGACCCTCAACGTTAACCACCCGCCTCAGTCCATTTCTCATCTCAGTAGTTACTTTCCTTTTCGATGGGCCCCCCAGGCTATCCAATACCTGGGAACTAGAATCCCTTCCAATCTCCATTTAATTTTCCAATATAATTTTCAACCTCTAGTGGCTACCCTTTCTGCGGATCTAGAGAAATGGAAATCCCTAGCAGTTTATTGGTTTGGCAGATGTAATGTCATAAAAATGAACGTCATGCCACATCTCTATCTCCTGCAAGCCTTGCCAATCAAACTGCCACGGGAGTTCTTTCAAAAGACCCGAACCGCTTTTATCCGATATGTCTGGCAAGGTAAGCCTTCCAGTCTTAAGCGGACACTCTTGCATAGATCTAAGCTCAGGGGTGGCGTCGGACTCCCAGACCCTGCCTTATATTGTATAGCGGTACACATGGCCCGAGTGGTCGACTGGTGCAGACACGCCTCTCATAAACTTTGGGTGTCTTTGGAACAAGAATCAGTGAGTGCCCCCCTAGCCGGCCTTCCTTGGTCAGGAGTCCACCACTCTCGAGTAGCACCTCCCCATTACTTGATTGAGGCTACCTTGATGGAACTTTCTAGGTATTACAAACTGGCAGCTACTTCCAATTTCCCCTCGCCATTGACTCCCGTCATTGGTCACTCAGACTTTGCTCCAGGCTTGGCTGATAAAACCTTTCAACTCCATAAAAATCTAAACCTTATCAGAGCTCCTTCCTTCCTTAGCCCATCTGGCTGGACCCATCCATCAGAATGGTATAGTTCCTTTAACTCTTCAGCACTTGGCCAGTGGAACCTACTTCCTCCGATCCCTCCCAAATCATTCTGAGTTTCGAAGACCACCTACTTCATTTGAAGACCTTTGTTTGGGAGAAGATCCTATCCGAAAATCTCTCTCCGTTTCATATGGAATTTTACTCGCAGTCACGTCTTACCAAGATCCACCATATTTGCTCAAATGGGAAAGAGACCTAAACATCTAATTTTCAGAAGATCAAAAAAAAGAATATTATTTTTTGCCCATAAATCTTCCCTCTGTACCAAATATCAAGAAACATCTTATAAAATCTTGACGCGCTGGTACAGGACCCCTGCTGTACTGGTGTCCCTTTTCCCTGGACACAGCCCACTGTGTTGGAGATGCGGCACCCAGAACGGCACAATATTTCAAATTTTCTAGGATTGTCCAAAGATTCACCCCTTCTGGCAACAGGTGCTCCAAATTGTGCACAAGCTTACAGACTAATCTCTCTTTGACAATCCTGCAGCAGTGCTTCTTAACTTGACTCCTATGTTGAGTAGGAGATACCATAAGTCTGCAGAAGCACCTTTTGAATGCCGCTAGGGCATGTATTCCCAGTATATGGAAACAACAAACCCCACCCCTTATGACACAGTGGTTTGTCAGGGTGAACAAAATCCAACGGATGGAACACCTCACTGCAGTCCTCAGGGACAAGACAGAGGAACACAACAAGTACTGGCTGTATTGGGATATGTTTCACTATTCGGATGAATATTAAAAATGTTCTTAATTATCTGAGGGTACTAGCTAGTTCTGGAAGCTTGGTCCCTGGTACTGTCAACTGCACAAAAGCCCCCCCCCCCCTTTTTTTTTTTTTTCTCCACCTTCCCTGACTACCCTTTTCCTAGCTCTTCCTCTTTTTTCCTTCTCTTCTTCTTGCTTCCCTTCTCTTTGGACACTAAATGTGTCCACTTTTTTTCTATTCAACAAAAAACACCCAAAAATGCCTTTCGGTATGCACCGATCACACGGCACGCCAAGTTTTGTGTGTTTTTTTGCGGAGTGGGGTGCTTCCCTATTGAAGGGAGACGCCACTTGCTGTTACTCTGACTGATGCATGCCTATAAGTGATCTGATCCTCTTAGTGTGTGCATGGGAGCCACATTCCTACAATTATTTACCTACACGTGATTATATCTTATTTGGTTTTGAATAAGACCCTGACTTGTTGGCTATAACTTATCACCAAAGTGACAGTGTATATAGCTTGATTAATGTGATTTCTAATTCCATCTGGTCACTGATGAAAAATTTTCTGTTGGAACTGTGCTGTCATGTCATACTACTGTGTTCTAAATAAAGAATAAAAAAAAAAAAATCTTGATCAATCCCCCTTCTTGCTGCATCCACCTCTGTATCAATTTCCTCTATATTTAAGGTATGTTCCTTAGTGGGCTTTGCTGGTAATATGGCCAGGAGTGTATCTGCTGTTGCTCCTTCTTCCTTTTTTTTTTTTTTTCTCTGTCCCCAATACAACTGTTTCCATACTTCCTATGTCATCTCTCCTTATGTCCGTTATAGGGGTTTCTATTCTTATTCGGTCATTTGATATCCCTGCATTTTCCTTTAAGGGAGGGGGGAAGGGGGTGTGAGGGGGGCTCCGGTCTTATGCGCCAACTGGCTTTTTCCAACCTTTGGGGATAATATGTCCAGCCCCTGGTCTGAGGGTGCGTTACCCAACTCCAGGAGTCCCTCTTTTCCTTTTTCCAGGTCACTCCCCCCCTAAGGTTCCCCTGTACCCTTTAGGGGTCTGCGGGGTGCCCCTCTGCTCCATCGCCGTTTTCGGGTCTCCGCTGTGAATCCCCCCCACTCCGTTCCTCACCTCCTCTGTCCGTCATCTGTCTGCCTCTGCCACCTGATATCGGGCTTCGGTTCTGTGAGCTGTATGCCGATAGCGTGGGGGAGCCACGTTCGGCTTTCCCCTGTACTCCTCCTTCCGGGGAACCGTAGTGATTCATCGGCGGTCCGCTCACATCCCCTCTCTGTGGCGTCATGCAAGCTCTCAACCTGCCTGCCACGCTTCTGTTCCCTTCTCCCACTGGCTGCAAAGTGGCTCGTCTGCGAGTGGTCATCTCTCTCTCCTCGCTGCAGCTTGTTACCGCCGCTCCTCTTCTTCACTGCTACGTACGCTGTGTACGGCCGGAGTCAGCTTCCCCTGCACAGTCCTCAATCAGGTCATTAAATGCTACAGGTGCCGCTCTCTCTAAGTGGTCCGGGCGTGTGAGGGAGCTCTCACCTCACATGTCTGCTCCTCCTATTCCTGATCCCACCCTAATTAAAAGATTTTTTTACAGCTATAGATCATAAGGCTAAGCCAAAAGTCTCTATTTCCTTCCTGGGATCTCTCAATTGTAGTAAAAAGCTTCTGTAAAGAACCTTTTGAACTTTTGGAAGGGTCTTCTACCAGACTTCTAACTCTGAAAACAGTGCTTTAGTTTTAGCCAGAAGAATCGGTGAATTCCAGGCGCTGAATTGCGAAGCCTTATTGTATTATCTTTCCAGACAAAATAGTCCTAACCTTCGATCCCGCTCTCCTCCCTAAAGTAGTTTCGGGCTTCCACCGTTCGAAAGAAATGATCATGCTGTCTTTTTGTAATGAGCCCACACGTGATAAAGAAGTAGAATTCAATAAAGTTGATGTTAGAAGGTGCCTAATTACCTACATAGACTGTACAAAGGATTGGCTATCTTCCTCTAGTATGCGGAATGGGCGGTGCTGCGCTGTTCCCAGGGAAAGGCTACTATTCAAGACGGTAGTAAAAATGAATATTGTGTAATTCCGAGTATAGAAAAGGTGCAAGTATAAATTCAGTTTTGAGAGAGGGATATATACTGCTACAGATGATGGTATCAGATGCAGAAGATATTGCTAACGGCTACCTCTATAGAAGGAGACAGTGCAATTTAGTTGAGAAGTATGCTGCTAAGAGTGGCAGGAATACTTGAGGTATAGTAAGATAATCAAGATTGCAGAGTGCAAAGATTTTGCTAATACCTTCGTATAAGTAGATCAGAATACAAGAGTGCAACAATGTAACAGGTTGCTAATAGCATAAATGAAACCAAACATCAACTTAGTACTGACATTAAGTAAAATATAGTGACATCAACGTGCAAAGTGCTAAAGGTAGCAGTATGATACTCGTAAAGTGCAAATATTTTGCTAATGCCTACATATAGGTGAATCAAGACTGTAGGGGGGGCAACAATGTGACAAGTTGCTAAAATTGTAAATAAAACAAGCATCAGATGAATACTGACATTAAAATACAATATAGTGACATCAAAGTGTACAGTGTAGAATGAGTTTACAAAAGCTACTAAAATGTGCAAAAATAATTAATTGTTGGTGCAAGTAGCGCAATAGTGTGAAAGAAACGCGAAATAAGTGCAAAATTTGCAACACAATGTGTGTGCTAAAAGGGAACGGCAATTGCAACTGTGAACATAAAAGATTTCTGTGCTGGGTACAGCTTGCCTGTGCAAAAATGCAAAGGTTCCTGTGCTGAGTGCAGCTTGCTGTGCAAAAATGCAAATAATAATGTCATTCAAAAAAATACATTTTAATAAAATAAGTAAAAATATATTATGTCACAGTAAAAAGTGCAAATGGAAAAGTATATAAACGGCTAGCACAAAATAGAAAAGTGCTATTAGGTAAGTTTGTGCAAGTCCGCAATGTGCAAAAACTGCAAACAACGAGATGGTGACAACAGTCTACTAAATAAAATTCTTCTTTCAAAAGTGCAGGTGCAAATTGTGTCTCCTCTTCGTGTAAACACACACTACTAAGTAATAGCCCCTTACCTTGCGGTAAACAGGTAACCGCATATCAATCAAAGACGTTTTTAACACCACCAATATCTTCCTCTAGTATTTTCGTGATGTTTTCTGGGCCTAACAAAGGAAAGAATGCTTCAAAAAACACTATTGCTTGGTGGATGAAGCTGGCGATCTCTGAAGCTTATCGTGCATCTTCTATATCGCCTCCTAATTTAAAAGCTCACTCCACAAGTGCGATGATGACCTCATGGGCTGGAGCTTCCCCTATCCAGATCTGCAAGGCTGCCACCTGGTCCAGCTACCAAACCTTCGCTACACATTACTGTTTGGATCCGCTGTCTAGCATGGAGCAGTCCTCCAAAGAAAGGTACTGTAGGCTTAAGTCCCCCCCCCCCCCCCCCCCCAAATCAGGCAGTTCCTTTTATGGTCCTCTCTAGTGGCCGTCCTGAAGGATGACTTGGGAAAACAGAGTTATTACCTGTTAACTCACTTTCCAGGAATCTTCCAGGATGGCCCCTATTCCCACCCTGAAGTTTATGTATTGAGTGTACATGTTATGGGTATTACTGTTACATTGGTATATATTGTCACCTTGCCTTCGGTCATCTGTTATAACTGAGGGTATACTGTGGTGCATGCCTTAAATAATGTGGATCATGTGTTTCCTGTGCTAGGTGGGAGGAGCCTCTCTCTCTCTCGTGGTCATCCTGGAAAGCAAGTTAACAGGTAAAAACTCTTTTTTTTTTTTTTTTTTTTTTTTGACAGGCATCTGGCATTTTTCTTTTCAGCCTGTAAGAGCACCACCCATGATTGCCTTTGTATCCATGCACACGTAGGTGTTTACAGGAGTATTAGAAGAGGAGTTCACAGACTGAAAGAAGGAAAAAAATATGTATTCTGGCCAATGGAATCCATTAACGTTAAAGCATTTCATGCGCCTAAACATTTGTGCAATAGGTGGCTTTGGGCACTTCTTTTAGACATGCCAGGTTTTTTTATGTATTAGCAATAATGCAACCTTCTAACTAGTAACGGTGGTATGCGCCTTATTCTTTTGTAGTGCCGACAAAATGTGTTCAAGCCTAAAGATGTCAGAAAATATACCTTCAAAGCCAGTAAGTAGCGACTCTCTCTGGTATTTTGCAACTTAAATGCATAGTGTGTGTATACCTGCTGCTCTTAATAAATAGTAATTTAGTTCAAATAAAATACACTATATTACCAATAATATTGGGACACCTGCCTTTACACGCACATGAGTTTTAATGGCACCCCAGTCTTTGTCCGTAGGGGTTCAGTATTGATTTGGCCCACCCTTTGCAGCTATAACAACTTCAACTCTTCTGGGAAGGCTGTCCATAAGGTTTAGGAGTGTGCCTATGGAAGTGTTTGACCATTCTTCCAGAAGCGCATTTGTGAGATGAGGCACTATTGGACAAGAAGGCCTGCCTCTCGGTCTCCGCTCTAATTCATCCCAAAGGTGTTCTATTGGGTTAAGGTCAGGACTCTGTGCAGGCCAGTTAAGTTCCTCCACCCTAAACTTGCTCATTCGTGTCTTTATGGACCATGCTTTGTGCATTGGTGCGTATTCATGTTGGAACAGGAAGGGGTCATTCCCCCAACTGTTCCCACAAAATTTTTACAAAATTCACAATTCCTTTACAAAATATAAATAATATAAATCTGCTTTCTTTATTGTCCTATTAGGACACAGGAATTATATTACTGCTGCGATAATATACTGTCTTCAATAGGAGGTAAGGACATTGGCGAACAGAAAGTTGTAAGCCAATCCCTGCATAACTCCTTCTCTAACCTCTTCTTCTCTCC
Source organism: Lithobates sylvaticus (assembly GCA_028564925.1). Lineage (NCBI taxonomy): Eukaryota > Metazoa > Chordata > Amphibia > Anura > Ranidae > Lithobates > Lithobates sylvaticus. The sequence goes on from CM053028.1 coordinate 169,038,805, forward strand.
CCAGCACGTTTCAAACATAACAGCAAAGAAAAATTCCCAGCTCAACTTACCAGCCACCCTGCAACAAATCACATTAAAAAACAGTTTTAGTTTGCACAAATTTGCAAATACATGTGTGAGCTGCAGAGGCTGTGTCAAGGCACCCCAGTACTATCTAATGCCCTAACTATATACATTTTGAGAGCCTCCTTAGTGTATATAATAATTGGATAGATTGAGGGCAGGTGTGCCTGAAGGGAGCCTACTCCTCCTTAAAGGCACATGGACACACTGTACACCCAGCAAATAAAATGATGGCAGCGAAGGTGTCCAGTTCACCGCCTCACCAAATAACCAACAGTAAAAACAAATGGCAACTGCCCCAAGCTATAACTAGCCATAACAAAAATAGTTTAAATTAATCATACAGGACACATGCAGAATATTCAAAGACTGGTACCTTCAGGTGATTGGACACTGGCTAGCTTATGTGTGTAGTTAGCTGCAGGGTGCTTTACAGGTTCCGGGCTGTGATCCACGTATACGTTTTTATATATTACATCTATTGAGAAACTGGGAATGTGTTTGACATTTATTTACTTCACTGTGTAAACTTTTGAAATTTGCTGATAAAGTTCAACCAATCAGAGCTTAGTCTCAGGTTGATGAACAGAAGAGACCTCATACCACAAGCCATACACTTACCCGCCACTTCCATCTAGTGTCCTTTATAAGCTATTAAGGCACTTCCTCCCTCCCTTTTTACCACAAGAACTTTGCTACAGAATGATCTGCACCCAGGTTGCTTCGTAGTCCTTCTCGGACATGCTTACCCTATTTCCTACTCTGTAAGTACCCCACATGGGAATACTCTTATCCATAGTAATGGCAAAAAAAAAAAACGTTGAAAGGCAGCTGTGGCAAAAGCTCAGGCAGAACTTGAAAGGGACAGAGGACACTACTGTGGGTGGGTAATGTGAAAGTTGGCAGAGTACAACACTGTGGGGGAAGGGGAGGTATGTAAAGGGGGGGCCAGAGGACACCAATGTGGGGGGGTAATGTGAAGGGCCAGAGGACACTGCTGTCGGTGGAGATGATGTGAAGGGGCATAGGACAATGGGGGGGGGGGGTGTTGTGAAGGGGCAGAAGACACTGCTGGGGAGGGGGGGGGGGCAAATGTGAAGGAGGCAGAGGACACCGCTGGTGGGGGAGGGAGGGCTATCTTGCCATAAGATTGGTTCGTGACTACCCAGCATTTTCCTTATGATGGAACATTTTTCCCTATTCCAAAGATTGAGTACAGGATTTTTTTTTTTTTTTACTTTTGTCCAAACTTCCCTCTTGAGCAGTTGTTTTTACAGTATGTTTCCATTGTGCGGGGATTTGGTAGCACAATCTCATTGATTATGGTGCTAGGCCACCTGCATTTTAGCAACAAATGATGCTGGGCTGCCCGGCCACCTAGTCTGCCACCATTATTCAGCTGCCAGTGAGAAGCGGATGTCTTGCCTGCATTGGTGGTTGGGGGCTGGAGTTTGGACCGCACACAAGTCAAAGTTCAAAGTCTCAGGGGGCAGAAATCAAACTTAGTGAAATAACTACAGAATCATAAAATAGGTGTTTTTGATGATGCACCACTGGGTGAGAAGAAAGAGATAAAGGTGGAGGGAGTTTGACTCAGTAGAATGGAACTACCTTTTAGGAAAATTGGTCTTTGGACCAAAATTTATCTCATGGGTAAAACTATTGTACAGGGAACCCCGAGCGAGCATTAGGGTGAACAGACTCATATTTGACTCCTTCCAGATCCATAGGATCTGGAAGGGGACAATGCCCCTGTTTCCTTTTGCGGTATAGCATGTGTTTTTGGTAATGTAGCAAAAGGTGTAATGGTAGTGGATTTGTAAAAGTGATGAGAACGTATTAGTTCTGCATTTGACGAAGAAATGAAAGATGATGGAGAGGTTCAGGCTGGATAGAAAGAGGGGTTATTAAGGAAGGAAAGAAGGGGATTATGTTTGGATTGGAGACTAAAATGAGCTCTGTCCCAAATTGAAAGGCTATGCTTAGTAATAGGGTTTGTAATTGTTTGGCGTTGTGCTGGTGGGAGCCAAAGAAGATTTGCAGTTGATAAAGCATCACATTCTACCGATTCAATTATAACCCAAAGAGGAATTTCTTTTGTAGCATGATATTTAGGTAGTCTAATAATATTTAGAGAAATTGGGAACGATCAATCCACCACAAATGCAGGGAGTGTATAGGGTAGATTGCGGGGCTTACGTTTTCCCCAAATAAATTGAGAAACTTTTCTCTGTAACACACATAGGAAATATGCTGGAACCTGTATCGGGAGCACTCTGAAGTATTGACATCTTAATTACAGTAATTCTATGCTAGTGGGAGAGAAGACCAGCTTTTCATTAGAGTCGTGAGATGATTTAGCATGGAGGGGTAATTTGCAGAATATAGATTGGTTAGGTTAGCTGTAAATGTAATTCCAAGATAAGTAATTTGTGTTTATGACCAAGTGAATTGGAGGGAGTATTGTAGTTGTGCCTGTAGGTCAGGTGGAATAGAAATGTTTAAAGCTTTGGACTTATGAGTATTTTAAGTCCTGATATTGATTCAAATTTAGTTAGGATATTAGCTCAAAGGCTGTAAATTTTTCTCCATCTCTCAGTGGTCGTTGTAACGCTGAGACGAAATGTCTGAGCTGGAGGTACCGCCATTCATTTAAATCGAGCAAATCTTTTTCTTTCTTTAACATTTCTAGTGTATTTATTTTCCCTCCTTTTAATATATGTCTCAGTTGAATATTTTCTTTTTTTTATCCAATTCCCTCCCAAAGTGATTTTACCTGGTGGAAAGAGATCATTCTCTTTTAAGTGCATTAATGGGGAATTGTATTTCCATTTATTGTGTTTGTGTACTCCATCCCAAACTCTCATAACATTCTTTGTCAGTGTAAGTGTTTTTCCCCCCAATGTTCTATATTGTGGTGTCCAAATGTTTCTCCCTAAGTTTGTGTCTGCCGAACTGTGCTCTATTTCTACCCATCTTTTTTTACTCTTTAACTTTGTCCATTCTACTACCCGTGTTAATACTACTGCTTCATAGTATTTTTTTAACCACTTCAGCCCCGGACCAATTGTCAGCCAAAGGACCAGGCCCCTTTTTGATTCGGCACTGCGTCGTTTTAACTGACAATTGCGCAGTCGTCCGACGTGGCTCCCAAACAAAATTGGCGTCCTTTTTTTCCCCACAAATAGAGCTTTCTTTTGGTGGTATTTGATCAGCCCTGCGGTTTTCATTTTTTGTGCTATAAACAAAAATAGAGCGACAATTTTGAAAAAAAATCTATATTTTTTAATTTTTGCTATAATAAATATCCCCCAAAAATATATAAAAAAACATTTTTTTTCCTCAGTTTAGGCCGATACGTATTCTTCTACATATTTTTGGTAAAAAAAATCGCAATTAGCGATTGATTGGTTTGTGCAAAAGTTATAGCGTTTCAAAATAGGGGATAGTTTTATAGCATTTTTATTAATATTTTTTTTTACTAGTAATGGCGGCGATCAGCGTTTTTATTTTTTTTTTTTTTTTTTTATTGTGACTGTTTATTTTTTATTGTGACTGCGACATTATGGCGGACACATCGGACATTTTTGACACATTTTTGGGACAATTGTCATTTATACAGAACTCCTGATTCCTATGTAAATGACAGTGGCAGTGAAGGAGTTAACCACTAGGGGGCGGGGAGGAGTCAGTGTGACGTGTTGTGTTTTTTTTTTTTACAGTAGGGGGCGTGGCTGACGTCTGACGTCATTGATCGGCTTTCCCGATGACAGGGAACAGCAGATCAGTGACAGGCAGAGTAGGAAGCGCGGGGAGAGGTTTGTTTACACAGACCTCTCCCCGTTCTTAAGCTCTGTGACCCGATCACTGGACACCAGCGGTGATCGGGTCCGTTGGTCCCGTGGCCGTGGTCATGGAGCTCCCGACTGGGTCGCGAGCGTGGCGCACCCGCGACCCCACGGCTAGGCAATTAAAGGGGACGTACCTGTACGTGCTTTTGCCTAGCCGTACCATTCTGCCGACGTAAATGTGCAGGAGGCGGTCGGGAAGTGGTTAAAGTCTGGTACACTAAGTCCTCCCTGGTCTTTTTCCAGTTGCAGGATCCTTAAAGATATTCTAGGTTTCTTATTTTGCCAAATGAGTTTTGTGATTGATTAAGGTTTTAATAATTCTAAAGTACGCCGGAGGGATATAAATTGGGAGCATCTGGAATTTGTACAATATTTTAGGCTGTATAATAATTTTTAAGGCATTTATCCTTCCCATCCAGGACAAAGGTTTTGTTGTAATTCTCCTTATTTCTTCTTTTAATTCATTCTAAAAAGGTATATAATTAGCCTTATAGATTTTATCGATTGATGTTAATTTTATCCTTAAGTACTTAATTTCCGTCTTCCGTGAGAAGGGAAATTCCTTCTGGAAACTCTGCTCTTCTTTTTGGGTAATATTAACATTTAACACTTCTGATTTCCCTGGGTTAATTTTGAAATTGAATAGTTCCACATATTCCTTAATTATCCTTAACAGATTTGGCATGGAGATTCGGGGGTTGGAGACGTAAAACAGTACATCATCCACAAATGCAGCTAACTTGTGTGTCACCTCCCCAACTCCCACCCCCCCCCCCCCTATATTGGGGTTTCCCCTAACCGTCTCCAGAGATGGTTCCAGCGCCAGCACAAATAATAATGGTGACAGCAGGCACCCTTGCCTGGTTCCGTTGTACATCCTAAAGGAGGGGGATAGTATTCCATTAACTCTTATAGCTGCAGTTGGGCTGCTATAGAGTACTTCTATCAAACTCAAAATTCTAGGGCCAAAACCCATTCCTTCCAAAGTTCCCATCATGAATCCCCAGTCTACTCGGTCGAAAGCTTTTTCAGCTTCAATCGATAAGATAAGAGTAGACTGGGGATTCCACTCTCCCGCATTTTCTGGAGCAATAACAGTGTTCTTACTCCGTTATCTTTTCCTTCCCTCCCTACTTCAAATCCTACCTGATCTGGATGGACTAGGCTTGGCATTAACTTTTTTATCCTGGAAGCCAACACTTTAGCAAACAGCTTGGTATCTGTGTTAAATAATGAGATTGGTCTATAATTAGAACAGATTGTCCTCTCTTTCCCTTCTTTCAATACAGTAGTAATTGTAACTATCGAGGCTTCTTTGCTCAGTCCGTATCTACTTCCCAGACCATTAAAATATGCACAAAGTTTTGGGGCTAGTATTTCTCTGAATTTTTTTTAGATATTCCATAGTAAAGCCATCAGGCCCAGGGCTTTTCCCTCCCGCAGACTCTTTTATTACCTGATCTATTTCTTGTACTGTTATTGGCTTTTCCAACTCCTGAGCTAGCTCCTCTGATAATCTGGGGACATTTGCTTGGAGTATATATTCCTTAATTTTTTCTTTTCTTTGAATCTCTTGTTGTCCTATCTGTCTACCCTTAACTGAGTATAACTGCTTATAGAACTCCCTGAAAACTCCTGCTATATCCTTGGTATTATGTATCAGTTCTCCTTTCTTATTTAATATTTTCTCAATATAGTTTATAGATCTTTTTTTCCTTAATATCGTAGATAAACACTTACTATTTTTATTCCCCCATAGATATCTCTCTTTCGCTATCCTGTTATGTTGTCCTCATTTCCTGCTCCATTAATTCCTTTAACTCCTCTCTTTTAATTATTATTTTATGCTGAAGATCGAAATGCTGTTCCCTTTTCATACTTTTCTCTTTATTATGGGAATGTTCTAATCTATAGATTTCCTCCCTTAGTGCCCTTCTCTTATTGTTTATTTCTTTCTTTCTCTTTACACCCAGTGAGATATATATTCCTCTAATATAGGCCTTATGGGCCTCCCAGATGGTATTCTCTGCAGTCTCTCCAGTTTCATTGATGAGAAAGAATAACTCTAACTCATATCTTATTATTTCCTCTCCCTCTTCATCTAATAATTCCTTATTAAGTTTCCAAGAAAATAGTGGTTTCTGCAGACCGGGAATTTTGATTTTCATAATCATTGGAGCATGGTCTGACACTGATCTTATTTCTATGTTTGTAGATATTACACAATCTAATACCATGTGTTCCACCAACCAATAATCAATCCTTGTGTATGTCCCATGCACAGGGGAAAAAAACGTGAAGTCCCGTATCTTCGGGTGTTGTGTTCTCCACACATCAACCAGCTGGTACTGATATAGCTGATGCTTTATTGCTCTTAGCTGTATGTTCCCAATCCCCTGTGCATGGGACGTACCGGATTCATGCAGAAGTTTAGGTCCCCGGCAATAATCACCATCCCACTCTTAAACTCCCATAGTTTTTCAAGAGTTTCTTTCAGAAAAATGGTTGGGCCTCTATTAGGACAGTATATATTGACAAATGTGTAATTTACGCCCCATAACTTTCCCTTTTAGAAATAGGAACCTTCCCTCTGGGTCCCCTAGCCTATCCTCCAGGGTAAAGCGCACCTCCCTTCCCATACCAATAGCCACCCCTTTGAATTATTGACATTGAATCACCATAGTACCACTCAGGGTATCTCGTGGAATATAATCTAATCTTACTTTCATGTGATATATGGTTTCCTGAAAGAAAACAATCCCTGTATCATACTGCTCAATCCCATTCAATAATTTATACCGTTTTGCTGATATATTTAGGCCTCTGACGTTATACTTCAAGAAGTTAACTGTAGACATATTTTGTAAAGAATACCTTCTGTTTCCTTCTACGTTTACTCAGTCCCAGATTGGAGGTCCATATTCTCAAGGTTCTAGACTGTAGGTTCTTTTTTTTCCCCCTCCTCCCACACCCCCTCCCACCACACTAGGATTGGATATACTACTTGGTTTGAGTCTCCACAGATCGTGAGGATACCAGTTTTATGTGTATTAACTAATGAGAACAAGTGGGAGAGGAAGGTATAATGGGTTCTTATGCGGGGCATAATAAGAGACAATAGTAACTTCATAGTCTAATAAGTGGCCAGAGTAGTAGGTATCTTCCCTCAGGATCTTTGATCTCTTTTTGTAGGAGTGGTGTGGTGAAAAGCTATTAAGACATCTCTCTGTTTGGTAGAGGCTGAGGTGGTTTATACCTGGGGGTATTGTCGACTGAAGAATTTTGGAAATGATTGTGTTGAAAAGTGTGTTTCCTGTAAACGTACCACTTGTGCTTTGAGTTTGGAAAAGTATTGAAAGGCCTTGGTTCTCTTTGAAGGGGAGTTGAGTCCCTGTACATTGAGGGTTAGGATATTTAATGTCATTATTCAAGGAAGGGGTCTGTTGCTAGTATAGTTAGGAAATAGAAAGTATAAGTAGTATCTGGTAGTTGAAAAGGGTGTGAGAAGCTTTGGTATAGGGAAGAAGGTAGCTCCTATGTGGAGCAAGTATCCAAGGGGTGATGTGAATCACCAGCCAATGGATACTGTGGGTCTAAAGAGTATCCGATCAAAACTTTGGGTACTTGATGATCAAATGGAATGCGCAGTGCCTTATGATCAGGATTATGACAGCCATTTAAAACGGTCTATAAATTTAGAAATAAGCAAGTCATTAGAACTATTATATAATTATACTCGGTGTATTAACAAAAGTATTAAAGAAAATAAATTAGTATGAGATAAAAATAGGACTAGCAAAACATATTTAAAGTCGTCTTTGTTTAAGATAATTTATAGTGCTATCTCATTGGTTATAACTGTCCTGTACCCACTGATTAGGGAAGTAAAATCCCCAATCATAGGTCCAGGAGAGAATAATAATATATACTTTCTTATGAAATGAAGATATTGTAAACCTACCGAGTATTGTAATTATTTTAACATTTAAATTAAGAACCTTATATTGTGATAGGGTGTAAAGCCCATCACATTGTTATTTACTGATGCTGTCACAGAATATGTGATTTAAGGAAGGATATGCCCTAGAGGCCATATATCACCTATAAGAAATATAACATCAGTCCATCTGTTCTTGAGCTGATGGTGGTGAAGCAGTACGGCATCTTTTATGTGTACTGGAGTGATCTGAAAGATTACAAGTGTCCTGTGGATTTTAAGGAGAGTTGGATGTTGCTCGATGTTTGGATCCCTCAGCTGTACCTTCTGGTGTTGACAGGCGAAGATCATGAATTGCTCCAATGAGATCATCTTCCATTTTACATGTGTAGGAAGAGCCTCTGTGAGAAAAGCAGACAGCAAAAGGGAAGCTCCAGCGATAAGAAATGTGATAATGTTGGAGAATCTGCAAATGTGGCTTCATCGCCTTTCTTTTCATTAGAGTTTGCTGTGAGAGGTCTTGGAAAATCTGGTATCTATGCCCCTGAAAGATCAAGGAATCTTTTATTTCATACTGCTTCCATTAGTTATGCTTTAGTATGGAAGTAATGTAATTTTATTACAATATCTCTATGAATTCTGTCCATCTTCAAGCGTTCTATAGGAATAGATGGGGCAAATTCCGGGAAAAGCGCAGTAATCGATTCAAATTCGTCCATTTTATGTTTTAAGACAGATGTGCGACGGCCCACCTCGCGTTTCTCCCGTGTGAGTTTCTCAGTAATTGTGTCTGAGGTGTTTTGTAGAGCTTTTTGTAATACTCGCTCAAATTGACATATGTCAGGGCCAGGAGGGGAATTCTGTAATGTAATGGGAGTCATTCCAAAATCAAAATCCATCGTGTGTGTGTGTGTGTGTGTGTGTGTGTGTGTGTGTGTGTGTGTGTGTGTGTGTGTGTGTGTGTGTGTGTGTGTGTGTGTGTGTGTGTGTGTAGGGGTAATCCTTATTTGTGCCTTTTTCTGTGAGGGAGAATTGCGGGAGAATGATGCTGCCGCCATTTAAGTAGCAGTTTCAGTCAGCGCTGTTTGAGCTTTTACAGTTTTTTAGTTTTCGATTTTTTTTTTTTTTTTTCCCCCGCTGTACATAGTATCAAATTTTGCTCTGAAGTCTCAGTGACAAAAGTATAATTTTTGTAAAGTGGTGTGCTGCTATGACTTGCCATTATTAGCTGTCAGGTCCCGGTATCCGCAGAGCTCTAAGCATGCGCACTGTCAAACGAATTGCCCTTAACTGGATTAGAAGGGATCATCTTACACTGAATGCCTGGACCAACCAACACTACAACATATCCAAATTTAGGGTTCCTAGCATTAAGTGGCCCGAGATACGGGGCCCCAAAGTCTGTTCGGAAAATATCATTCTCTGCTGCAGAAAAGTGCTTGACATTTTCCAACCCAAATTTCTTGTCTTGGGGCCACTTGGCGCTAGGAACCCCAAAAACCCCAACACTACAACATATCCACATTTAGGGTTCCTAGCACCAAGTGGCCCCGAGATACAGGGCCCCAAATTCAGTCAATTGTGTCCATCTGCAGCAATGTCATTTCGGGACCCTTTGGGTCCAGAGACCCCAAATTTTGGCTGCAGCTAGGGGGCATCTAGGAATCCTTAACTAATTTGAAGTTCAGGGGACCTATGGCTGCAAATGGGCACAGTGAGGCTGAAAATGGGCATTGTTGACCCTCTTTTCCACTTACAGTAGCTGCGCATTTCTCACCCTAGGCTTATACTCGAGTCAATACGTTTTCCCAGTTTTTTGTGGTAAAATTAGGTGCCTCGGCTTATATTCGTGTCGGCTTATACTCAAGTATATATACAAATGCCACAAGATTTGATATACCTCAGACTTTATCCTGTTTTTTACTGCATTTTGTTTTATTTTGACACGTATGCACAATTGGTGAATAAAAACCTTTTAAAAAAAAAAAGGTGGAGGGTAGTGAATGGAAAGAGGAAACAAGGAAATGTAAACCAATAAATAAGTTAGAGGAAAGGGTAGGAAGAGGTACATATTTTAATAAATACGCATACAGAGAGCACTGGGAATATTTGTTTTTTTGTCTTTTTAACTGAGGAGGATCTTTTATTAAGATCTGTGGTGGTGAATCCCTGGAGAAACAAAGAGTGAATATACATCAGGCGCAGGTAGACCTCCTATAATTTAGAGGTCTCTGCAAGGGTGAGTGCATGTGTGTTTCTGTGTGAAGACACATGTTGGACTTTTTGGAAGAATTGTCTAGTGGTGATCACGGGCACTGTCTGTGTGACTGGTGGAAGAATTTTGGAAGATTAAATGTTATGAGATTGTTTTTATGGACATATTTGGGTACTGCACATGTTGATTAGAAGTCTTGTGATTATATGGGTAGCCTCACTTATTGCGCTGCAATATCTAACAAAAATAATTTGTTTAATATATATATATATTTATTTATGAATTACTTTTTGCATTCATCTGCTGAGTCCATAAGCATTTATTTCTTTTCACTGTCTTTTTTTACACACTCATCTATAAAGTTTTATGGATGATAAAGAATTTAAGCAAACAAAAGAGGCATCAGCACAAGGGCCACATCCTACTGACTATAAGTTCTGTCTCTTGTGCTGATTTTGGTGTTTTTTTTTTTGTTTTGCCTGCACTTAAGCTGGATACACACTATACAATTTTCTTTAGATTTTTTCCTTTAGATTTACCAAAATCGTATAATATGAGGTCAAACATAAACACTTTAAATTTGTATGCAATCAGGCAGGTTTTTGCGCTACATAGTTGAAGGTAAATCTAAAGGAAATCTAACCACAAAAGTTGTATAGTGTGTACTTTTAGACTTTAGGGTGGGAGGAGATTTACTAAAGCTGGATCATGCAAAATCTGGTGCAGCTCTGCATATAAACCAATCGGCACAGCTGCACCAGATTCTGAGTGCTTCAGTTTTAGTAAGTATCCCCCCAAGTGCCGGTTCACACAGGGGCCGCTTCAAAGTTGTCCGACTCTAAAGCCGCCCCGTACAGCGTGACTTCAGCACAGCTTGCAAAACTACTTCGGTATAGAAGTCAATGCAAGCCGCTCTGACGTCACCCCCCCCCCCCCCCCCCAAAGTAATATAGGAACCTTTTTCTAAGTCGGAGCATCTTGAGCCGATCCTATTAGAACAGTTCCAATGCAATGCATGGAGCGCAACTTTTCATGCCCCTAATTCACCTGACAGGTCGCCCCTGTGTGAACCGACACTAAGTGTTTTCTCTCAAGACTGTTGCTCAGGGGCTATACCCTATATTAAGGAAGCACATGGAGTGCTATATGCTGACTGGCTAATAGAAGCTGTATTTGATTTTATACAGTATGAATTTTGAGCTGTTTTTAATATTTTGCCATTTATGAAACAATTGCTTTTCTAAAATTACGTTTCAATTTCACTTAGATAACAGATCAGCCTTCATGCACTGGAACCCCAATTCACCCAAACAAACATTACAGGTAAATTTAGTTATGCCTCTTTTTATGCAAATGTGTGTTTAATAAAAGTAAAATTTTTGAAATGTTTACTACTGTGCGACTTTCTTTTTCTTTAAGGCGAATAGCAGCCAACTTCTCAAATCAAGAACAAGCAAATAATAAAGCCACTAAAGACAAATTGTAAGTCTGTATCTTCTTGATTGTGACCTACACTTGTGACAAAAATTTGAAAGCTTAGAGTAAAGATTTATTTTTTTCTTCACATTAAACTCGATAGCTTTGTCTTTCTCTACCTATGTAAGGCTTAGTTCTCATGGGCTGCAAAGAGGTGGTAGAAACAGGCAGTTAAATTGCATTTTTACTGCCCACCTACAAAATAACATGATGATCGCTCAGGTCCATTCACACTGCCACTGCTGTGATGCTTTGTGGTGCGCCAAATAAACTTATTATGTCAAATTTGGCATGTGGTGTCACTTGCCAAACACACCCATACTGTACATACTGTGTGTTCACATAAATCCCTGCCCTCATGGAACTTACAAGCTAAGGTCCCTATCTCACATGCATACTTACACACACTAACTGTTGACAGCATTTAGATAAACTACTGCATGTTCTGGCAGTGTGGGAGGAAACCTAAGTACCCAAGGGAAACCTATGCAAGCACAGGGATAGTATGCAGACTGCATGCCGATAGTGTTCTTGCCTGGATACATAGTAGGGTTGCCACCTGTCCGGGATTCACCCGGACAGTTCAGTTTTTACATCCTCTGCCCGGGTTTCAGACTGCCTGTCACCCGGACACCAGCCACCAGGGCACCCTTAAAAATACTTGACCAAAGTGATCAATGTCTCCACAGTTGCTGGTTGCTAATCAGTCACTGACTATTTTAATGACGTTCTTCTTTAAGGTAGGCTCGAAGAGTTAGCTGTTTGTTAGTATTCAGTGCACATAAAATCATATGTAATGGTAGCGTTTAATTTTTTTCAATGATAGTGCTGATGGATATGTATATCTGTGAGATTATTTCTTGTGGCAAAGCAAACAAAGCCTATTTTATGAGTTCACAAAGGTTTGATTTATTAAACCATACTCATTTAAGCCCATTCACTGTTCTCTGTAATTGGGTCAGCACCCAGTGTTCGCCGTGATGTGCTGTGCATGCCACATTACTGCTTAAGTTTGGGTGCCCAAAGGTGCCCCAGGTCTTGTATAGTTCTAGCAACACCCCTGTATTATACCCAGGCCATCCCCCATGACCACCAACCCCATATAGTACACAATACTCCACTCCTGGGCTGATTTAACCTAACATTTAAACAGACTGTTTTCAAAGTATTCATTGACATTTTTTTCGAAGCATTGTCCATCTCACTACACTATTTGAATGGAACACTAAATAAAATGAAATGGGTATTGCACTCAAGTAAAAGAATTGATGGCATGCATGTAGGTAACTCAGTCCTCGGGGCACATCAGATGTAAAAGTCTGTGCAGCCATTGTTAGGGTGCAGGGATACAGACTGCGCTGCTGACACACAGAGGCACCAGTATGTGGATCAAGGAATGCCACTGGAAGACAATTGCTGGGCACTCTCACTCCTCCCAACTTCTCCCAACTTGGGAATGTACCCTCATAAACTAATCGGTTGCAGTCATTCCCAGACTCATCTTCTGTATCTTTTTGACAGCTAAAATGTTCAAAGCTAAAGTATGGAATTTGTGGTTTATATTCCAGGTGGGTTATTCCATAATGTGCTAGTATGCAGAGCAAATTGGCATATTATAGCAGACTTGCCTGTCAAATAGAGCTCTTTAACGCTGCAGTGTGATTGACTTGGTGAACCCCTAGCGCTTCCATCTTTGCCTGGTCTTCCTTCTGGGTTCAGTGCTTTCAGCTGTTTGGCTGGGCTGCAGTGACTTGACTGCGGCATAGATCTGTAGATATGGGGCCTTGAATGTTTACTGAGCTGCGCATGCGCAGCTCAGTGTACATGATGGCTGCCAGGCAGGAGAAAGCATTCATGACAGAAGAGACTGATAGGGTCTCTTCTGTCATAAATACCTTGCCTGTCAGCAAATTTTTAAGATCAAAGTTTACTACCACTTTAACCCTTTCATGCCTAAGCCTATTTCTGGCATTTGTTTCGTAAAATTTTTACTGTTAAAATCCATATTTTTTGCTAGAAAATTACTTAGAACCCCCAAATATATATATATATATTTTTTTTTTGCAGAGACCCTAGAGAATAAAATGGCAATCGTTGCAATATTTTATGTCGCACGGTATTTGTGCAGCGGTCTTTCAACCGCAATTTTTTGGAAAAAAATACACTTTCGTGAATTAAAAAATAAACTAAACAGTAAAGTTAGCCCAATTCTTTTGTATAATTTTGAAGAGGATGTTACGCTGAGTAAATGGATGCCTAACGTGTCATGCTTTGAAATTGCGCACACTCGTGGAATGGCGACAACCTATGGTACCTAAAAATCTCCGTAGGTGATGCTTTAAATTTTTTTTTACGGTTACCAGGTTAGAGTTACAGAGGAGGTCTTTTGCTAAAATTATTGCTCTGTCTGATGATCGTGGCGATACCTCACATGTGTGATTTGTACACCATTTACATATGCGGACGCGACTTAAGCATGCGTTCTTCTTTGCTGCACGATCACGCGGGGACGGGGGCGCTTTAAAATATTTTATTTTATTTATTTATTTTTTGACATTGTCCCTTTAAAAAAAAAAAAATTCTGATCACTTTTATTGCTGTCACAAGGAATGTAAACATCCCTTGTGACAGTAATAAGTGTTGACAGGTACTCTTTATGGAGGGATCGGGGGTCTAAAAGACCCCCGATCCCTCCTTTGCACTTAAAAGTATTCAGATCGCCAAAAACAGCGATTCAGAATACTGTGCTTTTTTTTTTTTTGCAGGCATCACCCCGGTATAACCCCTTCAAGCCGAGGCCACATATGTGCGTACGGTCGGCGCTAAGGGTGGTTACTGTTGCACTTATTAAGGAAAGTTTTCCTGCACAGTATTTATAATTAGTTTTTAACGATGATATTTTTAAGATACAGATTCAATCTGTTATGACCACAGTCTAAAAATATGAAATTTATTCACCAGACATGTAATCATACAAAATAGTTACCGTATTTATCGGCGTATAACACGCACCGGTGTATAACACGCACCCCAAGTTTAGGAGGGCATTTTATGGAAAAAAAATACATTTAAGTGTCATTTGCAGCTTGCCCAGCGTCATTTGCAGCCTTGCCCAGCGTCATTTGCAGCCTTGCCCAGCGTCATTTGCAGCCTTGCCCAGCGTCATTTGCAGCCTTGCCGATGTTTAAATTTCCCGCCGCGAGACAGACCGCGCGTGCGCCGCTGAAAAAGACCGAATCACCGATGGAAAAAACCGAAGCGCTGCCGGAAAAGACAGAGCCGACTGTTCGGCTCCGCTCGCAGTCCCGACTCCCTGCTGTTTCGGGAGCGAGCGCAGGGAGGCGGGACTACGAGCGGAGCCGAACAGTCGGCTCGGTCTTTTCCGGCGCCGATTCTGTCTTTTTCGGCGCTGCTCACTATATTTCGCCGCCGGTCGCTGTTTATGTCACTTTTTTGGGGGTATCGGCGTATAACACGCACCCACGACTTCCCCCCCGATTTTAAGGGGGAAAAGGTGCGTGTTATACGCCGATAAATACGGTATATATATTGGTTGACATAAACGTTACATAAAATCTTGAATCTCTTTTGATGTGATACAACAGTGATAAACTTCCCTGTAGAATCAATAACCTTGTAAAATGACAATTAGACTTAATGTCTATATTTCACGAATTCAACCGTTACTATACTGCTGGTAAGTAAGTGGTTAACAGCATGAAATAAAATTGGACGTTTGTTATGTCATAAAATGGAAACTATTCAAAATGAAAAATATATATTGAAAATTTAACCTTTAGAGAAAAATCTACAAGACGGTTATTAATTCAGGAGAAAAATTATCAATTTTAACATATTCAATATATCAATATTTAAGAGAACACCAATGAATAAAAGATAAAATCAACACAACATAATTACCCGTTCCAAAACGGCTACTGGTCTGAATTGTTGGTTACCAGAGTTTTAGAATGGCTGCCATGGCTTTCAAGATGGATACTCTTAAAGAGGAATTACTTCTTGCGACCTCAGAGTTCCAAAGCATAAGGTTTTCAGGAATCTCCATGAATGTAAAAGTGTGAGTAGACGCATGTGTCTGCGTGTATGATTGATGGTAATCGTCTGTTTCTGAATGTTCTTGAGTGTCTGAGTGTCTCTCCTATGGCATCTTTCTTGCTTCTAAATACTATCTCAGACAATAAGATCATAAAATTATAATATGCTCAGCCCAAAAGGTATGGCTTCTTTTCTATTGGTTAAGCAAAAACTAATGATTTACTTTGGTGAATTTCAGGTAATATAACCTTCAACCACTAGGCATGTCTGAGAGCAGAAAATGTGTTCTGAACTATCTTTTATATAAAATGTCCAATTTTCATAATATGTATTTGTTTGTATCCTGGTGAGAAGAATAAATACCTTTTTAAGTATTCTGGTAATATAGAATACACTTGATTAATTATTATCACACAAAATGGTTTCTATGTGTGTGTGTGTGTGTGTGTGTGTGTGTGTGTGTGTGTGTGTGTGTGTGTGTGTGTATGTATGTATGTATGTATGTGTATATATATATATATATATATATATATATATAATCTCTTATAAAAACTGGTCTATCTATTTTTTTTTACCCTAATTCATTCTCTGCATTACCGTAAAAAATGTTTAGACATCAGTATCCACCCCCTCTTATACTTTCCTGAGCCCTCGTTCGATCCAGCTCTGCACTCATCTGCAGCAACTCTCTCCCCCTCACTTTTTGGTCTCACAGGCTTTGAAAAGGCAGAGGAAGCCATTGGCTCCTATTGCTGTCAATCAAAGCTAGAGACGCGGGGGTGAACCCCGCTCTCTATAGATGCAAACAGTGAGGCTCAAGAGCAAGCATGCAAAATTGCCCCCCATATAGGAAGCAGCTTCCTATGGGGGCACTCATCGGAGCCTGGAGCGCCAGAGAGGTCCCTAGGAAGAAGAGGTTCAGGGGCGCGCTGTTTCTCAATTCCAATGCCACTGCACAAAGCAGGTTTGTATAAACCTGTTTGGAAATGCATAATTAAAAAATTATAACAATCACTTTTAAAAAATGTTTAAAAATTGCTGGTTACTTTTTTAAACACCTAAAAATTCTATTCAAGTATTACCATTGCAGCCGATGTAGTCTCGATCTGTCCCCCCACAGCGTGTAAGGCGCCATTCCAAGATTACAAAAGCCACGCCTCCTCCTCCTCCTCGTCCGTGATAGGAGGAACACTGTTTTCCCAGCAGTCAGTGTGCAGTGTTCCGCCTATCACGGACCTCCTCTCATCCTCGTCCATGAGATGAGAATGACAGGACGTCCGTGATAGGCGGAACACTGCACACTGACTTACTGCTGGGAAAATTAGTGTTCCTCCTATCACGGAGGAGGAGGAGGAGGAGGCGCGGCTTTTGAACACTGCCGTCTGTCTGCGTGACACGCTGTTCATGTAGGCAGACGCCGGCGACTCGAGTATAAGCCGAGGGGGGGGGACTTTCAGCCCTAAAAAAAGGGCTGAAAATTTCGGCTTATACTCGAGTATATACGGTACTGCTTAGCAGTTAAAATAGTTGCATTTCCATGTTCTGTGTACTGTGGTTGACCATGTATAGTGAATGCAGGGTCCTGGGTTTAATAACGCGTTAAAGCGGAGTGCCACACATTAAAAGTGATTTTAATTGATCAGACACCTGTCCCACGGTCCAGCAATGCCGGTGCACGAAGCCCCGCTCCTCTCCATGGCGCCAGCATTCTAACTGTGGGCGCCCAGCTGTGGCTTCACGCTGCGTGCTGTGAATGGCCAGGCAATCTCCTGGAACCTGTGACGTGTCCCAGAATATTGCAGGGAGGGAGAGGGAGAGGCGATCTTCCTTCCGGCGCCGTGGCGCCAGGGGAGGAAGTGGAAGCTAGGTGCCTGTAAAAATGTGGCATGTCAGGGGGTCACCAACACTTAAAGCGGAAGTTCCATTTTTGGGTGGAACTCTGCTTTAAGCACACCCTGCTTTGCAATGTTTAGGAGAGGGCTATGGAGTAAAGTTTAACATAATTAACCGTGTCTGTACTATGTTGGCAGCATTTCATTATCGGTCTGTCATAATTAAGGATACAAAAAAAAAAATTGTGTGTGTAATTTATTTATATATATATATATATATATATATATAATATATATATATATATATATATATATATATAATATACACACACACACACACACACAGTGGATATAAAAAGTCTACTTACCCCTGTTAAAATGCCAGGATTCTGTGATGTAAAAAAAATTGACAAAAGATAAATAATTTCAGAACTTTTTACACCTTTTAATGTGACCTAAAAACTGTACAAAACAATTGAAAAACAAACTGAGGGGGGGAGTAAAAACTGGGGGGGGAGTAAAAAATAAAATAATGTGGTTGCATAAGTGTGCGCACACCCCCTTATAACTGGGGATGTAGCTGTGTTCAGAATTAAGCAATCACATTCAAACTCATGTTAAATAGGAGTCAGTACACACCTGCCATCATTTTAAAGTGCCTCTGATTAACCCCAAATAAAGTTTAGCTCTTCTAGTAGGTCTTTCCTGACATTTTATTAGCCACATCCACACTACAGCAAAAGCCATGGTCCGCAGAGAGTGGCTGTGAACAAGGCTTATCGCCGAAACTAGTCTGCTGCTGACTGTACTCACTGTGAAGGCTTGAAAAGAAATACCCTTGAAGTTATGGAGTTGCCGGCTGCTTTTATTCTATGAACGATGGTCCGCAGAGAGCTTCCGAAGCATCAGCGGGATCTCCTTGTTAACCACTTTCCTACCGGCGTATAGACAAAAAGTGTCTCTTTACCCTTGTGACTGGCTTTGTCCAATCACAGCCAGTCACATGTGTTGTGCTCGTGCGTGCCCCCGAGGCGATCAGGGATGAGGCGTATCACTCAGTCACAGCCCATCCCTGATCAGGGTAAAGAGCCAATTAGAATTGGCTCTTTTATTTATTTATTTTTTTTTAACATATTTATTTATTGATTTTATCCAAAAAAAGAAAAATATATTAGATATGTATTAACATTTATATCTTGTAAATACTTCTCTTTCATACAGGTATGTATTAACAGTTACATCTTGTAAATACTTCTCTTTCATCTTTAACATTAGCCGAACAGGGCTTACTAGTAATGACCGAATATCGTTAAAAGTTCTTTCCTCCATTGAGGAATCGGGATTTAACTAAAAGTGTATCAGGGTAATAGGTGTGGACCACACAGGGTCCAGCTTCAGTAAGTCATAGTGCAGTAACCAATAGAGTTGCATTCAGATTCCAAAGCAGCCGTACACACACATACATTCACACCCACACATACCTGCCTGCAATTATTTCAGGTAGGATGACACTCCAACCCTTCCACATTTCCCCATCCAGTTGACAGGAGCACCAAGCTCACATTAGGACATTTAATATCCCTCAGACACCCCAGACCCCTCAGAGGGGGACAAAACCTCTTATTGCTGAGAAAGCAGGGTGTCATGCCAAAAGGAGTCGGCAATGTCAAGCCAGGGCTGACAGATCTTGGTGAACTTTTTGGGGTAGGCCCTACCGTTATAAATGAGTTTAAAGATTGGTATAACCTTATTAATCATACGGTACAACATTTGAACACTTTGAGCAGATACAGTCCTCCATTGCAACAAAATGAATTTCCTGGCATAAAACAATACTATGCGAACCAGGATTCGCTCATGGGTCCGGTGTAGGAAGTCATTTAGGACACCCAAAAGTCCGACTTCTGGAGTGCGGGGGACTGTCAGATGTAGGGTGTTTTCAAGAAAAGAGAATGTCAGTCCAGAATGTTGACAAGACTGGACAGGATCAAAACATATGCATGTATCCGAAATCAGTGGAGCCACACCTAAAACAGGTGGCCTTGGAGTCCTATCCCATACGGGCGAACCTGGCAGGAGTATCGTGCAACTGATGTATAAATTTAAATTGTACATATTGGTCATTAGACCCAATAAGATCCAAAATACAGACCTCTGAGGCCTCCTCCCATCCCTCCTCGGATACCCCGGGAATGTCTACCATCCATTTCCGCTGAGCAATCTGAAAGGATTTAACCCTAGCAGCCAGCAGGCGTGGATAGATCGTCGTGACCACTTTTTCAATTTCTGGGTATGACAATAGCACTTCCATATGCAATTCAGTGAGCTCCTGGGTCAAACCTTTGAATTTTGCCCAGATGGCATGACATAATAGGAGATATTTAAAAAATAATTTGTTTGTCACTCCACACCTAGCCTTCAAGTCATCAAAGGAGATGAATGCATCATTGACAAATATATGAGAGGCGTGGGTGACACCAAGCAGTGTCCACCACAGGGAGTCGGGGTGACCCAAGAGCTCTAAAAAATTAGGATTTTGCCATAAGGGGGCTTTGGGAGAAACCCCGCCCAAGTTTGTGATCGCCTTATTCCCTTCATGCCAGGCTAGTCAGCTAACTTCTATCGGAGATCCACGGGAGCAACGTTTTGGTATGGATCTGTGTAGAATCTGTGTAGAATGTCAATAAGTGAGGCCCCGGAACCAGCAAGAGCATTCAGTAAAGCAGTGGAGCAGGATGAGGAGGCCTCCAGAAACCAGTCATAGACATATGCAAGCTGTGATGCTATAAAATAATGTTGTAGATTTGGGCAAGCTAACCCCCCGTCAACCTTAACAGCTTGCAGGGAGGCCCTAGCAATTCTCAGGTTTGCCCCCTGCCAGAGGAAGGAGGCTAAAAGTGAATTAATTTTGTTGAAAAGTTTTTTTTATACAAAAAGATAGGAGATGCTCGGAAAATATAAAGAAATTTGGGTAAATATATAATTTTAAAAATGTTTACACGCCCGATTAAATTTAGTGGTAAGGAGGCCCAGGTATGTAGCCTGGTCTCCATGTGTGTTATAATCGGGGTAATATTGAGGGATTCAAAAAGGGATAAGTCTATGTTGATATAAATCCCCAAGTACTTAAATGTGGGTTTGATGGTCAATTCGGATTGAGCTAGGTAGTTGTAATCAAGTTTTGGGCCTATAGGAAACACCACCGACTTATCCCATCCTACTCTTAGCCCAAAAACCTTCCCAAACTACTCCACCACTCCCAGCAGTGAAATAAAGGATTGTTCCGAGCCGTCCAGATAAATTAGGGCATCATCTGCATATAGGGAGATTCTTTCAGACAGCTCACCATAGCAGATGCCACCCACCGTTGCCGTCTGCCGGCACCGCCAGAGCAAGATGCTCTATGGCCAGTACAAACAGAAGCGGCGAAAGCGGGCAACCCTGCCTGGTTCCCCTTTGTAAATGAAACACATCAGAAACATCCTTATTAGTACTTATCCTGGCCCTAGGGTTGGTATAGAGCAGACGGACCCACTTGACAAATTGAGAACTGAAACCCATACGATGCATAGTTTCCCAAAGGAAGGACCAGTTAACAGTGTCAAAGGCTTTTAACACATCCAAAGATAACACTAGTCCACTTTTTTGGACGAATGTTGTCATACGTACTTTTCCCAGGCAACCTGGTCCCTATGAACAAGGTGTAGAATGACCTTCTGTAGTCTCAGATCTAGAATTTTTGCCAACACCTTAACATCACTATTAAGTAGTGAGATTGGACGGTAGGACCCACGCAACAGTTTGTTTCTTCAGCATCGTTTTTGTACCATTCAGCAGGCAAACCGTCCAATCCTGGAAGTTCGGCCGGGGGGGGGGGGGGGGGGGGGGCGGGGGGGGGGGGGGGGGGGGCTGAATAAAGATTTTCATAAAAGGACTGGAATGTCTGATCAATGGTCAGGGTGTCAGATATAATAGAGCCATCAGGTAGCTGAATTTGTGGTATAGTCCTGTCAATATATTCCGTACGGGAGAGATATGCCAACATTTTGCTGTTTTTTCCACTATTTTCATGTAACCTGGCTGACAAATACAGCTGCTGCTCCCGCGTTGCATTAGCCCTATGGAGATCCAGAGTCCTGTGCACGCCCACCAAGACTCCATGGGTGTCTGGAGTGGGAAGCGCAGAGTATTGGGCCCTGGCGGTCTCCAAGGCTAGAAGAGCAGCCTGAGAGGACTTCCTATGCTTGGCGATATTGGAGATGTAAGAGCCCCGCACGTCGCCTTAAAGGCGTCCCATGTGGGGCCAGTAGAAGCGTATCTGGCATCGTCTTCCCAGTAGTGAGACATGTCCTGCCGGACCGGCTCCTGGAATTCGGGGGTAGAGATTCAGAGAGGACTGAGTCTCTACAGCCGAAAGGAGGGCCTGTGGCCCAATAGTAGTTCAACCCTGAGGGCAGAGTGGTCTGATAACATCTGAGGTAGGTAACAGTCTGGATATGAGATCAGATCAGGGGTCCCTAGAGCATAGTCCAGCCTGGAAAGAGTACGGTATGTCCGGGATTGGCAGGAGTATTCCCTGGCCTCAGGAAGATTTTTGTCTCCAGAGATCAACGTAGCCAAAGGAGGCACACCACTGACCAAACAGCTTAGACTCATACTGGGGGGGCTTCAATTGATCCAGACTAGGGTCCAGTACCAAATTAAAGTCACCCAGCACAAGGGTAGGAAGTGTTGGCAAAGTGGAGAACTGTGTGCTCAAATCGGTGAAGATTGCAGCCGTGACGAGGGTGGGGGGGGAGCGTACACCACTAACAGCAGCAGTGGTGTGGCATAAATCTTGCATTGTAGAAACCTTTGGGGTCCAGGACCACTCGGTCACATGAAAAGGGGAGGACTTTTTTATGAGAATGGACACCCCCCTGGCATAATTAGAATATGTGGAGTGGTATCCATGCATGACCCAGTGTGAGGGCAAGTACTTTTGATCCCATAAGGTGCGTTTCCTGTAAGCACAGTATATGAGGCTTATGTGCCTTAAGGAAATCAAATAGGGAGGCCCTTTTAAATTTAGAGTTTAACCCCCTGACATTCCAGGAGATGCATTTGACTATAGACATGGTGAGGCATTAAAAATTGGACAAAGTAAAGCAATGGTATAAACGGTTGATAATATGGGTAAAACAAAGGTTCTTACACGGCTGCAATCCCAGACGGGTGGGAGGGGGCGAGGCAGAAAACCTAAACACACACGCACAACAGACATCCATTCATACAGTAATTCTATGACATACAAAAGTCCATATAGGACAGGCAGTAGCCCAAATGTAACCCCTGCCATACCCCAAAAACAAGGGGCTGGCTTATTCCCCAAACTGCATGTAGATACAAGGAACAGGCAAGTCATCAAACAAATTTAGATTAGGAGTGAACGAACTTTAGCAGAATAGTCATCTCGTAGAGATCTGTATCCTCTTGAGAAAAAACAAACCGGTATGACCCCCATGATTGGTGCAGAAATAAAGCAAAAAAAGCACTTAAAGTGGTGGAACACCCTGAAAATGAAAACTAGAAAAAATGTTAGTAACAATTTAAAAAAAAAAATGTGTTTTTTTTTTCTTACCAGAAATGGCTGTTGCTAGGCAGATCGTCCTAATCTGCCTCCTCCAGTGCCGTGGTGATCTTCTCTTCTTCCGTCTTCAGGTGAATGGGGCGCGGTGTGTTATGGGAACTGTGTCCCACAACACACCGCGTTCCCCATTCACAAATGACACTCGCGCATGCGCAGTAGGCCGCGCGCCGACTCGCGCATGCGCAGTAGGCCGCGTGAAGCCGTTTCCCTTACGGAGGATGGCGGCGCTGGATCCGGATAGCCGAGGGACATCTCAGCCTCCACGAACGACATCGCGGGCGCCCTGGGAGGGTAAGTGTACTTATTAAAAGTCAGCAGCGATTTTTTTTTTAGCTGCTGACTTTTTAAAAAAAAAATTTTGAAGGTGAAACCCCGCTTTAAGCTGGGGAACAGATCCCGATCAGGTAGCAGGTGCCCGGTCAGACATGCGGCCAGACTGGTGCAGGGATTCAAACCAGGAAAGGGCATTTGCTGGGGTTTGGAAAAAATGCACCTGGCCTTGGTGTACAACTCTCAGCGTGGCAGGAAACTGCATAGAATACTGTATGGTCTTCTCCCTCAGTTTTTGCTTGATGTGTTGGTACTTAGCTCTTGCAGCGCAAACTGCTGGGGAGTAATCCAGGAAGAGGGACACTGATGCATTATTCATTTTCAGGCTCCCTTTTATGCGGGCAGGACGCAGGATAGCGTCCCTGTCCCTGTAGTTTAGGAGACGGATCAACATGGTGTGAGGAGGGTTGCCTGCAGGGAGCGGTCTGCCAGGAACTCTGTGGGCACGCTCCAGGACAAAACAGGGGGATAAACAGTCCTTTCCAAATTCCTGTGTGAACCTGGCATGTCAGAGTGATTTACCTTGACTATTTTGAGGACATCCAGCAGAGTGGGCTCCGGTTCGCTGAGGGAGCGGAGGTCACGGGAGATGGTGGCAATGATGGATCTGGTTCCTCTCCAAAGAGATCCGGTGTGGATGTCGGGGATGCCTGTGGTACGGTGGAGCGGCGGCCATCTTGGCAGGAGCGCGTGGTGATACTCATCCTGGCCGGGGAATGTTTCTTCCCCTTTCTCTTTCCCATCCACCAGATTCCTCCGAAAAAGGATCACAGGGTCTTCCTCGAGTGTTTGGGAGATGTTTTAGGCGATTTAGAGTGGCAGGTAAGGAGGATTGCATAGGATTGTGCAGAGGGATCTTGGAGCTGCTAAGAGAAGTCCCCTTATGTGCTGCGTAAGGTCACGCCCCCTAGAATTGGCTCTTTACCACGTGACCGGCTGTGTCCAATCACAGCCCGTCACAAATGTCAACAAATGGCTGTAGTGCTGTTTCTGGGTTCTCCTCCTCAGTGTGTGAGGAGGAGACCTGAAAAAAAAGTACAATGATGTGCCCGATTGCCCCCCAAATAAAGAGGTCCTGTCACTGGCCAACCCAAGTACCTGTCTGCAGCCCATCAGAGTACCCGAGTACCAATCTGCGGCCCATGCCTCATAGAATATACGATGGGGTGTTTGCTTTTCAAAATGGGGTCATTTTGTGGGTAATTCCACTGCCCTGGGGGTCCAGGACCTTCAAAAGTGTGATGGGTAGTCAGGAAATTATATGTGTAATTTATGCTCCTAGAACACCTGATGGTGCTCCCTGCATGCTGGCCTGGCTGTATAAAAGTCTCACACATGTGGTATCACCATACTCAGGCGGAGTAGCAAAATGTATTTTGGGGTGTAATTTTTGCTATGTACATGCTATGTGCTAGAAAAATCTTATGAATTGACAACTTTGTGTAAGAAAATGTTTTCATTTTCTTTCCATGTTTTCCAAAAACCTGTGGGAAAAATGACATGTTCAAAAGACTCATTATTAGAGTTAAGCGGACACCTGTATGTTCGGGTTCGGCCGAATTTCGGAAAAAAGTCAGAGTTTGGGACCGAACTTGACCCAAACTTGACCCCGAACTCCGAACCCTATTGAAGTCAATGGGGACCCGAACTTTTGAAGACTAAAATGGCTGTAAAAAAGTAATGGAAAGGGCTAGAGGACTGCAAATGGCAACAAAATGTTGTTAAGAGCATGGCAAGTGTATAGGGAAATAACTTAAAATAACATAAAAAAATAAAAATATGCTGCAGGCCCCCTTCTCAGCAGAAGAGGTACAGGAAGTCATTAAGAACCTCAGAAACTCAACGGCATGATGCCGCACATATGGTGGTAATGCCCCAGAATACGCCCTTTCTGGAAAAAAAATATTCAATTTAATGGATAAGATAGTGGGAAAATAAAATACTTGGAAATTAAAAAAATTATAATCTTGACCTAGGAGGACGAGGTCCATATGGAATAGGAGGTTGAGGTGGCGGTGGATGTGGCGGTTGAGGAGGAGGAGGTAGCCAACGCTGGTTCAAAAATACAACAATGGCTGGGTAAGGCTGGTGGTGATGTGTCAAATTCTGTCCCCCGTCGCATAGTGTCCGCCCTGTACTGCGCTTGCTCAGTACATAGGACAAGGGGATTTAGAAACTCTCCGAAGACGATGCACGGTGAGTCCAAGTTCAAGCCACATCATGCGAGGTTGAAGCCGAGCCAAGCGAGGCCGTGCCCGAAGTGTGGCGAGCAAAGCGAGCCCGTGAGGGGCCCTGTTACTATGTGCTACCGTATATCCACTGGTGGGGCTTGAACCTGCACATACGGCGCAGGCGCCATTCATCTTCTGAGATTTTGTGAATCTCCTTGTCCTCCGTACTGCGCAAGCGCTGCGCCTGCGCAGTAAGTGGCCAGACACTATCGGATGGCCAGACGGTTTTTGTCAGAACACCTGTATACATGTCTATTCTGCACAAGGTACGGACAAGTCCTGTGGGATCCATGCCTGGTTCATTTTAATGAACGTGAGCTTGTCCACATTGGCTCTGGACAGGCGGCTGCGCTTGTCTGTGATAACGCCCCCTGCCGTGCTAAATACAAGTTCAGATAATACACTGGCTGCAGGGCAGGCCAGCACCTCCAAGGCGTAAAGGGCAAGCTCAGGCCATGTGCCCAATTTGGAGACCCAGAAGTTGAAGGGGGTAGACCCGTCATTCAGTATGTGTAGGCGTGTGCACACATACTGCTCCACCATGTTGGTGAAATGCTGCCTCCTGCTAAGACGTTCCATCTCAGCTGGTGGTTCTGGTTGTTGTGGCGTGCTGACAAAGCTTTTCCACATTTTGTCCATGCTAACCCTGCCTTCCGAGGTGCTGGCGGTGCCCCGGCTGCGTTGGCGACCTCTTCCTCCTCCTCTGCCTTCGCCTGGTGCTGCCACCGTACCCCCGCTGTCAAGTGTGAATGCCACCAGCAGCGTGTCTACCAGCGTGTGCTTGTACTCGCGCATCTTACGATCACGCTCCAGTGAGGTACTTCAGGATGGCACGTTGTACTTGTAACGGGGATCCAGCAGGGTGGCCACCCAGTAATCAGCACCAGTTAAAACGTGGGAAACTCCGCAGACTTTGCGGAGACACTGCAGCATGTAATCGCTTATGTGTGCCAGGCTGCTGCATGTGTTTTTGCAGTAGCAGAATACACCCAGAGTATGTACAGTGTGTAGCTCAAACTGCAGAAAATGCTATGAAAACAAAAAAAATTTCACTCAGATTTTTTTTTTGGAATAGCGCAATAGAAGAAAAATCGATTTGAATATGTCACACTCCTGCAAACATGCAAAATTTTATTTTTTTGCAAAAGCAGAATACACCCAGAGTATGGTGTATCTCACAGTAACATATGCAGTGCTTGTGCACTGAGCTTGCAGATAAAAGTTTCTTAAGTTTTAAATTGATTTTTGAATCTGGATAATTCTCTCTCCCTCAAAGCAGACAGACACATGAACCTTGCCCTACACTCTATAGCTATATATAGATCGCTGACTAATTAGAAGATATTTCATGAATGTGGACTGACTCCTATCATGTAATTCTCTCCCTCACAGCAACAGCAGCCAGGAACCTGTCTAAAGCAGAGTGACGTGCTGTGCTGTGTGCCTCTAGCTTATATAGAGGCTGGGTCACATGCTGCACTGGCCAATCACAGCCATGCCATTAGTAGGCATGGCTGTGATGGCTTCTAAGGGCACACTAGTGAAACTAACATGGATTGGCTGCCCTGCAGCTTTTAAAAAGGCGCCAATACATCGCCGAACACCGCACCCGAACCCGAACAACGTTCGCTCAACCCTACTCATTATGCCTCGTAGAACATAAATTGGGGTGTCTGCTTTCCAAAATGAGGTGATTTTGTGGGTAATTCCATTGTCCTGGTGCTCCAGGACCTTCGAAAGTGTTGCTAATGAAATTAGATGTGTAATTTATGCTCCTAGAATGCCTGATGGTGCTCCTGGGCCTTTCTATGTGGCAAGGCTGTGAAAAGGTCTCACATATGTGGTATTTCCATACTCGGGAGGAGTAGCAGAATGTATTTTGGAGTGTAATTGGAAGTATGCTTATGCTGTGTGTGGGAAATAACTTAAAAAAATTATTCTGTCCTGACATTTCAGGGCCTCAAGAAATGAGATTATTTTTACCAAAGATATGTAGCGGTATAAATTTGTGGCCCAAATTTATGAACAAAAATGACTTATTTGCAATATTTTATATTAGAAACTAAAAAAAGATGGGGGTTTTTTTCGTTGTGTTTTTACTTTTTAAACTCAGTGGTGATTAACCACTTCCCACCCGGCCAATGTACATATACGGCCGGGTGGGAGCCGTCTACTTCTGAGTGGACGTTCAGGAACGTCCTTCAGAAGTAGAGGGATCGCGCGCGTGCCTGCGCAGCGGCACGATCCCGATGCGGCCGTGTCACCCGGACACGGCGCATCTCGGATCGGCAGGAGGGCTCGGTGATTGGCCCTCCTGATCACATGACGGCCGTGTCGAATCACGGCTGTCATGTGATGTAAACAAACAGCCGGTTGCTAGGCAATCGGCCCTCCTCTCCTCACACGGAAGTCGTCGGTGAGGAGAGGGGAGCGGATCGCTGCAGCCGGCTGGTGATCAGTGAGTATTAGCTGTTTTTTTACTCACTGATCACCAGTCTAGGGTCCCCATAGTAAAACACACATGTCCCCAAAACACACATGTCCCCAAATAATAAAAATATGTGTCCCAGTAAAATAACATGTGCCAATGATTATCTGCACACATATGTCCGTGATCACCTGCACACCCCTTTTACATGATCATTTGCGTACATATGTCCGTGATCACGCGAACCAATTATTATACACTTAACGGAATTTTTTTTACAAAAAACATGTAGCAGAATACATTTTGGCTTAAATTTATGACAACATTTGATTTTATTGGATTTCTTTTAAAAAAGAAAGGAGAAAATATAGTTTTTTTTCAAAATTTCCGCTATGTTTTCGCTTATATCGCAAAAAATAAAAAACAGAGTCGCGAATAAATACCACCAAACTAAAGCTCTATTTGTGCGAACAAAATGATAAAAAATTCATTTGGTTACAGCATTGCATGACCGCAATAAATAAATACCACCAAACTAAAGCTCTATTTGTGCGAACAAAATGATAAAAAATTCATTTGGTTAAAGCATTGCATGACCGCGCAATTGTCACTAAAAGTGTGAGAGCGCTGAAAGCTGAAAATTGGTCTGGGCAGGAAGGGTGTTTAAGTGCACAGTAAGCAAGTGGTTAAATACCAGCAAAAGAAAGCTATATTTGTGTGAAAGAAAATGATAAAAATGTTGTTTGGGTACAGTGTTGCATGACAGAGTAATTTGTCATTCAAAGTGTGGGAGCGCTGAAAGCTGAAAATTGGTCTGGGCAGGAAGGGGGTATAAGTGCCCTGTATTGACGTGGTTAACCACATAAGCCCCAGACCATTTGGCTGGCAAAAGACCAGAGCACTTTCTGCGATTCTGCACTACGTCGCTTTAACTGACAATTGCGCGGTCGTGCAACGTGGCTCCTAAACAAAATTGACGTCCTTTTTTTCCCACAAATAGAGCTTTCTTTTGGATATCGCCTCTGCGGTTTTTATTTTTTGCGCTATAAACAAAAAAAGAGCGACAATTTTGAAAAAAACACATTATTTTTTACTTTTTGCTATAATAAATATCCCCCAAAAATATATAAATAAAGTTTTTTTTCCTCAGTTTAGGCTGATATGTATTTTTCTACATATTTTTGGTTAAAAAAAAACGCAATAAGCGTTTGGTTTGCACAAAAGTTATAGCGTCTACAAAATGGGGGATAGTTTTATAACATTTTTATTATTTATTTATTTTTTTTACTAGTAATGGCGGCGATCTGCGATTTTTATCATGACTGTGACATTATGGCGGACACATCGGACAACTTTGACACATTTTTGTGACCTTTGTCATTTTTATAGCGATCATTGCAATTAAATTGCACAGATTACTGTAAAAATTACACTGGCAGTGACGAGGTTAACCACTAGGGGGCTAGGGAAGGGTTAAAGTGGAAGTAAACCCCCCTATCGTTTTCAGCCAAGGAAGCTGCCATCTTTGCCTCTGTTTAATCTTCAACTCCCACGGTGCTGCACATGTGATCCGTTATGTACCAGCCATTGGATGGTTTGACTGTTTGGTTGAGAGCACAGCCAATGTGCAATTAGCATTCCCGGCATGCCTTTTTTTTTTTAAAACTGTTAAATCGATGGGTTTACTTCCGCTTTAAGTGTGTTCTGGAGAGTGATTCTAACAGTCAGGGGGAGGGGTTGTGTGTGACCTATCACTGATCATAGCTCCCGATCACAGGGAGCTATGATCAGTGACACTGTCACTAGGCAGAATGGGGAGTTGCTTGTTTACATTAGCATCTCCCCGTTCTTCCTCTCCGTGAGATGATGGAGGGTATCCCTGTGACGAGCTTGCGCTGCTGGCGGCGCGCACACGATGGCACGGCAGAAAATTCAAAGGGACGTACAGGTACACCCATTTGCCTGCCCGTGGCATTCTGCCGACGTAAATGTACATGCGTCTGTCGGCAAGTGGTTAAAAGGTATCAGTCAGGAGAAAGGTACAAAAGAATTTCCGAGGCATTAGATATACCATGGAACGCAGTGAAGACAGTCATCATCAAGTGGAGAAAATATGGCACAACAGTGACATTACCAAGAACTGAACGTCTCTCCACAGTTGATGAAAAGACTAGAAGAAAACTGGTCAGGGAGGCTGCCAAGAGGCTTACAGCAACATTAAAGGAGCTGTAGGAATATCTGGCAAGTACTGGCTGTGTGGTACATGTGATAACAATCTCCTATATTCTTCATATGTCTGGGCTATGGGGTAGAGTTGCAAGACTGAAGCCCTTTCTTACGACGTAAAAACATCCAAGCCCAACTAAATTTAGCAAAAGCATGTGGAAAAATGTGTTATGGTCTGATGAAGCAAAGGTTGAACTTTTTGGCCATAATTACAAAAGATATGTTTGGTGCAAAAACAACACTGCACATCACCAAAAGAACACCATACCCACATTGAAGCATGGTGGTGGCAGCATCATGCTTTGGGGTTGTTTTTGTTCAACTGTAACAGGGGCCTTATTCAAGGTAGAGGGAATTATGAACAATTCCAAATACCAGTCAATATTGGCACAAAACCTTTAGGCCCCTTTCACACATGCGGACCGTATGTCCGTTTTTCATCCATACGTTTTTGGATGAAAAACGGACATACATGCACCCCTATGGGATAGCGGGTGTCAGCGGATGAGCATCCGCTGACACCCACTATCGTCCGCCTCCGCTATTGTCCGATTCTGCAGACGGAGGAAACCCCATAGAGGAGAGCAGAGAATTGACAGGGCCCTGTAATCAGCCGGCTCAGCGGGGAACAGCTGAGCGATCCCCGCTGAGAAGCGGATCTTCACAGGGCGGATCAATACGGATCCGTCCAGTGTGAAAGGGGCCTTAGGCTTCTGCTAGAAAGCTGAACATGACAAGGAACTTAATCTTTCAGCATGACAACAACCTAAAGCATTCATCCAAATCAACAAAGGAATGGCTTCACCAGAGAAAAATCAAAGTTTTGGAATGGCCCAGCCAGAGCCCAGACCTGAATCTGGGTGGTGATCTGAAGAGGGCTGTGCACAGGAGATGCCCTCGCAATCTGACCGATTTGAATTTTTTTTGCAAAGTAGAGTGGGCAAATATTGCCAAGTCAAGATGTGCCATGCTGATAGACTTGTACCCAAAAAGACTGAGTGCTGTAATAAAATCAAAAGGTGCTTCAACAAAGTATCAGTTTAATGGTGTGCACACTTATGCAGCCATATCATTTTTATTTTTTTTATTTTTACTTCCCTCCACCTAAAAAATTTCCGTTTTTGTTCTTTAACCCTTTCATGACTAAGACTATTTCTGACATTTGTTGCTTGCAAGTTAAAATACCTATTTTTTGCTAGAAATTTACTTGGAACCCCCAAACATTATATATATATATATATATATATATATATATATATATATATATATATATATATATATATATATATATATATATATATATATATATATATATATATATAATTATACATTTTTTTTAGCAGAGAATCTAGAGAATAAAATGGCGATCGTTGCAATATTTTATGTCGCACTGTATTTGCGCAGTGGTCTCTCAAATGCATTTTTTTAGGAAAAAATACACTTTCATGAATAAAAAAATAAATAAACAGTAAAGTTAGCCCAATTTTTTTGTATAATGTGAAAGATGATACACCCAGTAAATAGATACCCAACATGTCATGCTTTGAAATTGTGCACACTCGTGGAATGGCGACAAGCTAAGGTACCTAAAAATCTCCATAGGCAGCACTTTAAAAAAAAAAATAAAAAAAAAAACAGGTTAGTTAGAAGAGTTCTAGTGCTGGAATTATTGCCCTTGCTCTGACGATCATGGTGATGCCTCATATGTGTGATTTGAACATCATTTATATATGCGGGTGCGACTTGCGTGTGCGGTTTCTTTGCTGCGCGCGCTCACGCGGACGTGGGCGCTTTTTTTTTTTTTTTCTTATTCAATTTATTTATTTTTAGTTTTTTACGTTGTTGGTTAAAAAAAAAAAAGTAACACTTTTAAGGAATGAAAACAGTAGGTAGTGACAGGTACCGATTCCTCTTTTGCACTTCAAAGTATTCATATAGCCAAAAACGGCAATTCTGAATACAGTTTTTTTTTTTTTTTTTTAAACTGCGCAATTGGCAGCCGAGTAAACCGGAAGTGACGTCGCTCCGTCGGTATAACAGCCGTGCGCCTTTTATCCGCATCGGTTGTTATCCCTTAAGGCTTGATTCACACTAATGCGTTTTTTGATGCATTTTACAGAAATGCAGGGAAATTTTTTAACATGGGTTCCTATGGAACATGTTCACATCAATGCATTTTTGTGCCTCTGCGTTTTTGGAAAGGGTCAGTGACTTTTTTTTAATGCAAAATGCAGCGTTTTGCATGTAATAGAAGTCAATGGACCCGCATCCAAAACGCAAGTATGGCATTTTTACCGCGATTTTGACGCGATTTGCGTTTTGTGCTTTTTTTTCATTTTTTTTTTCATTTTTTTTTTCATTTTTTTTTTTCATTTTTTTTTTTCATTTTTTTTTTCATTTTTTTTTTTTTCATTTTTTTTTTACACTGTATATAGCTGGTTGCTAAGCAACCACAGTGTGAAAAAAAACGCAAAACGCGGCAAAAACGCATGTCCAAAAACGCGGCAAGCAGCGCAAAAAGCACTGCAAAAACGCTCAAAAGCAACATGCTTGATGTGAATCGAGACTTAAGAGCCGACTGCCCGCTCCAAAAACCTGTACCCGGATGATGCAGAGTTAAATTTCACTTGCCACACCCAGGCCTGATTACTGCCAGACCTGTTAAATCAAGAAATCACATAAATAGAAGCTGTCTGAAAAAGTATAGCACGCTAACAAAAAGCCACACATGTCAATCTAAAAAAAATTCAAGAACATAAGACACAAGTCCATCAAGTCCAACCTATGTGTGTGATTTTATGTCAGTATTACATTGTATATCCCTGTATGTTGTGGTCGTTCAGGTGCTTATCTAATAGTTTTTTTTTTAAATGATTCAGATTAGAAACAAAGCAATGTACATGTATCGGTCTAGGAAGGATTTCAAAGCCTTCTTGTTAAAAAAAGGAAGGGTTTCAAAGACATTTCTACGGCTTTGAAACTCTAGTGAGCCATGGGGAGAGCCATTATACACAAATGGACATAACTTGGAACATTGGTGAACCTTCCCAGGAGTGGCCGGCCTACAAAAATTACACAAGGAGCATGACGACTCATCCAGGAGGTCATAAAAGAACCCAGAACAACATCTAAAGAACCGCAGGCCTCACTTGCCTCAGGTAAGATCAACAATAAGAATAATAATCAACAATAAGAAAGAGACTGGGCAAAAATGGCATCCATGGGAGAGTTCCAAAGCAACTGCTGACCAAAAAGAACACAAAGGCTCATCTCAGTTACCAAAAAACATCTTGATTATCCCCAAGACTTCTAGGCAAAAATTCTGTGGACCGATCAGACAAAAATTCTACATTTTGGAAGGTGTGCGTCCTGTTACATCTGGCATAAAACTAATACAGCATTTTATAATAAGAACATAATACCAAGAGCCATACATGGTGGTTGTAGCGTGATGGTCTGGGGCTGCTTTGCAGCTTCAGGACCTGGACGACTTACCATAATTAACCACTTTAAGACCAGCCTCGTTTTGGATTTTAGGTGTTTACATGTTTAAAACAGTTTTTTTTGCTAGAAAATTACTTACATTATATATTGTTTTTTTTTTCCTAACACCCTAGAGAATAAAATGGTGGTCGTTGCAATACTTTTTTTCACCCCGTATTTGCGCAGCGGTCTTACAAGCGCACTTTTTTTGGAAAAAAATCACTTTTTTGAATAAAAAAATAAGACCACAGTAAAGTTAGACCAATTTTTTTATATATCGTGAAAGATAATGTTACGCCGAGTAAATTGATACCCAACATGTCATGCTTCAAAATTGCGCCCGCTCGTGGAATGGCGTCAAACTTTTACCCTCAAAAATTTCCATAGGCGACGTTTTTTACAGGTTGCATGTTTTGCGTTACAGAGGAGGTCTTGGACTAGAATTATTGCTCTCGCTCTACCGATCGCGGCGATACATCACATGTGTGGTTTGACCACCGTTTTCAAATGCGGGTGCTACTCACGTATGCATTCGCTTCTGCACACAAGCTCTTCAGGACGGGGCGCTTTAAAAAATGTTTTACTTGATTTTATTTATTTTTACACTTTAAAAAAAAAAAAAAAATTGGGTCACTTTTATTCCTATTACAAGGAATATAAACATCCCTTGTAATAGAAAAAAAAAGCATGACAGGTCCTCTTAAATATGAGAAATGGGGTCAAAAAGTCCTCAGATCTCATATTTAGACTTAAATGCAAAAATAAAAGAAATTAAAAAAAATGTAATTTAACCACTCAAGCCTCGGACCAATTTGCAGCCAAAGGACCAGGCCCCTTTTGCGATTCGGCACTGCGTCGCTTTAACTGACAATTGCATGGTCGTGCGACGTGGCTCCCAAAAAAAAATTGGCGTCCTTTTTTTTCCCACAAATAGAGCTTTCTTTTGGTGGTATTTGATCACCTCTGCGTTTATTTTTTATTTTTTGCGCTATAAACAAGCTGTTGCTGCAGGCATCATTCAGATATCCCTGCACAAAGTCAAGGACGTTATATGATGTCCGGCAGGCGGGAAGTGGTTAAAATGTATTTATTTTTAAACACAAAGTTGTCCATTTATACAATATTCCTTTTTTTTTTTTTAATTCTTTATTTTTGCATTTTATAAAATTATACAGACATTTTTTTTTTGTTTTTTAACAATCGTGCTGAATCAAATCCTTAAATAATTAACTTCACCCCCCCCCCCCCCCAAGGGATAAAAAAAAGAGAAGAGAAAGAAAGATAAAAATACGGAAGAAAACGATGGGCCTACCCTGTCTCGCTCACTTCCTTCTATTCCCCTCCGCGCTATCTTTCCCACATCCTTAAGAATCCCTCCGTTTTCCTAAACTCCTCCCATGGCTTCCATAGTTTATGATGTTTCCCCTCTGTATCCTGTCCATTCCACCTTCTTGATCCACTCCTTCATCGAAGGAGTGTTTGGAGTATTCCACGGGCAGGGGATCAGGGCCTTGGATGAGTTCAATAGGTAGGGGATTAAGGTAGACCCATATTGTCTCACTCCCATTTCTGTGTCATGGAATAGACATGTCCATGGTTGTTTTTTAACCCTTTCTCCTGTCATAATATAAATTGCTTCTATTATTTGGTTCCAATAATCCTCTATTTTGGGGCATTCCCACCATAAATGTGAGAATGTCCCAGTCACCTGGCACCCTCGCCAACAGGTTGGCGAGCTGTCATCACTGTATGCGTTAGCTCTCTGTGGGGTTACATACCACCTTGCTAACAGCTTGTATGCCATTCCCACTGTTTGTGAATCCTTTGCTACCGAATGGACAAATCTTAATATCCTATTTCTATGTTCATCACTACTTAACCGGCCTATTTCTCTTTCCCATTTTTATAGATGAGATAGGTATTCATGGTCTGCCTCACGTAGCAATATTTTGTATATTTTTGCTATCCTTTTTTCTAAACTTTGCGGGACTCTACTAATTTCTCTAAGGGTCTCAATTGTCTCTTTCCTCGTAATGGGCCTGGCAGACTCAGTGCGAAGTGCTGTAATTGAGTGTATCTCCATTTATCTAATGCTCTCTGTCCCCATTCCAGAGTGATTTCTTTATACATGAATAGTCTGTTGCCAACTATTGCATCCTGTAGTCTTAAATTGTCTTTATTAGCCCACCTACTAAAGTATAAGGCCCCTTTCACACGGACGGACCGTTCAGATCCGCCTGTCAGTTTTGACGGCGGATCTGAACGGGCGCTCCATGTTACTCTATGGAGCGTCGGATGTCAGCGGAGACATGTCCGCTGACATCCGATCCGGTCCGATCCGCCAAATCCAGACGTATGGACCACACGTCCAGATCCGTCGGATCGGGTGAGATCGGGTGAGATCGGGTGAAAACGGACACACTGTCCGTTTTCATCCGATCTCTCCATAGAGATCAGCGGCGCTCGCAAGCCCCTCCCCGCTCAGTGAGCGGAGAGAGGCTTGTCATCCGCCGGCTCAGCGGAGATCAACGGACAGATCTCCCGCTGAGCCGGCGGACAGAGGCGGGCTCCGTGCAAGCGGAGTCCGCCTCGTCTGAAAGGGGCCTAAGTGCTCTTCCTTCCCGGAGAGAAGAACTTTGTGTCCAGGAGGGGGATTAAGGGTGAATTGTGATCCCATTTGTGTCTCGTATTTATTACATCCCACACCTTTTAGTGAATTTTTTGTGAATCTATTTGTGTTGAGACCTAAATCTCGATATTGTGTATATCCATATCATTTTACCTATTTTTTGTTCTGCTTAGGCGTGTGCGTCCAATCTATTATTCTCGAAATCACTATAGCTTCGTAATATTTTTTGAAATCAGGGGCTGCTAGGCCCCCCTCTGTCTTTTTTTCCTCTGACCATTGTATTAAATGCAATGCGCGCCCATTTTCATGCCCAGATGAATTTTGTTATCATTGATTTTACTTTATTAAGGTATTTCTGAGGAAGGTAGATTGATATAATTTGACAGGTGTAAATAAACATAGGTAAAATAAACATCTTAACTGCGTTTATCTTTCCGAGCCAGGAAAGAGCTTTACATTGCATCCTATTTAAAGTGGAGGGCCACCCTGAAAAAAAAAACTTCATAAAAATGTAACAAAAAATTTAAAATGAAAGAAAAAAAAAAATTTTTTTTTTTTTTTTTTTTTACTTACCAGAAATGGCTGTTGCTAGGCAGATCGTCCTAATCTGCCTCTTCTTGTTCTGCGGAGCTGTTCTGTCTTCTGCTCCTAGCGCCATCTTCTAGTGAATGGGGCGTGGTGTGTTTTGGGAACTGTGTGTCCCACAACACAACGCGTTCCCAATGCACAAAGCGCTGCGTGACTCGCGCATGCGCAGTAGGAAAACGCGCATTGAAGCCAGCATGGCTACGCTGCCTGTTTCCCTTAGGTGGAATGGCGTGCCGAGACCCGAGGGACGATCGATCTCGGGCGGCTGACATCGCAGGCACCCAGGATAGGTAAGTCTGCTTATTAAAAGTCAGCAGCTACAGTGTTTGTAGCTGCTGACTTTTAATTTTTTTTTTTCCCGGCTGGCCCTCCCCTTTAACCACTTGCCTACCAGGCACGAACACCCCCTTCCTGACCAAGCCATTTTTCAGCTTTCAGCGCTGTTGCATTTTGAATGACAATTACGCGGTCATGCAACGCTGTACCCAAATAAAATTTTTATCATTTTTTTCCCCACAGAGCTTTATTTTGGTGGTATTTGATCACCTCTGCGGTTTTTATTTCTTGCGCTACAAACAAAAGAAGAGGGATAAGTTTGAAAAAAAACACAATATTTTTTACTTTTTATTATAATAAATATCCCATTATTTTTTTTTTTAAACAAATTTTTTCCTCAGTTTAGGCCGATATGTATTCTTCTACATATTTTTGGTAAAAAAAATCGCAATAAGCGTATATTGATTGGTTTGCGCAAAAGTTACAGCGTCTACAAAATAGGGGATAGATTTATAGCATTTTTATTATTTATTTTTTTACTAGTAATGGCGATCTGCGATTTTTATCGTGAATGCGACATTGTGGCAGACATATCGGACACTTTTGACACATTTTTTGGGACCATTCACATTTATACAGCGATCCGTGCTATAAAAATGCATTGATTACTGTATAAATGTGACTGGCAGGGAAGGGGTTAACACTAGGGGGCGCTGCAGGGGTTAATATGTTCCCTATATGAGTGATTTCTAACTGTGGGGGGAGGGGACTGACTGGGGGAGGGGACCGATCGGTGTCCCTATGTACAAGGGACACACCATCGGTCTCCTCTCCTCTCCTCTGGCAGGACGTGGATCTGTGTGTTTACATACACAGATCCACGTCCTGCTCAG
Organism: Lithobates sylvaticus; assembly: GCA_028564925.1. Classification (NCBI taxonomy): domain Eukaryota; kingdom Metazoa; phylum Chordata; class Amphibia; order Anura; family Ranidae; genus Lithobates; species Lithobates sylvaticus. The sequence goes on from CM053028.1 coordinate 169,076,948, forward strand.
TTACTGGGCAATCGCGGGTGCCCGGCGGACATCGCGGCCTCCGGGAACGCGCATCAGGTTCCCAGCGACGCGGCGGAGGGCACGCACGCGTGCCTCCTGCGGCGCGTGCGCGCCCCCTAGTGGCTGAAATGTTAGCGCCATCATATGACGGCAGCCCGCCACAAGAGCCGCACCGCTCCGCCGTCAATTGACGGTGGGCGGTCGGCAACAGGTTAAATGCTCTTTAATTTTGTTAAGAAGAGGAATATAGTTGATTTCAAAAAGGTCATCTAATTGAGCTGACAGCTTTATCCCTAAATAGCTTTGTTCTTTCTTACACCACCTAAGTGGTAATTTTGGCTTGGATTGCGCTCTGCTCTTCTGCTGATAACGTTAAATTTAATATTTCCGAATTTGTCATATTTACTTAAAAATTCGATAATTTACCGTATTGTTTCAATTCCTTCAGGACTATAGGGATTGATGTTCTAGGCCTCGATATGTAAAGAAGCACGTTATCCGCAAAATGCGGACGCCTTGTACTCCCTCCCACCTGAATACCCTGAATATCTTCATTATTACATATTGCTGCCATTAGGGGTTCTAACGTAATTATAAATAGGAGCGGGGAGAGTGGGCAACCCTGTCTTGTCCCGTTAAATAAATCAAGGGGACAGGACAGGGTGCCATTAACTCTTATTCTGGCTGTCGGGCGGTGGTACAGAGATTCAATCATATTCCTTATCTTCTCCCCTAATCCCAGGTGTCTCAATACTTCAAAGAGGAACTCCCATTTAAACCTGTCAAAGGCCTTTTCGGCATCAATTGAAATAAGGACAGTGGGGGTACCTCTCCTCATAGCTTCTTGAATCAGGAGTATAGATTTCAGTGAATTATCCCTTCCTTCCCTTCCTTCCCTTCCCTGTACAAATCCCATCTGATCATTATGGATCCATTTTGGCAAACATGACTTCAATCTTTCCGCTATTATTTTTGAGAAAAGCTTTATATCTGAGTTTAATAGCGAAATTGGCCTACTGCCATGGGGTCTTTCCCCTCTTTTAAGATCAGGGTAATGTGTGCCAAAAGTGTCTCCCCTCTAAACTTCTCTCCTTCCCCTACCGTATTAAAATAATTGCATAGTTTCGGCGCTAGCTGTTTAGAAAACTTTTTTTATAGTACCCTATCGGGAATCCATCGGGACCTGGGCTTCCTCCTGAGGTGGTATTTTTGATTGCTCTTTCTATTTCCTCTACTGCTATGGGTGCCTCTAAGGCCTCCATTTCTTCTTTCTCACCCCTTGGGAGGTCCAGGTTCCGCAGATATTCCCTTGTTTCTTCTCTCTGCTTTATCTTCTCTTCCTCCTTCTGATTACTATTGTATAGGTTACCATAATAGTAATGGAATGTGTTTGCTATAGCCGGGGAGGGGATTTGTATGTTGCCTCCTATATCTCTAACCCTCGCTATGAAAGTCCTATTATGTTTTTCTTTCACCCTTCTGGCCATCCATTTACCCGATCTATTTCCCCATTGATACCTTTCCTTATCTATAATATGAAATGCAGCTTTCCTCTCTTGATCTAAACATTCTTCTAGTTCTCTCTTTTTTGTTATCAGCTCCTGCCTTTCCGGGATCCCTTTGGGTCTTGCTCTTTGCTCTAACTCCTTTAATTCTTTATACAAATCCTTTTTCCTCTTATCCCTTGCCTTCTTTCCTGCTCCAATTCCTATCAAAATCCCCCTGATTACCACCTTATGGTCTCCCATACTATTGCACTGGATATTCCTGGTGTCTCATTGGCCTCAACAAAACTGTCCAATTCCTGCTCAATCCTATTTTTTGACTCCTGCTCTTGGATCAAATAATAGTTCAACCTCCAGTTTAACCCCGGTCCAGAGTCCCCTTTTATCTCTAGTTGTATCTTCACTGGGGCATGGTCTGATAGAGTAAATGTTTTTTATTTCTGCCGTTTTAAGGGCCGGCACTAGCTGGTGCTCTATGAAGATATAATCGATCCTAGAGTAGGAGTTATGGACCGGGGAAAAACAGGTATAATCCCGTTCCTTCAAGTGAGTGATCCTCCAGGCATCTTGTAGTTGCCAATTTGCTAATGCTTTTAAAAAAAAATTCTGCCTTTGATCTGTAGTACAGTTTCTCCCTCCTGAAGTATCCACCCTTGGGTCTATACTCCAGTTTAAATATCCTGCTACAATCAATTTACCTTCTTTGAAACCTTCTAATTTTTTAAAAAATTTCTTAACAAATTTATCAGGGTTCTTATTCGGAGCATAGACATTCACAATCGTACATTTCATATTGAACAATTTTCCTTTTAGAAACAAATATCTTCCCTCTGGGTCTACAAGACGCTCCTCAACCTCAAATTTTACCATCTTGCTGAAACCAATTGCTATTCCTCTTGAATGGGGGGATGGAGTATCTCCATGAAACCATACTGGAAAATGGTGTGTGGTCAGTTTGATCCCTGATGTTTGAGTTATGCGTGTCTCCTGGAGACACACTATACTTCTAAATATTGCAGTTCCTTATTTAAATTATCTTTTTTTTTTTTTTAGTGTTTAGACCCCTTAGATTATATGTGATCAAATTAACCACAACCATATCTAATTTTCAATTTGGTCATTCGGAGCCTCTAGTGGGACCCAGGATTATCCTATTCTGGTACTGGGGGAGGAGTGAGTGAGCGAGACAAAAAAAAAAAGGGGGAACCCCCCCTCCCCAACCCCTTCTTCTGAAACACGCCTTCTCGGCTGGACAGACTATTTTTGTTTGTTCTATGGACAGTATGGACACCTTTCTGGTGTCTCTTTTCCATTTTTCCCAAGTGGTGCTCATCCCGGGGCGTCCAGGCCCCCCCCCCCTGTGTCCTCCCTCCCTCCCCCCGACTCATTCACCCTCCATTTCTCCTGATGTTTAAGTTCGCTCCCTCCTCCCCCTGCCTCTATTCCCTTTTCGCTTTGTCTGCGCTAACTGAGGTCCCTCCTCCTCCTCTACCCATCCCGGGAGTGGAGGGGGCTGTATATCTAATCGATCACAGAAGTCTATCAGGTCTTCTGGAGAACGCAGAACTGCGGTGCGCCCATCTTTTTTCCCTATCAGACAGGCCGGGAAACCCCACTGATAGGATATCTCCACTGCTCTCATTAGCTCCGTCAAGGGTTTCAACCGTATCCGTTTCGCTAGTGTCTCCACAGCCAAGTCTGAGTACACCTGCAGCTCTGTGCCTTCATAAGTCACCCCTTTCAATGTCTTTAGCTTCCTCATAATTAGAGCCTTATCTTCTGCGTAGTGAAACCTCACTATTACGTCCCTCGGTTTCTCTGACCCCACGCCTGAGCGCTGCGTCACCCTGTGTATTCTATCTATTTTTAAGGTTTCTGTAATGTCTCTATCCAAAAGGGGATTGAATAGTTGTTGTGCTCTATGTTACTATGGGTCTCTGGCAAACCTTTGATACGCATGTTCTTCCTCCTACTCCTGTGGATTTTTGTTACCTCATAATAAATGGGATTTTTAAGGCAATGTAGTCAACGACTTAAACAATATATAAAAAATAGAAAATTTATTCATGTATCAAAGTAATATAAAAAAAAAGAGAAAACATATCACAACAAATATCTACAAAATAGTGGAAATGTAGAAATCCTACTCCTATTCTCTTGGTCTTCTAACTTGTACATAAGGGCTCTATTTGCTTTTTGCAGGATCGTTACTTGTTCTGCTATCTCATCCAGTCTTTGCTCCTGTACTTCCAATCTGTTCTCTGTCTCCTCTACTCGCCCTAGGACTAAAAAACATCTCTGCCAACATCTCCTTTATTTGTGGGGGTTCCTCCTGAGATCTACGTTCTATGCTACCTTCCCCTGTTAAGCCCACTCCTTCTGCTCTATTTTCCTCCCTTCTTACCTCTTCTACTACTTTCGTTTTAATTCCACTCACATTGTCCCCTTTATTTTCCTCTATTTTCTGTCTATTTAGCCCTGCGCGAAGGGGTGTCCCTTGCCTAGGGCTTCCCTGCGCTTCTTCTACTATGCTAGTGTTGTTCACCATATACCTCCCGGACTTGACGCAGGGTGTCCGCCTTTACTCGTTTTACTTGGTTTACCCCTCATACCGGTCAGAGTCGTGGCCAGGGAGGGGACAGTAAAAAGGAGAAAAGCGGGGAGCCAAGGAAAGGAGGATTACCTAGGTAGATTATATAACGCAGCGTAAAAAACAAATTTCCGTGGCCCGCCAATTGCTAACAATAACCACAGATATCAATTACAAAAAAAAATATGCTAAAGCAGGCTAAAAAAAAAAACAGAACTGTCCTTGTATAGCTTTAAGTGCACCTAGCATCTCAAGGGTGGTGCAATCGAAGCAGTCAATAGGAGGTTTTCAAACCACTGTATCTGGAGTAATAATAATACACCCCCCTATTCCTCTCCGCTGGGCGCCGTATGTCCCGAGGCTTTACTGCTCACTAGGTCTCCTCCAACCAACCATTTATACAATATTTCTAACACACAGCATGTACATACCAAAATGACACCCCAAAATAGATCCTACTCCTCCTGAGTATGGCGATACCACATGTGGAAGATTTCCACAGCCTGGCCACATACAGAGGCAGAGTATGGCTGAGCATGGCTGGTTAAGGCTGGGTATCGCCAAGTATGGCTGGGTATCACAGGGTATCGCAGAGTACTGCAGGGTATTGCATGGTAAAAAAAAAAAAAACATTTTTTTAAAAAATTTTAAAAAATCCATTTTTTTTTTAAATCCCTTTTGAAAAAAAAAATATTTTTGAAAAAATAAAAAAAATATTTTTAAATTAAAAAATATATATTTGGAAGAAAAATATTTTAAAAAATATATATATATATATTTTTTGAAAAAAAAGGAAATAGTTTTTGAGAAAAAATGTTAAGCTTTCAGATAATGATGGGACTTCTTCAACTTTTTTACTACTATTTATACTTTTTAAAATATTAAGCTTTTTTAACACACTTCAGCCACTCCAACCACACAACGGTTACTCAAGCCACTCCGCCCACTCCAGTAGGTGGAGGCAAGAACACTTCACACAATTTCCCCAGAAATTGTAGCTTTTCTAGTGTTACTATTGTCATGATAATGGCTACAATGACCTAAATTCATATAAAACAATTATCCCATATCGTAAGAGAAAATCAACAAAAACTGATGGAACTTGGCCCATCCCCAAAATGCTATAGGGAAGCTTTAATGTTCTCCATATAATGTTCCCCATACTCCTCTCCTTTTTAATTTTTTTTTATTTTACCATTGCCAAGCCAAACTGAAAAATAAGGTGATATAGGAAAGAAAGTTTTCCTTGTAGTTAGTTAGTATCATGACTTTACACAGGCGGTTCATGCTAGAAAACCCTTCAATGTGGCTGAATTAAAACAATTCTGCAAAGAGTGGGCCAAAATGGCTCCACAGCAATGCAATATTTATCTCAGTTATCGCAGATGATTGCAGTTGCCGCCAAGGGTGGCACAACCAGTTATTAGGTTTAGGGGGCAATTACTACTTATATATTTTTATGTAACAACGCTAAAGAAACTACACTTTTTGCTACAATGTAAAGTAGTGAGTGTACAGCTTGTATAACAGTGTAAATTTTGCTGTCCCCTCAAAATAACTCAACACACAGCAATTAATGTCTAAACCGCTGGTAACAAAAGTGAGTACACCCCTAAGTGAAAATGTCCAAATTGGGCCAAATTAGCAATTTTTCCTCCCCGCTGTCATGTGACTCGTTGGTGTTACAAGGTCTGAAGTGTGTGTGGGGAGCAGGCGTGTTTAAATTTGGTGTTATCGCTCTCACTCTTACTGGTCATTGGAACTTCAACATGGCACCTCATGGCTAGGAACTCTTGGAGGATCTGAAAAAAATAATTGTTGCTCTACATAAAGATGGCCTAGGCTATAGGAAGATTGCCAAGACCCTGAAACTGAGCTGCAGCATGGTGGCCAAGACCATACAGCAGTTTAACAGGACAGATCCCTCTCAGAACAGGCCTCGCCATAGTAGACCAAAGAAGTTGCGTGCACGTGCTCAGCATCATATCCAGAGGTTGTTTTTGGGAAAAAGACATATGATGGCTGCCAGCATTGCGGCAGAGGTTGAAGGGGTGGGGGGGGGTCAGCCTGTCAGTGCTCAGACCATACGCCACAGAGTTACTAACGCAATTACTTTTTGGGAGAAGTAATTTGTAACTTAACTAATTACTTTTTTAAAGTAAGATGACCAACACTGGTGGCCACATAAAATATTGACAGTTTGGGCCCAATGTGGACTTTTTCACTTAGGGGTGTATTTACTTTTGAGGGGACAGCAAATCTACACTGTTATACAAGCTGTACATTCACTACTTTACATTGTAGCAAAGTGCCATTTCTTCAGTGTTGTCACATGAAAAGATATAATAAAATATTTACAAAATTGTGAGGGTGTACTCACTTTAGTGAGATACTGTGTATGTATATGTATATGTATGTGTGTATGTGTGTGTGTATATATATATATATATATATATATATATATATATATATATATATATATATATATATATATATATATATATTACTCACACAGTATAGTTATAATATATTGTCTTTTAGGACCCATTCGCATCTGAGCAATGCAGGATTGTTGGAAGAATTGCGTAATTCTTTCTGCATATACAAATTGTGCTAAAATTTGTCTCAAAATACGCAATGTGCTTTTGGGTGCCATTAACAATAATTGGCACCCAAAAGCACATTGTGTATGTTGACACAATTTTAGCGCAATTTGGATGCAGTTAGACATGCATTTTGCTGCACATTTTGTCATTTGACAAATACACTACCAACGTGCCAAAATGCGCATTGAAAAAACACATAGCTATCCATGGCCAAAAAATTGTTCAATTCGGCTTTTTGGGACTTCTTTATGCGTATTTTGATACAGTTTTTTTAACACACTTTTTGCTGCTTTTATCAACACACTTTCTCTAGTAATCTTCCAGGACGGCACACCTGAGAGGATGACTGGTCACACCTGGCAGGAAACACAATTAACAAAGTTTAAAAAGCCCCACCCCTCCCTCTGACCCTCAGTTATTGATTGTGTTTCCCACACGCTGATGGCTGCGAAACCGTTTGTCATTTTTTCAGAGACCTCAGGTCTGGGACCATGGTCGCCCCCTTAATGAACAGACCCAGAGCAGTCAGTGGTGCCTGTGGGGTTCTCTGTTCAAGCATTTTTTAAATGCCTTTACATTAAGAGGTTTCCCTCTGCTCTCCCTAAAAGCATTCCTGAATGGGAGAGGCTGGGGCACTAGGACAGGTGAGTTGTCCATAACCCCAGGGGCCACTCAACCTTCCCTCTTTTCGTTTCCCCCCATACCTGACAGTGGTGGATGGTCAGGGGGGGGGGGCGCTGATACACCCCACGTCGGCCGGAAGCTGGGCTCCAATGGCCGAACGTTTTCTTCTCCTTAGGGAGCCGTGCCATCCTTAGGGATAGACCGCTGTGCAGAGCGGCGTGTGTAGCCACTAGTGCGCATGTCCGGAAGGCGCCGGTGTGACGTCATATCCGGGGCTTCAACAAAATGGCGGCGAGCGCGGCGGTCAGTAGCACGAGGCGGCTGTTTGGAGAGAGGGGGCCCGAGGTCCACAGCCTTCACGAGAGATCCATCTACCGGTGCAGAGGCAGAGGATGGAAGGCGGACCAGAGCTCGCGGCATCAGAGGTCGCCACAGGGGGTGAGTGACTCGGCTGGAGCGAGGGGGGCAGACATTTGGGGTGGCCTTATTGTCCCTGTCCCCCACACTGTTTGTGTATTGTGATGTTGGCTAATGGGGTGTCCCTTTCTTACAGAGACCGAATGCCCTGCTCAGCAGAGAGCCAGTAGGTCTGGGAAAGCCACATCTAAAACTAAACGCTGTGGGTCTTGTAGTACTAAACTTCCACAGGACCACAGCAAGCCTTTTTGTTATAAATGTATTTACAAATTGGCAGGCAAAGAGACAGCACAGGTTGCGAAGGAGTGCAGGGCACTACAAGTTGAGATGCTAGCTACCCTTCAGTCTTTTAAAGCCACACTTGATCAGCGTCAGGGGGATGCCAGATCAGTAAGGGAAAGCTCTCCCTCACAGGAAGATAGATCTACCTTTACAGGAGTTCCCAGGAAGGGGAGGACTCAGATCAGGATAGCCATGTAGAGACCAGACCTGGGGAACACCTCTTTTCAGCAGAGGATATGGAGGGTCTCCTCAGGGCAGTGTATGCGTCGGAGGACATTCAGTTACCTTCCGCCCAAGTGTCGGCTCAGGATAAGGTCTATAGAGGTTTGGGTAAGCCACAGGCCAGATCCTTCCCAGTTCACCAGTCCCTAAAAGATATTATCTTAAGGGAATGGAAGGAACCTGAGCGTAAGCTCCTCAGACTTAAAACTTGGAAACGGAGATGTCCTTTTAAGGAGGAGGAGGAAGAAAACATTTTCAAAGTCCCACGTTTAGACGCGTCCTTGGCGCAGGTTTCTAAAAGGTCGGCCTTATCTTTTGAGGACGCAGGTAACATCCAGGATCAGATGGATAAAAAATCTGAGATCCTGTTGCGTAGAGCTTGGGAAGCTAATGCATCGGCCATGAGCCCTGCATTGGCTTCAGCTTGTGTAGCCAGGAACGCAGATGCATGGCTCAACAAGCTGATGGACCATCTCACACGTAAAAAGGAGCCCAGGGAGGTAGTAGAATCCCTGGAAGTGGTGAGGAGAGCTATCGCCTTTTTGGCGGACGCGGCAGTAGAGACAGTAAGGACGACTGCTAAGTCAGCGGCATTACTGAACTTAGCCAGGAGGGCCCTTTGGGTTAAGACTTGGGACGGAGGCTTCACTTCTAAGTCCCGACTCTGTGGTATTCCCTTTGAGGGCTCCCTACTCTTTGGTTCGGGTCTGGAACAGGTCCTTTCCCGATCCACAGAAAAAGGTAAGAAATTTCCCACCAAACCCAAGAGGGAAAAGGGGAGGAAATTTTTTCGTGGCCCCCCTGCAAAAGGTCAGTTCAAGGGCAAGGGGGGACAAAGGAAGAAATGGGGGATCGGAAAGGGCAAGGAAAAGGGTGGAATCCTTTTTTCCGGGTCCGGACCGTCCAGCAAAGAATCTAAATGACGCCAGCATAAAAGTGGGCGCAAGGCTCTCATGGTTCCTTCCCCAGTGGGAGAGGATCTCAGAGAGCCCTTATATTTTAGACCTGATAAAACTAGGTTACAAGCTGGAATTTCGGTCACTCCCACCTCAAAATTTTTTGGTTACTTACCTTCCCAAAGATTCTCTAAAAGCAAAGGGCTTGCTAGACAGTGTTCACATGCTCGCAGAACAGGAAGTGGTTATTCCGGTCCCAGTGACTCAGAGGGCTTTCGGTTTTTATTCCCACATTTTTGTGGTCCCGAAGCCATCGGGCAGGTTTCGGTTGATTATCAATCTACGGAAACTGAACCACTACCTGTTGTACAAGAGATTCAGAATGGAGAGCATCTACACGGTCAGAAAACACCTCCAGAACGGAGTTTTCATGATCACGTTAGATCTCAAAGATGCTTACCTGCACGTACCCATTGCCCCGGATCATCAGAAGTACTTGCGTTTCGCAGTACGGACAGAACAGCGGGTGCAGCATTGGCAGTTCAGGGCACTCCCCTTTGGCCTTGCGGCCAGTCCAAGGATCTTTACCAAGGTCCTGGCAGAGGTGGTATCTTTCCTACACCTTCAGGGGGTAGCTCTGATACCATACCTCGACGATCTGTTGATCTACAGTCCATCCAGAGACCAGCTCCTGAGGGATCGAGAGCTGGTCTTGTCGACCCTGGATTCTCTAGGTTGGATGGTGAGTCAGGAGAAGCCCTCCCTGGATCCCTCACAGTCAAAGGTGTACTTGGGGTACCAGTTAGACTCAGTGGCCCAGAAAGTTTTTCTTCCTCCCGAAAAGGTCGGAAAAATTCGGGGCGCAGTGACAGTGTGTCTCGAAGCCCCAGAGGTATCTTTGAGAAACATCATGAGGGTGCTGGGCCTGATGGCCTCTTGCATCCCGGCGGTTCCCTGGGCTCAGCTCCACTCCCGCGTCCTCCAGGGCTTTCTTCTCTCCTCTTGGGACGGGAGAAGAGAAACCCTGGAGGAGAAAGTTCCTCTGGTAGAGGAGGTAAGAAGCTCCCTAGATAGGTTGACGGGATCGAGCCACCAATCTGGAGGTCGGACGTGGACACAGCTAGACCCAATAGGCATTACAACAGACGCAAGTGCCTGGGGTTGGGGGGCTCATTTAGGAGACCGCTACGCCCAAGGTCCCTGGGATCAGAGTCAGAGCAGAGCTTCCTTTAAATTTCAGGGAGCTTCTGGCAGTCGGGAAGGCATTATGTGTCTTCCGGGACTTGATCCAAGGAAGGGAAGTCCAAATTTTCTCGGACAACCGGGTGGCGGTATCCTATTTGAACCGTCAAGGGGGAACAAGGTCAGTCAGTTTAAGGGCACTGACCCAAGATTTCCTGGGAGAGGCAGAGAAGAACATTCTCTCGATCCCTGTGGTCCACATAAAGGGATCCCTCAATATACAAGCAGACTTCCTCAGCAGACAGCCCATTCTTCAGGGAGAATGGGAGCTGAACGAAGAAGTTTTCGCTCTGGTAAGTCGTCATTTCGGGGTACCAGAGATAGATTTATTTGCTTCTCAAAAGAACGCAAAAGTGCGGAGATTCTTCTCTCTCACGAGAGAACAGAGATCCTCTGAGGTAGATGCCCTCGCTCAGAACTGGGACTTCAGTCTGGCATAGGCCTTTCCTCCCCTGGTACTCATCCCACGAGTGCTTCAAAAGCTGTCAGTCGGATGGAGACCTTATCCTGATTGCACCCTGGTGGCCGAAGCGGGTCTGGTTCCCCACTTTGTGGAGGTGGTCAATTGTGCCTCCGCTGCATCTCCCGATCAGGCGGGATCTTCTCTGCCAGGGCCCAGTGCTTCATCCCAACCCGGGGTTTCTGTCCCTGACGGCCTGGCTCTTGAAAGGGAGATCCTCAGGAACAGGGGAGGCTCGGAGAAGGTAATTGACACTCTTCTCCTTAGTAGGAAGAAAGTTACCAGACAAATTTATGCAAAGGTCTGGAAGGTCTTCTCCAGATGGGCTCAAGCAAAACAGAGGACTATCCAAACGATTCCAACCGTTTCGGATTTTCTCCAGGAAGGGGTAGACCAAGGGTTAGCGGTCAGTACCCTTAGGGTCCAGGTAGCAGCCCTGTCAGTGTTCTTTGACACAAGGTTAGCTCAAGACCCTCTTGTTAAGAGATTTTTGCTAGCCAGGGAAAGGTTAACCCCGGTAAGGACAGTTAGGTTCCCTCCGTGGGATTTGTCCCTGGTTCTGGACGCCCTAACGAAAGGGCCATTTGAGCCGTTGGATCAAATTTAATTTAATTTTCTTTCTCTTAAGATGGCCTTTCTTCTAGCCATTACCACAGCTAGAAGAGTAGGCGACCTACAGGCCCTGACAATAAAAGAGCCTTTTTTTGTTGATCCTAGAGGACAGGGTAATCCTTAGACAGGATCCTCTTTATTTACAAAAAGTGACCTCTGGGTTCCACAGGTCACAAGAGATTATTCTTCCATCATTCTGCCAGAATCCTAAGAATGATAAGGAAGAAAGATTGCACCTTTTAGATGTTAGACGCTGTCTTTTAGTCTATCTAGAAAGGGCAAGAGAGTTTAGGAGATCAAATCATCTTCTAGTTACTTTTGGTGGCCAAAGAAAGGGTCTTCAGGCCTCAAAACTTACGATAGCCAGATGGATTAAGCAGGCAATAGCATTAGCCTATAAACACTCGGATAAACCGGTTCCATCCCACCTTAAGGCTCATTCAACCAGATCTCTGGCGACCTCCTGGGCAGAAAGGGCAGGTGCTTCCATAGATCAGATCTGCAAGGCAGCAACATGGACGAGCCATAATACCTTCCTGAGGCATTACAGAGTGGAGCTGTTGTCCCCTCAGGACTTGGCTTTTGGCAGGAAGGTCGTACAGGCGGTGGTCCCACCCTAAGGTAGGCCTTAACTTCTTGCTCATCGTCTCAGGTGTGCCGCCCTGGAAGATGACTAGAGAAAAATACCAGTTACACTTACCGGTAACGGATTTTCTAGGAAATCTTCCAGGACGGCAGGCCTACTTCCCTACCCTTAAATGTTGGTGATGTTTTATTCTTCACAGAATGTACCCTCTGACACTGGTGTGGGTGTTTACTTTGTCATAACTGAGGGTCAGAGGGAGGGGTGGGGCTTTTTAAACTTTGTTAATTGTGTTTCCTGCCAGGTGTGATCAGTCATCCTCTCAGGTGTGCCGTCCTGGGAGATTTCCTAGAAAATCCGTTACCGGTAAGTGTAACTGGTATTTTTTGGCGTGTTTTTTAAAATGCATTTTAGTACATTTTTATGTGCATTTTGGTGTTTTTTTACCATGTGTTTTGGCTCATTGTTTATATGCATTTGTGTGCATTCCGCAAACACATGCAAAATGCATACTATGCTTGTGGTGCCATTCATTGTTAATGGCCCCCCAAAGGTATCTAGCAAATGTGCTGTTTTCCAAAATACACCTAAAAAGTGCTAAAATGTGCATTACAAAGCACACCAAAATGTTAAAATAACCTGTGCTAAAATGTGCGTTAAGGCGCCAACATGTGTGTTTTACAAAAGCACCAAAATGCACATTAAAAAAAACCCACGGCTAGATGCGCGTTAAAAATACTGCATGTTAAAAAATGTCAAAATGCGGGTTAATGACAAAATGCGCAATAAAAAGGTGCATTTAATGAATACAATTTTAAAGAATGTGTGCCAAAATGTGTGTAAGAAAATCTGTGAGTTAAAAAAAAGCGCCAGTGCTTATTTTTTTCATGTAACTACACTGTCTTTTTACCTTTGGTTTCACTATTTAAACTCGGCTGCTCTGTTCTCTGTTCTCCTGAGAACAAATGTTCTCTACTTCTCTACTCTACTGCCAGAGGAGATAATTTTTCTCTGAGAACTACTGAGTAGGATGAGCCGAACACCCCCCTGTTCGGTCCGCACCACAACCTGCAACCAGACCTAAAGTTAGTGTGAACTTTAGAACCCTATTAAAGTCTATGGGACTCGAACGTTCAAAATCAGAAGTGCTAATTTTAAAGGCTTATATGCAAGTTATTGTCATAAAAAGTGTTTGGGGACCTGGGTCCTGCCCCAGGGGACATGTATCAATGAAAAAAAAAAACTTTTAAAAACGTCAGTTTTTTCAGGATCAGTGACTTTAATAATGCTTAAAGTGAAACTATAAAAGTGTAATATTCCTTTAAATTTCGTACCTGGGGGTGTGTGTATAGTATGCATGTAAAGGGGCGCATGTTTCCCATGCTTAGAACTGTCCCTGCACAAAGTGTCATTTTTGCAGGAAAAAGTCATTTAAAACCACTCGCGGCTATAATGAATTGTCGGCTCCCGTAATACAGAGAACAGTCACTGAAATTCATTGATAAAAAAAAATATGCGAGGGGTTCCCCCCCCCCAAATTCAATTACCAGGCCCTTCAGGTCTGGTATGTATATTATGGTCCGTACACACGATCCGAATATCGTACGACTGATCGTACAACTGTTTTTCGGTTAACAATCGCAAGTAGTAATTGAATAGCCAATAAAGTCACAAATTCTCGTACGATAGGAAAAAAAATCGGAAGTGATGTCATGTGTTGTAATGTATTTGTATTGTATTTTCGGACGACAACTATACTGACTAAACGAAAATCGTACGATCTGGAATCGTACGAGGAAAATTTCCGTGCATGTTTGATCGAATAATATCGGACGAACGGTCGTGATTGGCTGTCGGAAGTAGTGTACACACGATCCGAAAATCGTACGATCCTCCCTCGGACGATCGTTTTTGTACGATATTCGGATCGTGTGTACGGGCCATTAAAAGGAACCCCGTGCCAAAAAAAAAAGGGGGCGGGGTCAGGTGACGGGCGGCCCGGTCCTCCTCAGCTGTCACCTGACCCCCCCCCCCCCCCCCTCTCTGATGCAAGGGAAAAGCTGGGCTTCCCCAGTGATGTACGAGTGACCCCGCCCCCCTCTGATGTAACGCAGGTTTCCATTACATCAGAGGGGAGCGTGGTCACCCGTACGTCACTGGGACGAGTGGCCCGGTCCTCCTCAGCTAAGACGGGATTCCCGCAGTGTCTCCATGGAGACAGGATGCGCTGCGCTGGACATGGTCGGAAGAGATCAGCCATCACTGGACCCCGGAGAAGAGATCACCCATTGCTGGATAGCAAGAGTGGATTACCACCGCTGGAATCTTATTTAAAAAAACAAAACAGGGGGGGTCGGGATCTGGGGGTCCCCTTAAAATCCATACCAGACCTGAAGGGCCTGGTAATTGAATTTGGGGGGAACCCCACGCATATTTTTTTTTTTTTTTTTTTATCAATCACTTTCAATGACTGTTCTCTGTATTATGGGAGCCAACAATTCATTATAGACGCGAGTGATTTTAAATGCTTTTTTTTCTGCAAAAATGACACTTTGGGCAGGGACAGTTCTAAGCACGGGAAACATGCGCCCCTTTACAGGCATACTATACACACCCCCCAGGTAGGAAATTTAAAGGAATATTACACTTTTATTGTTTCACTTTAAGCATTATTAAAATCACTGCTCCCGAAAAAACTGACGTTTTTAAAACTTTTTTTTGCATTGATACATGTCCCCTGGGGCAGGACCCAGGTCCCCAAACTTTTATGACAATAACTTGCATATAGGCTTTTAAAATTAGCACTTTAGATTTCTCCCATAGACTTTTACAGGGTGTTCCGTGGCTTTTCGAATTTGCCACGAACACCCCAAATTGTTCGCTGTTTGGTGAACAGGCAATGTTCGACTCGAACTTGAAGCTCATCCCTACTACTGAGAAGTGAAATTAGATACATTTTCTCTGTTTAATAAATGTACACCTTATGCTGCGTACACGCGATCGGACTTTCCGGTGGGATTGTCCGCCGGACAATCCGACGTGTGTGGGGCTCCGGTGGACTTTTTTTCCCCAAAAGTCCAGCGGACTTAGTTTGAAGTTTTGACTTAAAATTGTCCACCGGACTCGGGAGTCTGGCGGTCAATCCCGCCATCTGTGTGCTAGTCCGCGGGACTTTTGAAATGAACGGACTTGCCGTCAGACGATCGTAGACGGGACTAGCGAAGGAAGTCAATGCCGCCGCCTCGATCGGCGACATTGAGACCTCGCTAGCCCCGTCACATGGTATGGATTTAAAGGGGAATCTCTACACCAAAAAAACGGCGTGGGGGTCCCCCCCAAATCCATATCAGACCCTTATCCGAGCACGCAGCCTGGCTGGTCAGGAAAGGGGGTGGGGACGAGCACCAAAGCACCTTGTCCCCATGTTGATGAGGACAAGGGCCTCTTCCCGACAACCCTGGCCGTTGGTTGTCGGAATCCGGGAGCCCCCTTTAATAAGGGGGCCCCCAGATACCGGCCCCCCCACCCTATGTGAATGAGTATGGGGTACGATGTACCCCTACCCATTCACCTAAAGGAAAAAGTGTAAAAAAAAAAAAACACAATTTTTTAAAAATACTTTATTGCACAGCTACGGGGGTCTTCTTCTGTCTTGGGGGGTCTTCTCGCCGGACTCCTCCGCTATCTTCTGCTAGCTCTTTTACTAGCGGAGGAGCCGGCTTTCGCCTTCATCGCCCCATCGTCTGGGGGTCTTTTTCCGACTTCGGGGGTCTTGTCCTGTTCTTCTTGCCAGGCCTCCGCTTTCTTCTTCCAGCTCTTTTACTAGCGGTGGCCCGGGCTTCTGTCGCCTTCTGCTTCTTTTGATGTTGACTCGTCGCTGTCTCCTCTTCTAATGGCTCAGACGTGTTGCGCTGCCAGTTATATAGGGACAAGGGGCGGGGCCACCGACTCATGTCACATGGTGACCCCGCCCATTATGATGTCACAGTCCCCGAGGATGTTGGGACTGTGACATCATATGGGGTGGGGTCACCATGTGACATGAGCTGGTGGCCCCGCCCCTTGTCCCTATATAACTGGCAGCGCAAAACGCTTGAGCGATTAGTAGAGGAGACAGCGACGAGTCAACATCGAAAGTAGAACAAGAAGCAGAAGGCGACGGCGACAGAAGCCCGGGCCACCGCTAGTAAAAGAGCTGGAAGAAGAAAGCGGAGGCCCGGCAAGAAGAACAGAAGAGCGGGACAAGACCCCCGAAGTCGGAACAAGACCCCCAGACGACGATGGCGGCGACGAAGGAGAAAGCCGGCCTCCCATACTCATTCACATGGGGTGGGGGGGCTGGTATCTGGGGGGCCCACCTTATTAAATGGGGCTCCCGGATTCTGATAAGCCCCCCGCCTGCAGACCCCGACAACCAACGGCCAGGGTTGTCGGGAAGAGGCCCTTGTCCTCATCAACATGGGGACAAGGTGCTTTGGGGTGGGGGGGGGCCGCAGGGCCCCCCTCTCCCCAGGGCGCCCCCCATGATGAGGGCACGCGTCCTGGTACGGCTCAGGAGGGGGGGGGTGCTCGCTCGTCCCCACCCCCTCTCCTGACCGGCCGGGCTGCGTGCTCGGGTAAGGGTTTGATATGGATTTGAGGGGACCCCCATGCCGTTTTATCGGTGTAGGGATTCCCCTTTAAATCCATACCAGGTGACGGGGCTAGCGAGGTGTCAATCTCGCCGATCAAGGCGGCGGCATTGACTTCCTTCGCTAGTCCCGTCTACCTGGAGTCGCGTTCTAATTGAACGGACTTTACTTCGTGTGTGGGGCAAGTCCGTTCATTTCAAAAGTCCCGCGGACTTCCGTCAAAACCCTGGCAGATTGTTCGCCGGAAAAGTCCAGGCGTGTGTGCACGTGTTCGGAAAGTCCGGCGGACATCCGCTGGAAAGTCCGATCGTGTGTACGTGGCTTTAGGGAGGTTTTCATAAATTTGACTGCAAACGTGGAAATATACTTTAGGATGGGAAGCAAGAGGATGAAACGAGTTCTAGGCTGGGAGAATCAGGATTGACACTCTGATGGAATCAGAAACTTCAATGTATGGAATAAACACGCCTCTGCTCTCTATGCTGCAGGCAGCTTTGCTTGGACCTAGAACCTGCCCCTAGAACTGAGGTTTAATCTACTGGACTCCGTTATGCCGTGTTAATCAGATATGTGTTTACTGTATGACCAAACATAAATTTATATAATTATATTAGGGCGGTTACTGATTCAAATTTTCATGTTCGATTAATCAATTTTTTTAAATAAAGATTAATCGACTAATTTCGATGAATTATAAAGCACATACAGATCCAACTACTTTTAGCTGAACTCCTTGCATTGCAACTCTGCATTAGTCAGTGGTAAATGTGGTATACACTATATACAATCACCCGACACTAGTTCGTTTCCACAATCCATGACTTAACTTCACAGTTCACACAAATGCGTTTTAAATTCAAACTGTAGCACTGAAGTAAGTAATTTATTTTCCACAGTAGTGTGACAATCCCTCCACCTCCGGTCTAACTAATCACTCTCACCTCATGGCATGGACCTCTGTGCAAACAGGTGGTCTATCAAGCGGGTATCAAAAGGGTTACGGATACGGACTATAAACTTCTCTCACGTCTCCTTAGATCTCAGCAAGGACGCCAGGTCATGGGTAGAAAGAAAAGATCTAAGTGCTCACCGCTTAAGTATAAGATTGAATTTTTGTGTTCAAACACAAACTACTCACATAAAGATGATAAAAACACAGCATGTAAAGCCGACAATCGTGTTAGTTCCGTAGGGCAGCAGCGGGTGACGCCATGCGTAGCTCCTCCCTTGTATGCGTTACGTTCAATCAGAACTTTGACATTACCGGACTTCTCCCCTCTTCCCTTCGTTAGCAGACGGAGGCACTTGGGGAAGGGGCGAGGAGTCCGTGACGTCGATGTCCGTGACGTCACCGGATCTCCGAGGAACTCCCTGAAGACCTGGAAGCTGGTGGCGAGTTGAGTACCGATCAAAATAATTTTGATCGATGAAAAAAGTTAACGATTAATCGAGGAATTAATCTTTAATTTCCACAGCCCTAAATTATATAATAAACAGTGCACCCACACATCAACTACTGTAGAAATGAATTTTTTAAAAACAACTCCAAGTTCATTATCCAGATGTGGATTTGAACACCAGTGTGGAAAATGTGGTCATTTTTTCGCTCTCCCCCAGAGCTAATGCACAAATGGAGTTGATCACTTATTTGATCCCATATGCAGCTCAGATATGCGTCAGATGTACAGTACTGTGCCAAAGTTTCAGCCAGGTATAATAAAAAATGCTATAAAGTAAAAATGTGGTGAGGAAAAATCTAAATTAAATCAACATTGGTGTGACTACCCTTGGCTTTAAACTAGCAACAGTTTTTCTAGGTACACTTGCACACAGTTTTTGAAGGAATTCGGCAGGTAGGTAGTTCCAAACATCATGGAGAACTAACTACAAAGCTGTGGATGTAGGCTGCCTCAAATCCTTCTGTCTCTTCATGTAATCCCAGACAGACTCAATGTTGCGATCAGGGCTCTGTGGGGGGTCAAACCATAATTTCCACGATCCCTTTATGCTGAAGATAGTTTTTAATGACATTGACTGTATGTTTTGGGTTGTTGTCCTGCTGCATAATAAATTTGGTGCCAATCACAGGCCTCCCTGATGATATGGCATGGTGGATAGGTATCTGCCTGTATTTCTCTGCATTGAGGACACCATGGATCCTGTCGAGTTCTTTCACAAAATGTGTGCAAGTGTAGCTAGAAGAATTGATGCTGTTCTGAAGGCAAAGGTTTGTCGCATCAAATATTGATTTGATTAGAAATTCTCTTCTGTTTATTTACTTTCCGTTTTGTTAATTGATAAAAAATAAACTATTAACAGTTAGCGGTGATCACTGTTGAAGCGGTGACTGCTACAGTGATTCTCTGCTTCCACAGGTATGGCATATGCATACTTGCATTGATTCAAGTTGGAGCAATGTAACTATGCAAAAAAAGCCTTCAGCTTAAACATGAATAGGGAGGGTATTTCTAGAAATTGGAGGTAATGAAAGCACCATTAGGTTTCAGTTTACAACCAAAGAATCAAATGGCAGCTTTTCTTTCTAGTTCATTTTTATTCTTTAGGTTCATACATATGTATGCATTTTTATTATTTTTATTCTTTTCCCCTCAGATTTCTTCAGGATTTTGACAACATAATAAGACTCAGTTCTGGTGGATATGGAACAGTTTTTAAAGCAAGAAAAAAACTGGATCAAAAGTACTATGCTGTTAAAAAAGTAAAGCGGCGCTCAGCGTAAGTTTACCTGATCGATAAGGGAATTTTAATTTTTTTTTAAAGAATTGTTTTGTCATTGCATTTGAGCATGTAAATGTTTGCGCACATAGCCCAGTTTACATTGGAAAATGTTTTTCTGTAAAGTAAAGTATATTGTAAGCAGAACCTGCTAACTTAAATGCTATTGGTGCACATGAAACCATTCTGGAATCTGCACAATCAGAAATGGGAATCTTTTAACACATAAAGCAACTGTATAATATGCTGTGAAAATGTTCCGCTTAACACACAGTATGTTACAGTGACAGCTTTGCATTTCAGAGAACACAGACCCACACCCCCCACCTACCTCTTAGAGTGCTTTCACACTGAAAGCGCCTGGGCGTCGGCGATAAAGCGGCGCTATTTTAGTGGCACTTTACTTTTGTTTTCGCTGCGCATTTTGGCCGCTGGGGGGTTTTAACCGCCGCTAGCGGCTGAAAATGGGTTAAAACGCTGCTGCAGCGCAATGGGCAGGAGCGGTGTATTCAACGCTCCTACAGTGCTGCAAAGAAGCTTCTGGCAGGACTTTTTGTGACGCCCTGCCAGCACAGCGCCCCAGTGTGTCAGGCACTTTATCGCTAAAAATAGCACCAGTAAAGTGCCTGAAAAACGCCTGTGAAAGGGGTCTTCATTCATATGGACAAAAAGAGCTCTTCTGCAAGATTCCTGTGGCAAGAATATTGAGACTGCTGCCACGATCTCAGGTGTTCTGATCATTAGCAGCCACTAATCCTGTGCATATATGCAGTCTTTCTGTGTCAAGGCCTCATTCATATGGACAAAAAGAGCTCTTCTGCAAGATTCCTGTGGCAAGAATATTGAGACTGCTGCCACGATCTCAGGTGTTCTGATCATTAGCAGCCACTAATCCTGTGCATATATGCAGTCTTTCTGTGTCCAGGGCCGGACATCTGTCCCTAACCTGAACTAACCTCTGGATGTGCAGATACATGCTTAAATGCAGACAGCACCGGCTGCTTTCAGCCTGTCATTCAGTTGTATAGGCTTAGTGACAACAGATGCTTGCCTTTTTAGGCCACTTGTACATGGGACACTGAGGCACCCTCTTCTGAAAGATTTTTTTGACGGCTTGAAACTGGCGTTTAAAAACGCCCAATTTAGCCACGTTTGCATACGGCCTTTAGTGATGTTTAGCGGCCTTTTGCTGCATTCGTGTCTAGGAGCATTTTACTTAAGATAACATCAGAAGACCCTCCCAAAGCAAAAAAAACTGTATTATTTAACTATTTCAGACATTCTGTGAGACCAGAGTGAGTAGCAGCAGCTGAAAGAGCAGCAGTGTACTTGTATCTACCCAATTTTGGTGCTTTTACTATGGATCCCATAATGAGCATATGTGAGGAAATGCTCCTGACTTTGCTGTTGTTGAGGCTGTAAAGACGCCAGAAATTGCGTGCGAGGACCAGAGTTCGATGCTACTGGACTCATCCATTGATTCATTGAATTAATTGAATCCTTGTCGAAGCTACCTAGAAAACTTAACATGAAGGCAAAATGGAATTAAAAAAGCCAGATAATACATTTCATGCAACTATGTTTGATTAAGCTCAATGGTGGGGTCATCTGGTCCAAATCTAACAACATATAGGTCAAATTCCAATTCTACTTTGGCTAACAGCAATGCTAGTGGTGTATTGGATTGGACCATGGGCTCATTAGGGGTATATAATGGGTCTATGAAGCATTGCAAGCAATTACAAATTTTTTAAATATTTTTTTAGTGTTTTTTTTTCATCATTTTTAAGTTTTGTAATATAAAAAAAATAGGGCACCTTTTTAAAAACACTTCTAAACGAAAACGCGGCTAAACGCTAGCACCACGTTTAGCCATGTTTGGCGTCTGAACTAATTTTTTTGCCTTCTGTTGTGGCTATTTCACCACACTCTTGCGCTAATAAGCGCCTTTCAGTCTTATGATATAATGCGCCCTCCGATCTTATGTCTCCCTGGATCCCCATAAACCGACATTACCACAAGTCTCACGTCATCATCTCAGCATCTGCCCCTCTTCCATGGGCCAGCTTCCTTTTTATTCACAGCATTCCAAAAGGGATTACAAAGGATTGTGACCTCGCAGGAAATTGAATGACCATATAAGGATTTGAAACAATACAATGGAGAAGGAGGTGATGTCTTCACAGACAGCCAATAAAGACATTTGTTTTCCTTCAAAAGAACCAATCACAGACCTGTATACTTTTCCGTTGATAGTAATCCTTAGTACACATTGTTCGAAGAGAACAATGTGTACCTGGATTATGCTACCTTCCCTGTGGATGGAAGATTATCTGCAGATGTATGCCGCCAATCCCAGCATGTGCTGATCAGACACAGGAGAGACAATGAGCGCACATCGGCACACAACAGACCCTTGCAGAGCAAACATATGCCCCCCGGACGAATGTCTGTGCAATGCACAGGGGCCCCTTCACCGGCTGACACATCCCTACTCCACAAACATCTCTTTCCAATCCCAGGAAGTTATCCACTGCTTAACAGGTCTCAACCAGCGTCAGTCTGCCCCAGTCAGCTCTTTAGAGCAGGCTGGGACAGAACGAAAACTGGGGACTCTTATGACAAAAATACATCTAAAACATCTTCATAAAATTTTCCCCAACACTTCAAAGAAAAGCCTCTAAAGCAACTGCCTAAAAACGACATTAAACAAACCTGTGTACATGTACACATATAACATTGGATGAGTTCAGGGGCAGCTGAAAAAAGCATCCAACTGCCTCTGAACATCTGTTTACCAGCAACAGTGTATATGAGGCCTTATATGCCTGAAAATCCTATATAGCTGTGGATTCTATGTATTGTTAAAGAGGGGGCTGGGAGTAAAGTTTAACAAAATTAACCCCATCTGTCCTGTGCTGGCAGATCTTCATCATAAATTGTAAACTAGATATGAGCATTCTGTCCTAACAAATGGATAAAATTCTTAAGGCAGGGGTCCGCAACCTTTTTCCACTTAAGGGCCGGATTCAATGTATGTGAATGCATGGAGGGCCGCATTCACCTGCTAATAAATAAAGATAATAATCTGGACCCCTTTACATTACACAGCCCCGTACCTCTGTACCCCTTTACATTACACATCCCCCCTGCATATTACACAGCCCCCCCTGTAGATCACACAACCCCCCCATGTTGTGCTTTAAAATTGCACACACTCATGGAATAGCGATAAACTATGGTACTTAACCACTTCAATACAGGGCATGTATACACCCTTCCTTCCCAGACCAATTTTTAGCTTTCAACGCTCTCACACTTTGAATGCCAATTACTCAGTCATGCAACACTGTACCCAAACAAATTTTTTATCATTTTTTTCATACAAATAGAGCTTTCTTTTGGTGGTATTTAATCACCACTGGGTTTTTTATTTTATGCGACAGTGAAAAAAGAGCGAAGATTTTATACTGCTACATCTCTTTGGTAAAAATAACCCAAATTAGTGGATATTTAGTCTCTTTAAAAATTATAGAGTCTACAAGCTATGGTGCAAATCATTGAAAATTCATCACATCTGATCACACCTGATGCACTAGGCCTATCTCATTTCTTGAGGCTCTGAAATGTCAGGAAAGTACAAATACCCCCCAAATGACCCCTTTTTGAAAAGTAGACAGTCCAAGGTATTTAGTAAGAGGCATGGTGAGTTTTTTCAAGTTGTAATTTTTTTCCCACAATTCTTGAATTGAAGAAAATTGTCATAACAAGTTATTT
The DNA here is from genome assembly GCA_028564925.1 of Lithobates sylvaticus. Classification (NCBI taxonomy): domain Eukaryota; kingdom Metazoa; phylum Chordata; class Amphibia; order Anura; family Ranidae; genus Lithobates; species Lithobates sylvaticus. The sequence goes on from CM053028.1 coordinate 169,100,131, forward strand.
CTCACACACAGCATATGCATACTTCCAATTACACCCCAAAATACATTCTGTAACTCCTCCCAAGTATGGCGATACCGCATGTGTGGGACTTTGACACAGCTTGGCCACACAGAGAGGTCCAACATGCAGGGAGCGCCTTTAGGGGTTCTAGGAGCATAAATTACACCTCTAATTTCCTAATGACCTATTACATTTGTAAAGGCCCTGGACCACCAGAACAATGGAATTACCCACAAAATGACGCAATTTTGGAAAGCAAACACCCCAACGTCTATTCTATGAGGCATAATGAGTGAATGAAAACATTTTTTTTTTTTGTACACAAAGTGATCAGTTTATAAGATATTTATAACTCAAAGCATCTACATAGGAAAAATTACACCCCAAAATACATTCTGCTACTCATCCTGAGTATGGCAATACCATGTGTGTGACTTTTACACAGCCTGGCCACATACAAAGGCCCAACATGCAAGGAGAACCGTCAGGCGTTCTAGGAGCATAAATTACACCTCTAATTTCCTAACGACCTATTACATTTGTGAAGGTCCTGGAGCACCAGGACAATGGAATTACCCACAAAATTACCCTATTTTGGAAAACAAACACTCCAAAGTATATTCTAGAACAGTTAATTTTTTTACACAAGTCTTCAGAAAACGTGGAAAGAAAATTAAAATCTTTTTTTTTTTTTTTACACAAAGTTGTTCATTGATAAGATATTTCTAACACATAGCATGTATATAGCAAAAATTACACCCCAAAACACATTCTGCTACTCCTGAGTATGGCGATACCACATGTGTGAGACTTTTACACAGCTTGGCCATATACAGAGGCCCAACATTGAAGTAGTACCTTAAGGCGTTCTAGGAGCATAAATTACACATCTCATTTCATTCCTACCTATCACACTTTTGAAGGTCCTGGAGCACCAGGACAATGGAATTACCCACAAAATGACCCCATTTTGGAAAGCAAATACCCCAGCATGTATTCTATGAGGCATGGGCTGCAGATAGGTACTCGGTTACTCCGATGGGCTGGTGACAGGTACTTGGGTACTCCGATGGGCTTGTGACAGGTACTGGGGTACTCCGATGGGCTGGTGACAGGTACTCGGGTACTCAGATGGGCTGTGACAGGTACTCGGATGGGCTGTGACAGATACTCGGGTACTCAGGTGGGCTGTGACGGGTGATGACAGGTACTTTGATGGCTGGTGACAGGTACTTGGGTACTCAGATGGACTTGACAGGTATTCGGGTACTCAGATGAACTGTGACGGGTACTCGGGTACTCAGATGGGCTGTAAAAGGTACTCAGGTACTCAGATGGGCTGTGACAGGTACTCAGATGGGCTGTGACAGGTACTCAGATGGGCTGTGACAGGTACTCAGATGGGCTGTGACAGGTACTCGGGTACTCAGATGGGCTGTGACAGGTACTCGGGTACTCAGATGGGCTGTGACGGGTACTCAGATGGGCTGTGACGGGTACTCAGATGGGCTGTGACGGGTACTCAGATGGGCTGTGACGGGTACTCAGATGGGCTGCGACATGTACTCAGGTACTCCGATGGGCTGCGACAGGTACTCGGGTACTCAGATGGGCTGCGACAGGTACTCGGGTACTCAGATGGGCTGTGACCGGTGATGACGACAGGTACTTCGATGGGCTGGTGACAGGTACTTCGATGGGCTGGTGACAGGTATTCGGGTACTCCGATGGGCTGGTGACAGGTATTCGGGTACTCCGATGGGCTGGTGACAGGTATTCGGGTACTCCGATGGGCTGGTGACAGGTATTCGGGTACTCCGATGGGCTGGTGACAGGTATTCGGGTACTCCGATGGGCTGGTGACAGGTACTTGGGTACTCCGATGGGTATTCTATGAGGCATGGGCTGCAGATAGGTACTCGGTTACTCCGATGGGCTGGTGACAGGTACTTGGGTACTCCGATGGGCTTGTGACAGGTACTGGGGTACTCCGATGGGCTGGCGACAGGTACTCGGGTACTCGGATGGGCTGTGACAGATACTCGGGTACTCAGGTGGGCTGTGACGGGTGATGACAGGTACTTTGATGGCTGGTGACAGGTACTTGGGTACTCAGATGGACTTGACAGGTATTCGGGTACTCAGATGAACTGTGACGGGTACTCGGGTACTCAGATGGGCTGTAAAAGGTACTCAGGTACTCAGATGGGCTGTGACAGGTACTCAGATGGGCTGTGACAGGTACTCAGATGGGCTGTGACAGGTACTCGGGTACTCAGATGGGCTGTGACAGGTACTCGGGTACTCAGATGGGCTGTGACGGGTACTCAGATGGGCTGTGACGGGTACTCAGATGGGCTGTGACGGGTACTCAGATGGGCTGTGACGGGTACTCAGATGGGCTGTGACGGGTACTCAGATGGGCTGTGACGGGTACTCAGATGGGCTGTGACGGGTACTCAGATGGGCTGCGACATGTACTCAGGTACTCCGATGGGCTGCGACAGGTACTCGGGTACTCAGATGGGCTGCGACAGGTACTCGGGTACTCAGATGGGCTGTGACAGGTACTCGGGTACTCAGATGGGCTGTGACGGGTGATGACGACAGGTACTTCGATGGGCTGGTGACAGGTACTTCGATGGGCTGGTGACAGGTATTCGGGTACTCCGATGGGCTGGTGACAGGTATTCGGGTACTCCGATGGGCTGGTGACAGGTATTCGGGTACTCCGATGGGCTGGTGACAGGTACTTGGGTACTCCGATGGGTATTCTATGAGGCATGGGCTGCAGATAGGTACTCGGTTACTCCGATGGGCTGGTGACAGGTACTTGGGTACTCCGATGGGCTTGTGACAGGTACTGGGGTACTCCGATGGGCTGGTGACAGGTACTCGGGTACTCAGATGGGCTGTGACAGGTACTCGGATGGGCTGTGACAGATACTCGGGTACTCAGGTCGGCTGTGACGGGTGATGACAGGTACTTTGATGGCTGGTGACAGGTACTTGGGTACTCAGATGGACTTGACAGGTATTCGGGTACTCAGATGAACTGTGACGGGTACTCGGGTACTCAGATGGGCTGTGACAGATACTCGGGTACTCAGATGGGCTGTAAAAGGTACTCAGGTACTCAGATGGGCTGTGACAGGTACTCAGATGGGCTGTGACAGGTACTCAGATGGGCTGTGACAGGTACTCAGGTACTCAGATGGGCTGTGACGGGTACTCAGATGGGCTGTGACAGGTACTCAGGTACTCAGATGGGCTGTGACAGGTACTCAGGTACTCAGATGGGCTGTGACGGGTACTCAGATGGGCTGTGACGGGTACTCAGATGGGCTGTGACGGGTACTCAGATGGGCTGTGACGGGTACTCAGATGGGCTGTGACGGGTACTCAGATGGGCTGCGACATGTACTCAGGTACTCCGATGGGCTGCGACAGGTACTCGGGTACTCCGATGGGCTGCGACAGGTACTCGGGTACTTAGATGGGCTGCGACAGGTACTCAGATGGGCTGTGACGGGTACTCAGATGGGCTGTGACGGGTACTCAGATGGGCTGTGACGGGTACTCAGATGGGCTGCGACAGGTACTCGGGTACTCAGATGGGCTGCGACGGGTACTCAGGTACTCGGGTACTCAGATGGGCTGTGACAGATATTCTGGTACTCTGGTACTAAGATGGGCTGTGACAGGTACTCGGGGTACTCAGATGGGCTGGGACAGGTACTCGGATGGGCTGGGACAGGTACTCGGGTACTCGGATGGGCTGCGACAGGTACTCGGGTACTCGGATGGGCTGCGACAGGTACTCTGGTACTCGGATGGGCTGCGACAGGTACTCGGGTACTCGGATGGGCTGCGACAGGTACTCGGGTACTCGGATGGGCTGCGACAGGTACTCGGGTACTCGGATGGGCTGCGACAGGTACTCGGGTACTCGGATGGGCTGCGACAGGTACTCGGGTACTCGGATGGGCTGCGACAGGTACTCGGGTACTCGGATGGGCCGTGACAGGTACTCGGGTACTCAAATGGGCTGTGACAGGTACTCAGATGGGCTGCGACAGGTACTCGGGTACTCGGATGGGCTGCGACAGGTACTCGGGTACTCGGATGGGCTGCGACAGGTACTCAGATGGGCTGCGACAGGTACTCGGGTACTCAGATGGGCTGCGACAGGTACTTGGGTACTCAGATGGGCTGCGACAGGTACTTGGGTACTCAGATGGGCTGCGACAGGTACTCGGGTACTCAGATGGGCTGCGACAGGTACTCGGGTACTCAGATGGGCTACGACAAGTACTCGGGTACTCAGATGGGCTGTGACGGGTGATGACAGGTACTTTGATGGCTGGTGACAGGTACTTGGGTACTCCGATGGGCTGGTGACAGGTATTCGGGTACTCCGATGGGCTGGTGACAGGTATTCGGGTACTCCGATGGGCTGGTGACAGGTATTCGGGTACTCCGATGGGCTGGTGACAGGTATTCGGGTACTCAAATGAACTGTGGTAGGTTCTCAGATGGACTGTGACAGGTTCTCAGATGGGCTGTGACAGGTTCTCAGATGGGCTGTGAGAGGTTCTCAGATGGGCTGTGAGAGGTTCTCAGATGGGCTGTGAGAGGTTCTCAGGTGGGCTGTGAGAGGTTCTCAGGTGGGCTGTGAGAGGTTCTCAGGTGGGCTGTGAGAGGTTCTCAGATGGGCTGTGACAGGTTCTCAGATGGGCTGTGACAGGTTCTCAGATGGGCTGTGACAGGTTCTCAGATGGGCTGTGACAGGTTCTCAGATGGGCTGTGACAGGTTCTCAGATGGGCTGTGACAGGTTCTCAGATGGGCTGTGACAGGTTCTCAGATGGGCTGTGACAGGTTCTCAGATGGGCTGTGACAGGTTCTCAGATGGGCTGTGACAGGTTCTCAGATGGGCTGTGACAGGTACTCAGATGGGCCGTGACAGGTACTCGGGTACTCGGATGGGCCGTGACAGGTACTCGGGTACTCAAATGGGCGTGACAGGTACTCAGATGGGCTGGGACGGGTGATGACAGGTACTTTGATGGCTGGTGACAGGTATTCGGGTACTCCGATGGGCTGGTGACAGGTATTCGGGTACTCCGATGGGCTGGTGACAGGTATACGGGTACTCCGATGGGCTGGTGACAGGTATTCGGGTACTCCGATGGGCTGGTGACAGGTATTCGGGTACTCCAATGGGCTGGTGACAGGTATTCGGGTACTCCGATGGGCTGGTGACAGGTACTCGGGTACTCGGATGGACTGTGACAGGTACTCGGGTACTCGGATGGACTGTGACAGGTACTCGGGTACTCGGATGGACTGTGACAGGTACTCGGGTACTCGGATGGACTGTGACAGGTACTCGGGGACTCGGATGGACTGTGACAGGTACTCGGGTACTCGGATGGACTGTGACAGGTACTCGGGTACTCGGATGGACTGTGACAGGTACTCGGGTACTCGGATGGACTGTGACAGGTACTCGGGTACTCGGATGGACTGTGACAGGTACTCGGGTACTCGGATGGACTGTGACAGGTACTCGGGTACTCGGATGGACTGTGACAGGTACTCGGGTACTCAGATGGGCTGTGACAGGTACTCGGCTACTCAGATGGGCTGTGACAGGTACTCGGGTACTCAGATGGGCTGTGACGGCTGGTGACAGGTACTTTCATGGCTGGTGACAGGTCCTCTTGGGGGGGGGGGGGGTAATCAGTGTGGTTCGTGTACACTAAGCGGTAATGAGATGTTACCGCAATCTCCTCACACACGATCGGTGTGTGAGGAGGAGAACCTGGTAACATCTCGTTACCGCGGTTTGTTGACATTCTGTGACCGGCTGTGATTGGACACAGCCGGTCACGTGGTAAAGAGCCAATTTCATTGGCTCTTTACTCCGATCTGGGTTGGGCTGTGTCAGGGTGACAAGCCTCGTCCCTGATCGCCGCTCTGCACGCACCCTAGGGGCGTGCACGAGCGCCGTTCACGGTCACATGTACCCGGGGTGGCTCGGAGATGCCAATCACACAGATTGGGGATGGGCTGTATCTGAGGGACACAGCTCATCCACGATCACCGGGGGCCCGCAGGAGCGACGAAATACAGAGGACTTCATGTGATGCCCACCCAGGATGGTAGATCCCATCTGTGGGCATCATTTGACTATGGCCCGGTATTGAAGTGGTTAAAATCTCCATAGGCGACACTTTACATTTTTTTTATTCTTGTTTGTTTTTTTTTATTTCATTTTTATTTTTTATTTTTGCACTGTCCCTTAAAAAAAAGAAAAAAATTCTGATCACTTTTACTGCTGTCAGAAGGAATGTAAACATCCCTAGTGACAGGTACTTTTTATGGAGAGATCTGGGGTCTATAAGTCCTAGAATCCCTTCTTTGCACTTAAAGTGATTGTAAAGGTTGTTTTTATAAATAACAAACGTGTTATACTTGCCTGCTCTGTGCAAGGATTTTGCACAGAGCGGCACTAACTCTCCTTTTCATGGGTCCCCTGGTAGCGCTCCTGGCTCCTCCTCTTCAAGTGCCCCCACAGGGAACCGCTTTCCATGGGGGCACTCATGTGGAGTTCCCCAGTCCTGCTGCTGTGTCACAGACAGAGGGACTCACCCCCGCGTCACTGGATTTGATTGACAGCAGTGGGAGCCAATAGCTCCTGCTGCTATCAATCTATCCAATGAGGAACCGAGACAGCGTCTGGAGCTGCTGTGCTCATCACTGGAACGATTGGGTTCAGGTAAGAAAGGGGGGGGGGGGGGTCTGGGTAGCAGCTGCAGCACAGAAGGTTTTTCACCTTAATGCAAAGAATGCATTAAGGTAAAAAACTATGGGGGTTTAGAACTCCTTTTAAAAGCATTCTTTTCAAATTTGGCGCCTTTAAATCTTCTGTAAACCGAAAGTGATATCATGACATCGCTTCCGGGTTACTAGATCCGAGACCCGATCGAAGCCGATACCAGCTTTGTTCGGTTCTTCAGCCCGCCGGCGGTCACTTGGGCCTCCCAGTGGGATGGTTCTAGTAATCCATGTCCTGCTTGTCTTCAGCGGGTTTTCTTTTGCATCATCTTTAGAAGAGGCTTCCTTCTGGGATGACAGCCATGCAGACCAATTTGATGCAGTGTGCGGCGTATGGTCTGAGCACTGACAGGCTGACCCCCCACCCCTTTAATCTCTGCAGCAATGCTGGCAGCACTCATATGTCCATTTCCCAAAGACAAACTCTGGATATGATGCTGAGCACATGCACTCAACTTCTTTGGTCGACCATGGAGAGGCCTGTTCTGAGTGGAACCTGTCCTGTTAAACCGCTGTATGGTCTTGGCCACTGTGCTGCAGCTCAGTTTCAGGGTCTTGGCAATCTTCTTATAGCCTAGGCCATCTTTATGGAACAATTCTTTTTTTCAGACCCTCAGAGTTCTTAGCCATGAGGTGCCATGTTGATCTTCCAGTGACCAGTATGAGAGAGTGAGAGCGATAACACCAAATTTAACACACCTGCTCCCCATTCACACCTGAGACCTTGTAACACTAATGAATCACATGACACCGGGGAGGGAAAATGGCTAATTGGACCCAATTTTGACATTTTCACTTGAGGGGACAGCAAATTTACACTGTTGTACAAGCTGTGCACTCACTACTTTACATTGTAGCAAAGTGTAATTTCTTTGGTGTTGTTACATGAAAAGATATAATAAAATATTTACAAAAATGTGAGGGGTGTACTCACTTTTGTGAGATACTGTGTGTGTGTGTGTGTGTGTGTGTGTGTGTGTGTGTGTGTGTGTGTATATGTGTGTGTGTATATATATATATATATATATATATATATATATATATATATATATACAGCTGTGACTCAAATCATACTGTAATTGAATGTTATTAAAAGCGACCTTTTCAATCTGCAGCACTGTAATTTTCTGTAAAAAATGCAATGCCTTATGGCTACCTGGAGCTGTTCTGTACACATATGGTGTACAGAACGCCCCCTAAAAATGTGATTGCTTGCTTAAGTGATTGGCTCATTGATTTTCCTAGAAGTTTGCACTAAGATACAAAATTTGATTTCTCTTTCGTTCATTGACGGACACAGTCTCTTCAGAATCTTGACCATTGGGTTATATCGCCACCTGTAGGACATGGCAGAAAAGAACTCAGCACCGCCTAGCTGGCATAAAACCCCACTCTCTGTTATAGGCAATCTATTCTTTCCACCTAGTGTTCAGGAGTAGTGACCTAGCTCCCTGCTGGAATCTTTGGTACCATAGACTTTTTTTTCTCCCTTTCCTGGATTTTATCCTGCAGAGATCTTCAATCAACATCTGGACTGGGCTACGGGCTGGATATAGATCCAGTGGTCACCCCAGTCTGGCCAGCGAGCTTGTGCATTAGCTACACGCTGGGTAGGCCGCGACATGCTCCATCCTGGACCGGGGTGGCCAGCAAGTCTCATGGGGACACATATGACCGGACGCCAGAGTCCGTGTCACAGTGTTACCCTGTCTGGCAGCCTCCCACTTTGGTGGCGAGGAGAATCTGTCTCGGGAGTGTTACCTGCAACCTCAGTGGATTAGTAGATGCCCCTCCCACGAGCGTGCGTGGGGCACAGGTACTCCCCAGGGTGGCTCGGTCCCTTCGGGTTCTCCTTCCCTCCAGGTCTGTTTCTCTCCCCCTATACTTCCTGGGGTTCCCCCCCCCCCAAGTTTTTGGACTGCATGTGCCTTTGTACTGTTGACCTCGCCCCCCCCCCCAACCGGGGACTGTAACTGTTCATGTAACATCACAGTTGGGCTCCCCACTACTTTAACTTTAGGCCACAGGTCTTTTGGCCTCCGGGTCCGGGGTGCCATTTTGGTCGTGGGCATTCGCCCTAACTGCAGGCCAATGCGAGCAGCTGCTTTCCCCAGTGGGCGATACTGAGAGGCGGACCCTGTAGGAGCAGGTGTGCCATTTTGCATTAACCTCCTGCCCCCTCTAATGGCGGGTCTGTTGTATATGGGGAGAGAATCCCCGTCCCTGTCCCATCCACTGCATGCAAGCGGTCTACCTGTGGCTGGACTGCTGCTCTGGACAGCACCTAAGGTGGAGAACAGGGTTCCTGTAAATGGATTTAGATGGTTTAACCCCCCCCCCCCCCTCATCAGAGTGCTGCAGTGACCCTGCACAGTACAGGCTACTCCTGGGGGCATCTCCCCAGATATTCCAGGTGTGCAGGGCTTTCCTAAGTCGCCCTGTCGGGGGCTCCAGGTCAGATCCTTGACTTGATGCTCCCCTCCATTGTTACCTTGGTTGGCATAACCGTGTTTGGGTGGGCGGACGTTGTCTGTGGCGTCACACCCAACGTAGGTTGCTTCTGCTCTGTGGTTCAGCATGGCAAAGATGGGCATTGGGCTGTCTCTCCATTTTACATTAATATAGTCCCTGTCTGCGGTTGACGAGTATGTTGACCAAGTAGAATACCTTAGCATCCCACAATACAGTGGTCATCCCTTTCGGTTCGAGCTGAATCCAGCATACTTGGCTGAACTTTTGTCTTGGAACGTCCAAGCAGCCCCACTTGTGGTTTTGCAGTGCTTTGCGGTACGTTACCCTTTTGCTGGGGTAGCGGATTTCACCCCCTCTGGTGAAGACTTCCATTTCTAGGTTGCGTAATGCAACCATGCTGCTGGTGTAGCATTTCTTTCCTTTAAGCATCCTGGTTGCCAACAATTGGTTGCCTGCCCTAGGTTTACCATTGTGTGGTTTGCATTGTGTGTATGTGCATCTGGTGGACCAGTTGGTCCAGGTCCTGATGTATGTATGTGATGCATCCTTAGATGCTGCTTCTTTCCTTCCAAGCTCTCCATCCCTGCGGTGGTACTTCAGCTTAAATGCTGCGCTGCTGCCAAGACTTTAAAATGTGCCCCGGTGGACCTACCTTCCAGGGGTTTTCTCCTTGGTACTATCTTGGATGACTTCTTCATGAACCGCACGGGTCAAGATGGGGTAGGAATTGCATTGGAAATTGCAGGCCTTCTTTCTTTGCACACTGGAGACTTTTTTTTTTTCATGCCCTGGCTCCCCTGACTAGGGCTCCAAGCCCTTCATGGCCCTATGGCTCCTGGATCCATAAGTATACCAGGCCCGCAGATAAGTCCACCTCGGCGTGCTGGTCTCAGATCCATGGTCCTCCCTTTTTTCACCAGAGCTATTCTTTCCCTCCACATTTCATCTCCCACCATCGCCCTTCGACTCTGTGCAGTACAGGCCAGGGGGTGCTTGCTCCAGTACCTGAGATGTAACAGTTCTAAGGTTTTTACTCAACTCTGTTCACGGCCCCAAAAATGACAGGACTCCTCTGACCCTGGACCTGTAGGTCCTACATTGTCTTGTGCTGGTCTGGAGGTTCCAGGTGCAACTTAACAGTTCGGTTACATAGTAGGCGAGGTTGAAAAGACACAAGTCCATCTAGTCCAACCTATGTGTGTGATTTTATGTCAGTATTACATTGTATATCCCTGTATGTTGTGGTAGTTTGTGCTTATCTAATATTTTTTTTTATTTTTTTTTATCGATGCTCCCCGCTGAAACCACTGCTTTTGGAAGGGAATTCCACATCCTTACCGCTCTTACAGTAAAGAACCCTCTACACAGTTTAAGGTTAAACTGCTTTACTTCTCATTTTAGTGAATAGCCGTGTGTCTTATTAAATTCCCTTACGCGGAAAAGTTTTATCCCTATTGTGGGGTCACCAGTACGGTATTTGTACATTGAAATCATATCTCCTCTCAAGCGTCTCTTCTCCAGAGAGAACAAGTTCAGTGCTCATGATCTTTCCTCAGAACTAATGTCCTCCACACCCTTTATTAGTTTTGTTGCCCTTCGCTGGACTCTCTCCAGTTCCAGCACATCCTTCCTAAGGACTGGTAACCAGAACTAGACAGCATACTCCAGGTGCGGCCAGACCAGAGTCTTGTAGAGTGGGAGTTTTATCATTTTATCTTTGGATTAATCCTCTTTTTAACTGCTTGCCGACCAGCCGCCGTTATTATATTGCGGCAGGTCGGCATGATCCCGCAAACCGGCATAGCTATATGTCGGTCCCTTTCAGCGGGATAGCAGGCAGTGTCTAAGGTGTTGGTCACGAGTAAAGATGTGCTGTGCTGAGCTCCACTGGAACAATCCTTGCTGGGGCTAGCCATGGAGACCGGATCCATTCAAAGTGTCTTTTTGGCCAAATTGAATAGTACCCGGGCCTCGTATTCGAAGAAACAAGGTCTTGCCTGTAAACGCTTCTCTTTTTAGAGAGCTGGACCCCGGGATCCAGTACTTTTTGGTAGTAAGGCCATAAAGTTTTACTGGGGGAGGTGCTATTACAGGTCCAGGATAGTGGGTTTCCTTGAGGATCCCCAGCTTCTGAAGGTTTAACGGAACCCACCGTGAATAGTGAAGATCGGGTCTGTTGATTTACCACAGAAAACCCTGCGGCGGGAAAGGTAAGTGGAGTTTTCCAAGAATTTTTTAAAATTTTTCTTATGTCTCCTTTAAGATCAGTAAATGTAAATGCTGTCATGTTTTATGCGTCACTACTGGGGGATGTATTGAGCACTCACTGCCTCACGCTCAGAGAACATGCTGTGTCAGGAGAGCTGAGATGCTTTTTCCTCCAGCAGACAACAGGACCTCCGATAAGCTTGGGGGGGGGGATTCTTCTCCCCATCAGTCGCCCCCCTGTGCTGATTGTCTTCCCCTCTTCTTGGGGAAGGAAAGCGCTTTAGGTTTAAAAAAAAAAAAACTGTTGCGAGCGGCACGGCGGCTTACAGACCCCCCGCACGCCATTCTGCTCTATCCCGTGGGTCCCATAGGACCTGTAGCCCGCTGCTCGCGCAGGAAAAGGCTTCCTTTTAAAAGTAAGGGGAATAGCTGTAGGCAACGCGGGGGCGCGGCTTAGCACGGTGTTGACGTCCTCCGACGTCCAACACGAGGAGGCATGGTTTTAAAAGCACCATTTGTGTTGTTGCAGGCTGTGGAGGGACACAAGAGCAAAGGTGGCAGTAAGAGGTTTGGTGACACAGGCATTTCCTTTGACACATTTTTACTGTTGCACCAGGCTGGGCATTAATAGCAGCAACTGTGCTGGACTATTGCTCAAGCAGTGAATGCATTCCTTCTGGTAGTACCTCTGCTTTAGAAGAGCGAGGGTCGGGTTTTTTTTTTTCACGGTACCAAAACCAAACGGGGAGGTCAGACCCATTTTAGATCTCAGATTTAAACCAGTGCTTGAATATCCATTCCTTTCGCATGGAGTCAATCCGATCAGTAGTCTCCATCCTACAAGGAGGAGAATATTTGGCATCAATCGACATCAAGGATGCTTATCTCCATGTGCCAATTTTCCCCGCTCACCAGCAATTTCTGCGATTCGAGGTAGAAAATCTTATTTTTGCACCTCGAGTGTTCACAAAGATCCTGGCCTCTCCTTTAGCCAGGTTAAGGGCTCAGGGTAGAACGATACTATAAAATGTGGATTGCGCTAACTATTAAAAGAGATAATAAAGCCCTAAGGCAAACACTGCGCTATAACCTCGTGAATAATTAACGAAATTGTGTGATACAAACGTGATGTATAACATAAGCAGCTGACATCAAATAAAGTCCAGTACTGGAAACTTCTAAATAAACATAAAAAAACAAGAAATGCAGTGCTAATAACATTAATATGCAAATGTAAATCAGCATAAATAAGTGAAAAATCAAAAAGAAAAATTGTAATGAAAAAGAAAATAGAGAAAACTAAAGCAAGGTCCCAAAAAAAAGTATATTCTAAAATAAAAGTCCACATCCATAAAGCAAAGTGTCCGCATCAATTAAATAATAATGACATCCGTGTTAAAATCTCCAACATAATGTGAAGTGTATCTACGTCCCCACCGAAAGTGTATAAATTGCCTGCTTACCAGAAGGTGATGACTGCCACAGCAGTCTCACCCAGCCTCGGGAAGTAAGGTCTCCCTCAACCCTTAGGCTACTGTTAACGGTACTCCGGAACTCACATGCGTTGGGGAGAGTATTTGTCTCCGCTCTCCTCCCAGCACCACAAGGTCGGCTCTGTAGTGAAGTGCGATTTCCCTACTACACCATGATGGCTATCTATATGTCTTTATGAGAAATCATTAGAGCAAGAGGCACTAGTATACTGCTTGGAGAGGCTGCTGGTAAATCCATAATGGAGTGGTTATCCTAAATGAACCAAAGGCGCATATTCTGGTTTATCTGGTGAGTGGCCATTGCACTAGCTGGCGGTGAAGTCACGTTTATATTTATACTTATACTTAACCCAGAAGGAAAAGTAATCTTTGCACAAAAGTCATCACTCACTGAGGACATTCATTGTACTGTGTTACAGACCTTTCATGTTGCTGAGCTGCACTTTATATATTGTTAATTCGCACACACACACACACACATATATATATATATATATATATATATATATATAATCGTTTTATTAATTATATATATTTTCTGGGTATATATATTTTGATATATGTACAGCACTTGAATTCTTTAGTAATTATTCATTTGGTGATATGGCATGGTTGAGTTAGTATTTAGATGAGTTGGCACAGGCGAAACAGCTAGTATATTTAAAAGTGGTAATAGTTAGCGCAAGCAAATATATATTTGATTGCAGCAAACCAGGATATATTTAGTTGTTTTTTGTTTTTTTTTGCGCCGGTAGCACATTGTTTCTTATATATAACGATACTAGCCTACTTAGACGATCTACTCTTGATAGATCAGTCGGTAACCCGCATAAACCAAAGTTTAGTCTCAGCAGTAAGTTACCTAGAATTCCTAGGCTGGATTCTCAACCGAGAGAAATCCTCCTTAAAACCATCAAGAAGATTGCAGTACTTGGGGCTGATCATAGATACAGTTCAGAAGAGGGTGTTCTTACCCCAGGAAAGGATCAGTTCCGTAAGGGAACTGATTCAGCTTGTCAAAACAAAGAAAAGTCCTTGTTAGGAAAGATGGTGGCTTCTTTCGAGGCTGTTCCTTATGCGCAGTTTCATTCAAGACTGCTGCAAAACAGTATTCTGTCAACCTGGAACAAGAAGATCCGAGCTTTGGATCTTCCAATGTGCTTATCCCCCGAAGTGCGTCGGAGCCTCAATTGGTGATTGATATCCAGGAATCTTCAACAAGGGAAATCCTTTCTACCAGTCTCCTGGAGGGTGGTAACGATGGATGCCAGCCTTCTGGGCTGGGGAGCAGTTATAGAAGAAGCATCTGTCCAAGGGAAGTGGTCCAGATCAGAAAGGATCTTGCCCATCAATATTCTAGAGATTCTGGCAGTCCTTCTGGCCCTAGAGGCCTGGACACTCAGACTACAGAATTGTCCTGTCAGGATCCAATTTGACAATGCCATAGCTGTGGCCTACATCAATTACCAAGGGGGCACGAGAAGCCGTGCAGCCCAAAGAGAGGGGAATCATGTACTATCTTGGGCAAAAAACAACATTACTTGCCTATCAGCAATTTTCATTCCAGGGATAGAAAATAGTCAGGCGGACTACTTGATTCGCCAACAATTGTTTCCGGGAGAATGGTCCCTTCCCCCGACATCTTTCTGTCAATATGTCAAAGATGGTGTGTTCCCGATATGGATCTGTTTGCGTTCAGATTCAACAGGGTTGACAACTTTGTGTCAAGGACAAAGGATCCGCTGGCATGCGGAACAGACGCCTTGGTTTTTCCATGGGATCAGTTTTCACTGATCTATGCATTCCCTCCTGTTCTGCTGCTTCCGCGCCACCTTCGCAGGATCAAGCAGGAAGGGAATAAAGATGGCGACAGGGGACCCCTGGACCCTACCACTATGGCCAGACCTTCTCTCGCAATGGCCGGTATTCCATCCTACCATACAAACGCTAAATTTAATGGTTTGGCTATTGAGTCCCACATTCTAAAAGATCATTGGCTATCAGCTTCAGCAGTTTCTACCTTGGTTAATGCTAGGAAACCGGCCTCCAGGGTCATATACTATAGAGTCTGGAAGGCATATTTCTCCTTGTGTGAATCCAGGGGTTGGCACCCCAGGAAATATGTCATAGGTAGGATCCTTGAATTCCTACAGATGGGATTAGAAATGAAACTGGCCCTGAGTACTATCAAAGGGCAGGTATCAGCCTTATCAGTGTTTTCTCAACGACTGTTTGCTTCTCACTCTCTGGTTCGTAACTTTATTCAGGGGGTAACATGGATTAATCCTCCAGTTAGGACACCCCTGAACCCTTGGGACTTGAATTTAGTCCTGTCGGCATTACAGAAACAGCCTTTTGAGCCTATACGGAATATTCAGTTAGTCCTATTCACAAGGAAAATATTTTTTCTGGTTGCCATATCCTCTGCTAGAAGAGTATTAGAGTTGGCAGCTCTTTCTTGTAAAGAGCCATATTTGATTTTTCATAAGGATAAGGTGGTATTGCGGCCTCATCCTAAATTCCTACCGAAGGTAGTGACAGGTTTTCATTTAAACCAGGATATTGTTCTGCCTTCTTTTTTTCCAGAACCTCGATCTGTGGAAGAGCGGTCACTACATTCTGTTGATGTAGTGAGAGGGGTCAAGGGCTATTTAAAGATGACCACTCAGATTCGCAAAACGGATGTTTTATTTGTATTGCCAGACGGTCCTAAAAGAACAGGCAGCATCAAAATCTACTATTTCCAAATGGATTTGTCAGGCTTATGGTTTAAAGAGGAAAATTCCTCCTTTTCATGTTAAAGTGCACTCCACCAGGGCTGTTAGTGCTTCTTGGGCAGTGCATCACCAGGCCTTCGTGGCTCAGATCTGCAAGGCTGCACTTGGTCTTCAGTCCATACATTTACCAGATTCTGCCAAATTGATGTAAAAGGTCATTAGGATATCGCCTTTGGGCGCAGTGTACTGCAAGCTGCAGTATAACTCCTTGTCTCTTGGTGCCTTACTTTTGTTGTGTCTCCCTCCCTTCAGTTGCCATTGCTATGGGACATCCCACATAGTAACTACTATGGCTCTCTGTCCTGTGATGTACGCTAAGAAAACAGGATTTTTATAACAGCTTACCTGTAAAATCCTTTTCTTTGAAGTAAATCACGGGACACAGAGGTCACTCCCTTCTTTGGTATACACGTGTATTACTTGGCTACAAAACTAAGGTACTCCCAGTAGTGGGAGGGGTTATATAGGGAGTGCACTTTTTGGTCGCATTTTTTTTCCTGCTTATAGACAGTTCAACTGAAATCCTGGTGGCCCCCTCTGTCCCGTTGGATCTGGCAGACGTCTGTTTAAGTGGGCGCTATTAAGGGGCAGGTGATTGGTGTCTCCTGTGTTTGGCATCTGGCACCTGTGTCTCAGGGTTGCGAGGCGACTACCTAGTGGTCTGTGGGCACTTTTTCAGATTTTTCCAATGTTGGTTTGTTTGCATTTTCGGTTGAAGTTTTTGCAGCCTGCTGCATATGGTTCTTCATTGGCCTCTTTAGGGGCTGTTTGGGTGGTTGGCATATTTGCCTGGTTGCTACAGTTGCTTTTTGGTTTGCCCACCCCTCATTGAGGCACTGCTTTGGGACATCCCAATGGTCAAGATTCTGAAGAGAGCTGTGTCCCTCAATGAATGAAAGAGAAAACTGGATTTTTTGTTACTCGCCATAAAATCCCTTTCCCTGAGTTTATTGGCGGACCCAGCACTCACCCCCCTATTGGATTTTTTACTTCGGACACTGCTTCGTGACTAACTGGATTGCCTATAACGGAGAGGGGGTTTTATGCCAGCTAGGACTGCCCATAGAAGGTGCTGAGTTTTTTTTCTACCTAGTGTCCTACTCTTGTAGGTGGCGATATAACCCAATGGTCAAGATTCTGAAGAGAGCTTTGTCCGTCAATGCACGAAAGAGAAAGGGATTTTACGGTGAGTAACAAAAAAAAAAAAAGGGAAATCGCAACTAAAGGGATACAGACCTTACTAATTTCCTCATTAGATCCCTGCAGGTGCAGCCGCTGATTGGTAATAATAATATAAATATAAATATAATTATATCAAACACAACACAAGTGGAGATGGATTAGAATGCCTACCAGCTTCTAATGCTGTCTGTGCTCCCGTTAGGGAGATTCACCCTCTCTATTTGTATTGTTAACCGTTATCATTGATCGTGAAAAAGTAAAAGAAACCCCGACTTTTGGGTTGTCCCCAGAAAAGTATTCGAGGGGAAATCTTTCAATGGGGACACTAGTTCTGGTGACCTGGGGGCGCCCAAGGAAATCCGTTAGTTTGCAGGGATTGCTTCTCACTCCTTGTTTGTCTATAGGACAGGAAGTGAAGGGAAATCCCCGCAATGGGACACGGATGGCAGAACCCTCTTTTACTCTATCGAAAATGGAAAAAAAAATGCCTGTAGTTCTACTTAAATTTATACCTGCCTTCACTTTTTTCCTCATGTTGTTTCCTGGCTTACCCCCTACTTGGGATTTCATCAAAACAAAGCAGTTCATAATTCATCCTACTAGCATTAACTCACTGAAATAAATATGACCTTACATTTTTATATTAATGTGGAATTTTGTTTACTATTTACTATTTTTGTTACTCGTTTGGTTCCTGTAATAAAAATGTTTTGCCCTGTTTTATGAATCCAAATTTTATGGACCACCTCCACCACGATGAGAAAAATATTGGTTATTAACATCACCTTTATATGATGGACTAAAACTGTACATGCCTGTATCAAGCACACTCCCGACCACTTAAAATTCTGCTCCCTAGCACTCCCTTGCCACTCCTTTTGTGTCCACCACTGCAAAATGTGTTGCTTTTAGGTACAGGGGAGCATTGTGGTGAAAACGTCACTTGAGTATAAAAGGTCTTTTACCTTTAATAATTATAACATTATTTCTCTTTCTATATTCATATTTAGAAACGATGTCTCCGAGGTTAAAGCTTTAGCTGTTTTAGAGCATCCACATATTGTTCGATACTACCATTCCTGGAGTGGAGAAGATTTATTTTCTGAAGAAAGCTGCAGTGGAGATGGGTAAATCATTTTAATGCTAAATACTTTATGACCAGATCTTATTCATTTAATAACATGACATACGGTACAGCGTTGTGGACAGGTAAGACAGGGTCACCCTGTATTATCTCTGATTGGTACTATAAAAACGGGGCTATGTTTGGAATGCATTTAGTTCGGAGTGTAAACATTTCAAACTTTGTGCCAAAACTCAACCACTGAAATTCGGTGGATGACCAGGTATGACATCACACTACTGGTCGCACACTTTACCGCCACTTACACCTAGAGCCCTTACAAAGTACGCAGGCACTTCCTCTTGCCCTTTTCACCACGAGGATTCATTGCAGGACAGTCTAGACACCCTATTCTGTGAGTACCAGGCGAAAGGGAACCAATGCAAAATGCCAAGTGCCCACACAACACTCAGCCTCGGTGTCCCTTGCATCAGAGCAAGAACTGGCTTTAACATCGATCTCAGCATCCAATTGTGGCACTATTTCAGTCATGCAACAACCAGCCTATCTGATTAAAGCATAATTTTCTGCATCTGTCACAATTTATCCAACAGATTGCAGCCTTAATACGGCCATCTTTGTCTAGAGCCCAAAAATGCACACCACCTCCTACTCCAGTTTCTCAACCTGAGTTGGAATCCCGAATTACTGATCGAAGAGGATATTGAGACAGTAATGGAGGAAGCTGCTGAGGATTTTCTTCCCCAGATTCACTATAATAAAGAGAGAGCTTCATACAACATGCTTTGTTAACTTTGAAAAGATCATTGCCTCTGTCTGCAAAAGACTTAATATTGTGCAACCTGATTCTTCTCTATCTTACCATGTCCCTAGGGGTTTATAAGGGATCTGCAAAACATTCCCTATTCAATAACAGAATCTGCCTTATAGAATGACTTGATCACACCAGAAATTCTTTTCACTCATTCATGCAGTGAAAAATGTTTGCAAAGAAGTAGGCTATCCCTGTGGTTGATCCTGCCATCTTTGTCCTAGGCAAATATCTCGCTGTGTAAAAAAAAAAAAAAAAAATCAATATATGGTGTTGCGCTCCAGATAAATATCAGCAATAGATTCTCTAAAAGTAAAATCTATATCTGTGGATAGATATAAACAATAGAATGCTCTAAATAAAATTATATCTGAGTGTGGAAATCTTGCTAAAACAAATAATATTGTGCTAGAAACAGCAAAATAAATAAATGTGCTAAAACATGGGATGATATTTAGATGCAGCAAATAAACTGGTGTTCAAATGTTCAAATCCTAATCAGAGTGAATCTGTGCAAAATGGTGAAATAAATAAGCAATAGTATTAAAAGAATGGACTGCGTCGGTGATCCAAAGTGTAAACAGAATGTGCAAAAAAGTATATATCTATGCAAAAATGCAATACTATATATATAATATATATATATATATATATATATATATATATATATATATATATATATATATAAAAATATATGCAGTGCAAACGGTGAGTGTCTAGAAAAATGGGTAAATTATAAAGTGCGACAAGAAAAAAATCATCCACCGGGATGTAATGTGGCTGTGTCAAACTAGGTGACAAATAACGTCCACAGAAATGGTGAATCTCCGTTTTTAAATGGAGTGTGATGGATAAAGTCCGTCCAAAGATGCAGGGGAGCTAGCACTCTGACTCGATGTGTGTGAGGTGATCCAAACCGTATTCCTCTGGGTGCTCGCAAATAACAGATGCAGTGGCTCCTTACCTCACTGCTGTAAGATAAACAGCATAGATCAATATTGCTCTCCTGAGCTCTGTATCCTTGGGGCTTGGTTTGTCACTCTCACCACATCACAGGTATTATTTCACTCACTGCAAATCAGGGGTATTTTTTCACTTGTAGTCCTCCCAGGTAGCAAACATGTAAATCATGGAGGGAAGAGGAAGGAGCCCCAAATAGTGAAGTATGTACAGTTTATTTAATAAAACCACAAATAAAACACAGGGGTACTCGCAATTTCAGACAGACAGAATTCAGTGTAAAAATTAGCGCTGTGCTCGTGTTCCGGATGTCCAAGTGTATTCTATTTTCCTACTAGTGTCGTCACGTCACATGACTTCATCAGGGAAGATTCTAGTAGGAATAGTAGTAGTAGGAAAATAGAATACACTTGGACACCGGAAGTGACATCCGGAACACGAGCACGGCGCTCGTTTTCACACTGAATTCTGTGTGTCTGAAATTGTGAGTACCCCTGTGTTTTATTTGTGGTTTTATTAAATAAACTGTACATACTTCACTATCTGGGGTTCCTTCCTCTTCCTTCCATGATTCAGGAGAGCAATATTGATCTATGCTGTTTATCTTACAGCAGTGAGGTAAGGAGCCACTGCATCTGTTATTTGCGGGCACCCAGAGGAGTACGGTTTGGATCACCTCACACACATCGAGTCATAGAGTGCTATCTCCCCTGCATCTTTGGACGGACTTTATCCATCACACTACATTTAAACTGAGAGTCACCATTTCTGTGGACGTTACTTGTGACCTAGTTTGACACAGCCACATTACATCCCTGTGGATGATTTTTTTCTTGTCGCGCTTTATATTTACCCATTTTTCTGGACAATCACTGTTTGCACTGTATATATATATATATATATAATTTGTATTGTATTGCATTTTTGCACATTCTGTTTACACTTTGGATCACTGACGCAGTCCATTCTTTTAATACTATTGCTTATTTATTGCACCATTTTGCACAGATTCACTCTGATAAGGATTTGATCACCAGTGTGTTTATTTGCTGCATCTAAATATCATCCCATGTTTTAGCACATTTATTTATTTATTTTGCTGTTTCTAGCTGTTTATTATTCGTTTTAGCAAGATTTCCACACTCAGATATAATTTCATTTAGAGGATTTTATTGTTTATATCTATTCACAGATATATATTTTACTTTTAGAGAATCTATTGCTTATATTTATCTGGAGCGCAACACCATATATTGATTTTTTTACACATTTTATAGGGTGGGGTTTGCACCCCTGTCGGTGGTTTGCTGCAGCCAAATGCTATCTCTATTTACTTAATTTTTTATATTTACATATCCACTATTTTATTGATTCCTGGGTACACCACTATTGTAGCGCGGGAATACATACTTACTTTTATCAAATATCTCAATGTACCTCTTGAAGTTCCTTCTTTCGAAGATTCTGTCGATAGAAAATTTGATACGCTCCTAAAAGGACCCAGCCCTGCAACTAGCTTTTACTGCAATTTTAATATGTCAACCTGCGGCTAACTGAACTAGGTTAATGAACAACCAGCATGACCCTGTATTCCAGGATCGTGTTGTTACTGAGCAATTACAGCAATTGCCTTCTGCTCTGCTTTTTTGTGTGGATGCCCTAAAACATGTCACAAGACAAATTTCCAGAATGGCTCCAATTTCCATTCACATGTGTGTAACCTTATGGCTTAAAGCTTGCACAGCTTAAGCTGCCTGCAAAAGGCAACCTCACACACATGCCCTTCCAAGGAAGACATTTGTTTGGCAAGGCACCTGACCAATTCATCACAGGTGGGAAGGTTTTACTTCCCAAAACTCCCCTCTTCAGAATCCCCTAGCTCCTCTAAACACAGAACACCTGTTCACTCTAACCAGGCTTCAACTTCAAAACCTAAATGCAGCCCTTCCATTCGGCACAAGGCTTAGCCCACAAAGGCCAGAAAGCCTCCCCCTAAGCCCTTTTCGCAACCAAGGGGTGCCCTCATTTCTAAGAGTGTGAGGACATCTGCTACAGTTTGCCTTTTTCTCTGGGTCACAGATGTCCCAAACCTGTGGGGTCAATCAGTGGTTTCAAAAGGGTGCAAAAGAGTTAAAACCTTTACCACCTCATCACTTTCTTCTTTTGTGGTGTCAGTATCACCCCAAGACAGGTTCAAAGGGTTCTATTAAAATCAGTTTACAGTCATTTATGTGCAAATAGTGCATTTTTTCCACACCCTGCAACATGCAGCCGATATAACCTTGTTCACCTCGATGGAGTACTTGTGTTAGAACCTTTGATAAGCACACTGGCTTAATTTCCAAAATCTATAGTATATTGACTTTTCCCCCAGAAAAACTGTTTTATATGACGAAGTGGGATCAAGATATAGGTGAGACACTCACACTTACCGAATGGTCCACAACGTCAGTGTGCATCAAAATCATACATAAATACCTCATTAATGGAAGTAAACTACAAGGGTTTGCTTAGATGGTAAATAGTACCAACAAGAATAGCCTCGTTCGTTCCAGGGGCCTCTCCCTCTTGCTTCCGAGGGTGCGGAATGGAAGGAACGATGATTCATGTATGGTGGTTTTTGGATCCGCCTTTACAATTTTATCTTCTCACTAACACAGGTAAACTTAATTAAATTACCGCAACAAGCTCTCTTGGGACGCCCAGTAGAGGGTACACCTAAACAGGCAGGGAAACTGGTAGCCTTTATCTTCACAGCAGCCAGTTTAGCAATTGCCAGATCATGGAAGACACCCACGATCCCATTCGAACGGGTAAAAAATAAATTGACATGGATCATGGTGAATGAACGCCTCTCAGCGATCTAACAGGACAAACTGACCCTATTTGACAAGATTCGGAAACCGTGGGTTAAATACTTGTCTGACCCCCGGTCAGGGATTAACCTAATCTTAGGGAGTGAACTTTCATCTTTGATATTCCTTTCTTACTGCTTCTATTCCTTTCTGTTTTCTTATGGAAATTGACTGTGATCTCCCCCTCCGGGGGACCGGGACTGTTCGTATTTCCCTTCTAGACTACAGTAATGTTGACTGGTTGTGTTGGCGTTTTGTTCTTTTCTAAATTGTAATTATACGACACATGGATGTGCAGGTCGGAAGAAAATGATTTACTTTTCTGTTTAGATCACGTTGTATAATTATATTACGGTATGGCAAACAGTTAACACAAAATGTCAGAAATGTTTTGCAATTTTCAATAAAAATCATTGAAATTAAAAAAAAAAAAAAACGGTTTACAGTACTAAATCCCATAAGGGGGTCTTCGTCCTATTCTGGACTTAAAATCTTTCAACAGATTTCTTTGAATTGCAAAATTTTGCATCAAATCTGATAGGTCAGTAAGGCTGGCTATACAGTTGAGAAAATTAATTATTTGATCCCCTGCAGATTTTTTAAGTTTGCCCACTTTATCATAGGTGTATTTTAAATGATGGGGACAAAATACCAGCCAAAAATCCAGAAAAAATACATGATACAAATGTTATAAATTGAGTTGCAGCTCTGTGAATAAAATAAGTATTTGATCCCCAAGCAAAACATGACTTGGTGCTTGCCAACAAGGGTTTCTCTACCAAGTACTAAGGTAAGACATTTCTTGTAGTTGGTTACAAGTTTTGCACACATCTCAGGGAGGGATTTTGACCCACTCTTCTTTACAGATCTTCTCTAAATCCCTAAGGCTTCTTGGCTGTCGCTGGGCAACTCGAAATTTCAGCTACCTCCATAAATTCTCTGTAAGATTACGGTCTGGAGACTGGCTAGGCCACAACCATGACCTTAATGTGTTTCTTCTTGAGCCACTCCTTTGTTGTTTTGGCGTATTTTTTTGTAAGTGGGCAAACCTACAAAATCTGCAGGAGATCAAATAATTATTTTCCCCACTGTACATTATACAGTTGTACAATTTTTCCTTTTAGATTTACCAAAACAATAGAAGAATTGTATGCAATTAGGCAGGCTTTTGCACTAGGGGAAGGTAAATCTAAAGGAAATTCAATAAGAAAATTTTATAATGTATGGCCAGCTTAATTGCCTCTCTGAGACATGGGGAATACATGGCATTCGTGGACATCCAAGATGCCTATCTACTTATTCCCGTTTTCCACCTCATCAATGCTTTTGCGCTAAGCAATGGCAGACGATCACTTTCAGTTTAACACTGCCCTTCTGCCTATCCTATGCTCCCAGAGTGTTCACAGTGGTCTTAGCACCTCTACTTGCCCTTCTCTGAACTCAGGGCATCTAGATGACCTTCTTAATCACTCATCTTCCTTCCAGCTATCATAAAATGTCCACAATAATGAAAAACCCTTCAAACTAAGAGACTCAACACAGGATTTTGTTCACATGGGATCATCACGTCCCTCCTCCCCCCTAAACGTCAATATTGGATGCATCACCCCAGCGGATTAAGATTGGGTATCGTATGGCTAATTTCAATCCATCTCTTTGAAATTCCTATATAGGAGCAGTATATGTACATGCTTTAGCCGCGCATTTGTCGTGCATTCCATACTATATGGACATCAACCTATTTATGGGGGAGTGAATACCTGACAATGACTATATCAGATGACTTATTGCTATAGACTTTCACAACAGGTCCTGATGACATCCCCTACCAACATCCGTGCTACCCTGCAAAGTTTGTGTGCAATTTTCAATGATGCATAGCAGATGAAATATCTATCCTTAAACATTGAGACTTTTTGAAATACTGTTTTCTTTTTCAATATAGTATCTGCATTAGATCCATTTAGCTCTCCAATCAGTTCTCCATACTGCCCATCCTTCTCTCCCCCCCTCTTGGTTTCTTCTTTTCTCCCCATCTAACACAGGCTTGAGTCATCCTGGGACCTCTGTGTGGATACCCCCACTTATAGACAGCTTTGTCTTCATACACTCGTCAATTGACAAGTTAGGGATATCCACACATAGATTTCTGGCGTCCGGACACATTGTTACATGTTGTTTGTTTATTTTGTTTTATGTTATTTTTGTCCCCTTGTTGTCACATCCAGGATTGTTTTGACATGGTATTTCCATTGGGTGTTATTCAGTTGCGCATGTCAATCACTTTTTAATGTGGCCATTGTGGAATAATATGTTAATCCTTTTTTTGTATTTACAAATAAATTAACTTTTTTTGCGTTACTATCTTCATCCTTGCATGTTGTGACACTCTTTTGGTCATCTGGTTCCTGCCTGTCTAGACAGGAACACACCAGGTTTTTTTGTATGATATGCTTTCAAAGCAACCTGGGCTTCCATAACACCACAGGCTGATCACCTCCATGCCACGCCGCATTGATGCAGTAATTCATGCAAAAGGAGCCCTCACCAAGTATTGAGTGCATACTATACTGTACATGGACATACTTTTCAGTAAGCCAACATTTCTGAATTAAAAATCTTTTTATTTTATTTTAGAATTCTGGGTTTTCACTAGCTGTAAGCCAAAAATACAAAATTAAAAGAAAGAAATGTTTGAAATATATCACTGTGTGTGTAATGATCTCTGAGTGTCACTTTATCAAAAATGTTATTTCAGTAATTTAAAATTACATTTTTTGAGATACACCTGTATATATCTTCACCAAAGCACACACCCTGATTCTTTTTGCCTGGCCCACCGGTGGGGTCAAATGCATCAGTATGTGTGGTTTGACGGAGACCTGTAGGCTGAGGTTGCTCCTTGTCAATTATTCACCTGGGCTGTTCAGTAGTAGGGGCGATCTTTTCCTCTCTACATGATATTTTGCCACCCTCAACCGCATGTGTGAATGAGCCCTTAGCCTGGGGTGTCTCAAAACTGAAAAAAAAAAATTTGAAAAACAAATGAAATGAGAAACACTGTTACAACCCATTGTGTATAAATTGTCTTCCCATGTCCTGTACTGTACTCCAAGAGATGAAAATTACAGCCAAGTTTTCCGAAATTTTTCTGGGCAATTCCTATGTCTATATGCCAATTCCTCCCTTCTTAAATTATCAATCGCATAGAATAACTGAGCAATTGTTGGCAGGATTTTTGATATCCATTTCTGTAATAAGAGTTTGCGGGCTAAATACATGGTTCTTTGCATTGCGAATGGGAGTATAGCTTCGGGTATGATCCCTAAAAAACGCTTTTTTGGGATCAGAACAGACATGTGTAGAGCATAAAGTATTTAACATATCAAATATGTTCTTCCAATATCGGTGCAATTTGGGACATCGGCACATCATATGAATTAATGTTCCCGTATCGGTAGTACATCGTGGGAAATTTGGTGTGATTGCTTTGCCCCAGGAATATAACTTTAAAGGGGTATAATGAGATCTATGAATAATGAGTATTATATAAGAGGAAACATTTTGGCCTTTGAGTGAAACATGCAGGAACACGTCTCCATCCCTATATCGTAGCAAAGAGGGGGGATTTCAGGACTTTGAATGGTGGGTGAGAGTGGCTAAATGATAAGTCTGTTTTGAAAAGGATACCTTTTATTGTCAAAAAGTATCACAGCATAACATAAATGCAATGAGTAAATATGCAATCATATGTTAAAAAAACGTGTATGGTGAAAACAGTAATGCAGCATGGCAGTCCCATAGTATGGTAAATGGTAAGATCTTCCATGTGGAAACAAAATAATATCAAAGAAATCTAGTACATACAGTATATTAAAATCAATAAATCTACAGAATATGTGCGTCTGAGTCTGTGCATCCAGACAGGGTGGGCTGTCGAAGGTATCATTCCCGGGAGCTGAGGTCAGAACCTGACATTGAAAAGACTGGGCGCATACCATGATCCCAACAAAGATAAGAAACCCATAACCAAATGGTGGTAGGTATGGGTTCAAATTCTGATGTAGTGGTAAAAAATATATTTGTATTTGATCCATGGAAGTGCAGTGAGAGACAGGACGTGCTACCTCTCACTGCAGTAGCTAATTTATTGAATGGTTGCAATTCCCCATTGACAAAAGGCTGATGAAGTAGTGTAATGCGGACCCTTTTCCATGCCCCAAAATTTTCAAGTTTCAAAACCTCAGGTAGTAGAGGGTTATTCCATATAGGCATATACTGCGTATATTCCTCATGGAAAGTAGGTTTTTGAACAGTAGTCCAAACTTTTGAATTAAATCAAATGTAGGAAACGGCGTTTTCTGTAGAAATGGTGAGCTACTATTAGCTGAACCAATGGCTTCATCAGGAATTGAGATAATATAATTTGTTGTAGAGGGTCCTTGGAATCTATAACATTCCAGCCACTTAATTGCTGAAGTTGAGATGCCAGGTAATACAACTTGGCGTTAGGAACTGCTAAACCACCTCCATCCTTAGACAACTGCAAGACTTCCAAACTAATTTGAGGATGCCTATCTCTCCAGATGAGATCCCTAAAAAGGGCATCCACCTGTCAAAAATTTTTATGAGGTAGCCATATTGGACAATTATGCAGGAGATAAAGCAATTGTGTCATCCAAACCATTGCACAGGAAAAGATGTTAGTTACTGCTCTCATTGATTCGGTGCGTGAGACGCTGATCATTGAGGATCCCGTGGGAGCATCTGATGTGTTACCTGTCTCTTTTGGTACGCAGAAACCACCTCGGGCAGCTAAGATCTTCTTTTATCCCGACTATTTAAACAAATTTTGGATGAGGTCACCCAAAGCATCCGTTTTTGTTCTCCCCAATCGATTCAGGTACGTTACCTCTTTGAGGAGACCCTCCTGAAGAAATGGACCTCTCCTCCTGTGGTGTAGGATTCCCTGTATGGGATTGTGCAGGACGCCCTGTACAGGACTGTGCAGGACCTGCTCCTTCACAGAGTGATTGTTCCCGTGCTAGTTTCGGTGAGGTTCAGGGGGTTTTACTCCACCTTGATCACTGTTCCCAAGATGGATGGTGTTCGCCCGATCCTGGTCCTCAAGGACTTGAATGCCTTTGTGCAGGTTCAAAATGGAGTCCATTTGCTCAGTGGTGGCCTCCCTGCACCAGGGGGACTTTCTGACCTTTTGGCCTGGTCTCCGCTCCCCAGGTGTTCACCAAGGTCCTGGCCCCAGTCCTGACCTTGTTGAGACAAGGGAAAGATCAGGGTTTAATGATCACCATGTGTTCGGGCAGAATCCTAAACCACAGGAACTCTGTTTTTTAGTCCCATCCAAGCGCTTGGAATATCTAGTACTGATTCTTTATTCAGAGCAGGCCAAGGTGTTCCTCCCATCAGAAAAATTGCAGAAACTCTTGTCAGCAGTCCAACAGCTCTTGGCTTGCAAGCGGCCCTCCCTGCATTTTTGCATGTGGGTTTTGGGCCTGATGGTGGCTAACTTTCAAATCGGTTCTGTTCGCCCAGTTCTATACAAGAATCCTGCAGAAGGAAATCTTATTCAAATAGAACAGATCTCTCGCTACCCTGGACAAGCAGATTCTCCTGGGGGGGTCAACGAGGGCCTCTCTCCTCTAGTGGCTGAGGTCATCGGCATTACGGAAAGGAAAGTCCTTCCTTCCCGTTCAGCCTGTTGGGCTGGGGCAAAGTCTTGGGATCAGACTCCGCTCTGGGTCGCTGGACTCCAATGGAGGCTCGACTGCCTATCAATGTTCTGGAGCTTCGAGTGATCCGGTTGTCTCTGACTCATTGGACAGATCGCCTTCGTGGTTTGCTGACCTGGATCCAGTCAGACAATGCCACCGCGGTGGCGTATATCAGGGGGCACAAGGAGTGCAGCAGAGGCACTGGAGGCATCTTGCATACTGATCTGCTCTGCTCTGTCCGCCATACATATTCTGTGGGTCGAAGAGCCCCCCGCCCCAAAGCACCCACCCACCCATGTTGAGGACATGCTGAATAGTATGGTTCAGGAAAGGGGGGCGCGCACTCGTCCCCTCCCTTTCCTGACCTACCGGGTTGCATACTCAGATAAGGGTCTGGTATGGATTTTGGGGGTACCCCATGCCATTTAAAAAAATAATAATTGTCGTGTCCCCTCCTAATCCATACCATAATTTTTCCCTCTTCGTCTTTCAGGACAGCCTACTTTGAGATGTAGTCTCCTCCCCTTCCTTCAGGAAACACTGCGCCAGCCCATAAATCTTTCTTCCCCCTGCCGGACTTCAGTTTTAGTATTTCCTCCGGTGGGGAGACACTGTGCTCAGGAACCTGGTCGCTTCAGTCAGAGGACTGTGACCTATTTTGTGTTTCAGTGCAGGGGAAGCAAGGGGTTTTCCTATGTGGAAGATGCGGTACTCACCCACCATGGCTAGCCACCCCATCCCAGCCGAGCGCGGTGGTGGTATGTGGGGGTCCTTTATCGTGTCCACCGGGACATTGCTGGGAGACAGCTCCGCTCTCCCTGTGTCTACATGGGCCGCAATGTTTGGAACTCGCGGGCTGGACGACCAGCGACGTCACTTCCGGTAGAGGGCGGAGGTTGACTCTTTGACCCGCGACTTCCGGTTCCGGGTCGCGGAGCCGATAAAAGGACCGGGCACAGGCTGGAGATGGGTCGTGAGCGCGCACAGGCAAGCGCAAGACTCAGGGAACAACCACCTCAGGATGTCCGAAGCTGAGCCTCAAACGGACGTTCCCTCCAGCCTTCCAAAGGTAAGAGCGCCCTGGGGAAGGTAGCTCTATACCCAAGGACTGTCCCTCCTAGGCTTGGTTCTGGTTTTAGGGGGGGGCAGACCCCCTGGGTGGTCAGGGGGTGGGGGAGGCCCAGATTCCTGCACATAAAAAAGGGTCTAGAGCACTCCCTGGTGGTATCCTGCAAAAGCCTGTATGCTGATTTTTTGTCTGCCTTTTTTGTTTCCTTACTATGTTTCAGAAAGCTACGGAAAAATCTAAATCTACTCACAGTTCCAGAAGGAAGTGTGCCTCCTGTAGGGAGATTCTAGGGGAGACATGGACAAAGGTCCTTTGCAAGTGCTGTATAGATTCCCTAGTCAGGGAAAGAGACTCTGAGCAGGAATCGGGTCTCGCAGCCTCAGTCAAGGAGCTTTCATCCACTTTCTCCTCATTTACAACTTTGTTTGAAAGTTTCCAGCTCCCCACCAGTCTCCCTACTCAGGATACCACCCCGCCACAGGCTCAGGGTTCCACACCTGCTAGATCTGCTACTAAGATTAGAGCAGGGGAAGTTTCAGGCCCTTCCGAGGTGGAGCCCAGGCAGCCAGACAGTACCTCCTCCGATTCACAGGAGGGGTCTGAGGGGGAGGACCAGGACGGGGAGTCCAGAAAGCCCTCCAGATACAAGTTATCCCTGGATGAGGTAGATGACCTCTTGGGAGCAATACATACTACCCTCGGTATTCAGGCGGACAGAAAGCCCCTAACCCTACATGATCAGATGTACAAGGGCTTGGGGGAACCAAAGAAAAGAGTGTTTCCTGTGCACGAGGTGCTAATAGAAACAATCAAGAAGGAGTGGCAGGATCCGGAAAGAAAGCCCTTCTTCTCCAGATCTTTGAAGAGAAGGTTCCCTTTCTCAGAGGATCCTGATTCTATTTGGAATAAAAATCCCAAATTAGACGCTGCCTTCAGTCAAGTTTCCAGACACACAGATCTGGCATTTGAGGACTTGGGGGCCTTGGCAGACGTAATGGACAAGAGGATAGATTCCCTTCTTAAAAAGACTTGGGACTCTACAGTGGGTAATTTAAAACCCGAGATGGCCGTTACTCTGGTGGCCCGCAACCTTGAGCACTGGCTTTCCCAAATACAGGAGCACATTGAGGCGGGCACTGCTAAGGATACTATACTAGCCTCCTTTCCCACCATTCTGCGAGGAGTCGCGTACATTGCAGACGCCTCGGCAGAGTCAGTTCGGATGTCGGCCAGGTCTGCAGCACTGGCCAACTCCGCCAGACGAGCTCTTTGGCTCAAAACTTGGCCTGGCGACAGCGCCTCCAAGGACAAGTTATGCGGAATTCCCTTAACAGGGAACCTTTTTTGGCACACACCTTCCCGGGTGCAGGGAAAAGGCCAATGCCCTAATGGGAGCCCTAAGCGATTTGAAACAGCAAAATGTAATTTGTAGAGTACCAAAGGCAGAGGAAGGGATGGGGGTCTACTCACACATATTCGTGGTGAGAAAACCCTCGGGGAAGTTCAGGCTAATTCTGAACTTAAAACCCCTGAACAAGGCAGTAACCTACAAAAAATTCCGTATGGAATCAATTTACTCGGTCAGATCCCTCCTGCCCCCAACTGCTTTATGGTCTCACTGGACCTCAGGGACGCTTATCTACACGTCCCCATTGCCGAGAACTCCCAAAAGTTCCTGCGGCTAGCAGTAGACTTAGGGGACCTAATAGTGCACCTACAGTTCCAGGCACTGCCCTTCGGACTATACTCCTCGCCCCGCATTTTCACGAAGGTGTTGGCGGAGGCTATGGCATTTCTTCGTCTCCAGGGTGTGGCTGTAATAGCCTACCTAGACGATTTGCTTCTTTTTGCAATGTCTCCAGATCAACTAATAAAGGATCTCGAGGTAACAAAAAGAGTCTTGTTGAGCCTGGGGTGGCTGCTGAATTTGGAAAAATCCAATTTGATCCCCTCTCAGCGCATCACATACCTAGGGTATTTGCTAGACTCAACACTATTAAGGGTTTTTCTTCCCCTAGAAAAGGTTCAGAAGCTGGAAAAGGCAGTGGCCTTCCTTCAGTGCAGCCATCAGGTCACTATAAGATACCTGATGTCAACTCTGGGCCTACTAACCTCCACCCTCCCGGCTGTGCAGTGGGCAGCTCTGCACTTCAGGCCCCTTCAGTCTTTTATCCTAAAGGTATGGGACCACAGCCAGGAAGAGCTAGACAGACTGGTGTACGTCCCAGGCCAGGTAAAAAGATCCCTGTGGTGGTGGAGGAAGGTAACAAACCTGTCACAAGGTCGCCTGTGGATTATACTGACCTCGCAGGTGGTAACCACGGATGCAAGCGGCAGGGGCTGGGGAGCTCATCTGGGACCCCTACTAGCCCAGGGCACCTGGAAGGACGACGAGGTAGAAAAATCGTCCAACTGGAAGGAATTGAGGGCAGTAGGGCTAGCCCTCAAGTCTTTCGAAAAAGAGCTCCAGGGCCACCACACTCAGGTGCGGTCGGACAATTCATGCACCGTGGCCTACCTAAACAAGCAGGGCGGCACAAGAAGCAAGGTCCTGTTAGCCCTAGCGTCAGAAATACTGAACTGGGCAGAGGCCAACACCCTCTCGTTATCGGCAGTATTCCTAAGAGGCGAGAAAAATACTATAGCAGATTTTCTCAGCCGCAGGAGACTGAGAGAGGGCGACTGGGTTCTCAACCAGGAGGCCTTCGATCTCATCTCAGGAAGGTGGGGACTTCCAGAGATAGACCTCTTTGCATCAAAGACCAATGCAAAGACCCACTGTTTTTTCTCCCTAAACGGGGGAGAAGGCGCATTGGGGGTGGACGCCCTATCTCAGAGCTGGCACTTCAGGGTGTGTTATGCCTTTCCGCCTCCAGCCCTGTTGCCAGCTGTCCTGAGGAAATTTCAGATGGAGAACACAGATCTGATTTTATTGGCACCACACTGGCCCAAGAGAGCTTGGTTCTCACTGCTAAAACAGCTGACAGTAGAACCTCCCCTTGTCCTTCCACCTCGAGAAGATCTTCTCTCCCAGGGCCCAGTCCTTTGTCCACAGGTCCATCGGTGGAAGCTTGCGGCCTGGCTACTGAGGAGGGCATACTAAGATCCAAAGGATTTTCAGAGAAATTAGTCTCTACCCTCCTCGGTAGCAGGAAAAAGGAGACGCGCAGGATATACAGGAAGGTCTGGCTCCGCTTTAATGCATGGTGCTTAGAGTACTCCTTTTCAGCGCAGAATCCCACGGCCGTATTGGAATTCCTACAATGTGGGGCAGACAAGGGCCTGTCTATTAGCACCCTTAAGGGTCAAGTGTCAGCATTAAGCTCATACTTAGAAAAACCTCTGGCCTCCAACCCCTGGGTGGCCAGGTTCTTCAGGGCTCTGTCCAGGCAGAGACCAGTCAGAGGCCCCCCTTTTCCTAAGTGGGACCTGTCATTGGTCTTGCAGATCCTGACGGGACCCCCCTTTGAACCTCTGGGAGAGTGTTCACTAAGGGAACTTACCCTAAAAACAGCATTTTTGGTTGCAGTAACTACTGCCAGGAGGGTTAGTGAAATTGAGGCATTATCAATTAGATCCCCCTTTTTTGTTGTTTTTCCAGATCGGATTGTCTTCAAAACTGATCCGGCTTTTTTACCTAAAGTGACTTACAGTTTTCACAGGAGTCAAGAGATAGTTTTACCTTCTTTTTGTTCTAACGCCTCAGGTGAAAGGGAGTTAAAATTTAGTTTTTTGGACGTAAGGAGATGTATCCTTCACTATCTAGAACTGACTAAAGCATTTAGAAAGTCAGATTCCCTTTTTGTTTTGTTTTCGGGAACCAGAAAAGGGCACAAAGCGTCCTGACGCACTATCGCCAGGTGGCTCAGACTGACCATTAGCCAAGCTTACACCTTAGCGGGGAAAGAAATCCCTACAGGTATAAAGGCACACTCTACCAGGGCCATAGCAGCCTCTCAAGCAGAGAAGGCTGGAGCAACGCCTGAACAGATATGCAGGGCAGCAACATGGTCCAGCTACTCTACCTTCGTAAGGCGTTACAGGGTGGATCTGGTGTCAGCAGGCGAGCAAGCCTTTGGGCGAAAGGTTTTGCAAGCTGTAGTCCCACCCTAACTGGTAAGTGCTTGTTTTTCATCTCAAAGTAGGCTGTCCTGAAGGACGAAGAGGGAAAATTAGAGTTACGTACCGGTAACATCCTTTTCCAGTAGTCTTTCAGGACAGCCCCAGTTACCCACCCGAAGAATCATGGGAGGGTCTTATACAAGACCAGAACGCAGCATGATAAATGTACTGTTAAGAATGTCATTAACGTGTTCTTGTGTCTCCCCAGCTGGCCGGAGGTGATCTTATAATAACTGAAGTCCGGCAGGGGGAAGAAAGATTTATGGGCTGGCGCAGTGTTTCCTGAAGGAAGGGGAGGAGACTACATCTCAAAGTAGGCTGTCCCGAAAGACTACTGGAAAAGGATGTTACCGGTACGTAACTCTAATTTTTTTATTTATTTATTTTTATTTTTTTAGCCGGCAATTTTTTTTTAATACCTTTAGCTGTCATCGGGGAAGCCCGCTGACAGCAGATGACTCATCAGTTGTTAAGGACGTGTCGTCCAGCTTCCCAGCCCGTTCCTTAGCAACCAGCTATTATACAGTGAATGTAAAAAAATAACGCAAATCGCAGGGAAAACGCAGTACTTGCATTTTGGATGCGGGTCCATTGAAGTCTATTGCATGCAAAACTCTGCATTTTGTGGGAAAAAAGTCCCCGACTCTTTCCAAAAACGCAGAGGCACAAAAAACGTGTTCCTTAGGAACCCATGTTAAAAAAAAAAACTCCCTGCATTTCTGCAAAAAGCATCAAAAAACGCATTAGTGTGAATCGAGCCTCAAAGGTCATAGATGGGTACTGGTGGCGTGAAGAAGGGTATTTTCTTCAGGGGCTTCCCAAAAGTGGTGGTGTTCCTAACGAATCCACAAAACATGCTTACCAAACCCACGCATGCCATACACACTGATCTGTTCCCACCATCCTAGGTGCAGGCATGTGTGGGCTGGTACACAAGCAACATGTACTGCCACACTTTGTTTTGGCCTGTAGAGTTCCTCATTGGCTATGAAGAAAATGTTTCAAATAAATACAAGTAGTTCCACAATAAATGTGTATAGGCCCAGGGCCGGATTAACATAGGGGCTATTGGAGCTGCAGCTCCAGGCCCCTTTCTCAAGATAGGCCCATTTGCCCCCAAAAAAAAAAAAAAAAGATCGACTTCGAGGGTTGTAGCTCAGCGATCAGGAGTCAGAGACCCCACACGGGGGGTAGGTAGCTAAAGACCTACTCCAGCACTGGTTAAAACATGGGGCTGCTATCATCTATGCTTCCGGAGATACAGGGCTGCTTGCGCAGTCGGTCAGAAGCTACATACAGAGCGGCCAGTTTAAATACAAGCTGGCACACTCTGCAGCAGACTGAGAGGATATACTCAGTGTTATTGTGTTCTGCCAGTGAATACAATGATCAGTGTTGCTAACTATAGCTGGCAGCACTGATTGTTTTGGGGAAAACCTGACAGGCTGGTTGTACTCAAGTCGGTTAATAGGTTGACTTGTGTAAAACCAGGTGGCCCATACATAGATCGACTATGGTTGGTCTCTGATTAATTGGTGTAATTTCAATCCATGTATGGCCCGCTTAACCACTACACAGTCCCTAAACATCCTTCCACAAACCTTTACATTTTTCCTTCCCAGATTCCTTCATCCTCCTCTCCTATACATAGTGCCCACTGTCATACTCTCCACACTTCTCTCCTGTACATACTGCTCACTGTCATACCCTCCACACTTCTCTCCTATACATAGCGCCCGCTGTCATATCCTACACACTCCTCTCCTGTAAATAGTGCCCGCTGTCATACACTTCTCTCCTGTACATAGTGCACACTGTCGTACCCTCCACACTCCTCTGCTGTGCATACTGCCCACTGCCATACTCTTCACACTCCTCTCCTGTACATAGTTCCTTCTGTCATACCCTCCGCACTCGTCTGATGTACATAGTGCCCACTGTTAGACCCTCCACATTTCTGTCCCTCACCTGCACATACTTCACACTTTTATACCATCCATACTCCACCCCTATGCCTCTTACCCACAAAAACAGTTCTTTAAAATTATACTGAATATCCTCAATGTTACAAGCTCTATAATGGGCACACTTTTGTTCAACTAAAGGAAATCTCAGTCCTCATATTTGTTCTGCCCCATTATTAGTACTTTATTTAATTTTGTAATCACTATTATGAAAGAGGTGTATAGAGGAACATAGGGGATGTCAGCTACTCTAAATAAAGCACTTGTAAAAAAGTGTCCCTGAAAATATTTTTGAAATGTTGACAACTATGCGGGTCAGTAGGGGGCCCCATGAGAGGCTCCTGGGTTCCAATGATATTAAAGCGGTAGTAAACTTTTCTAACATTACTATTTTTTAGAGGCCCTGAGGTAGGTTATGCAATAATGTACAAGTATGCACAGCATATTAGCACATTAGGGTACACTTAAATTGTCATAATGAGCCCTCCAGTGCTGTGCTGTGATCAATCAGGCCCGGGCGCTTCCATCTTCACCTGGTCTTCCTTCTGGGTTCTGTGCCTTCGGTCACTTGCCTTGCCTTGGCTGCGTTCATGTTATTCCCATGCATGCTCATGTGCATCCTCTTTCTCTCATCCCCCCTTTCTCTCTTATTCTCTTTCCCTTACCCCTAACACCTCTTTCATCCCCTTTCTCTCTCTTTAATTGAATTTGTTATAACAAAAAATTGTTTGCATTTTTATTTATTTATTTATTGTTTTCAAAAGGCCCCACCAAAATCCTCAGCACCAGGCCCATGATGTTCTTAATCTGGCTCTGTATAGGCCCCAGCCAGAGGATACCGTTGGTCCAACGTGATGGCTTTTAAAGTGGTTATAAACCCACTTTGAAAAAAAAAAAACACCTGCAAGACAAAGGCATAATGAGCTAGTATGCATAGCATACTAGCTCATTATGTAATACTCACCTGAGATCGAAGCCCTTGCTGCCATGCCTGTACACAGCACCGGCCGGCGACATCACTCCCGGGTTACTTCCGGGTATCGCGGCTTTGGCGCTGTGATTGGCCAGAGCCGCGATGTCACTCCCGCGCATACGCGCGGTAACGGCATACTCACCGAAGCAACAGCACATACATGCCATTGCTTCAGTTTGTGTCAGTGCTCATGTGCCTATGATGTCGGCACATGCAAATACAGGGGATGTCTCCTAAACCGTGCAGGTGTAGGAGATATCCTGGGTAGCTACAGGCAAGCCTTATTATAGGCTTACCTGAAGCACAAAGCGGTCTGTAAGGGTTTACAACCACTTTAACCACTTGCCGAAACGCCGATATACATCCTCACTTAAAGGACGGATGTCATTGTTATGGCAGCAGCTAGCTGCCATAACCCCAGTATCCTCGTATTCGGCCAGATACAAGATAAAAGTGGTCTCTGCGGCGGATTCGCTGCAAGATCACTTTTACTGGCACTCCGGTGCCCTCCGCCGCATTTTTTTTTTATTTTTTATTTTTATTGCATTTTTGTGTAAATATAAGATCTGAGGTCTTTTTGACCCCAGATCTCATATTTAAGAGGTCCTGTCATACGAATAATAGGAATAAAAGTGACACGATTTATTTTTATTTTTTTTAAAACGGTGTAAAAATAAATGGTAAAATAAATAATAAGAACATTTTTTTTTTTTAATTGCGACCCATCCCGCCGAGCTCGCGTGCAGAAGCAAACACATACGTGAGTAGCACCCGCATAATAAAAATGTTGTTCAAACTACACATGAAGTATCGCCGCGATCAGTAGAACAAGAGCAATATAATTGTAGCCCTAGACCTCCTCTGTAACTCAAAACATGCAACCTGTAGAATTTTTTTAAACGTCGCTTATGGAGATTTTTAAGGGTAAAAGTTTGTTGCCATTCCACAAGCGGGCGCAGTTTTGAAGCGTGACATATTTGGTATCAATTTACTCGGCGTAACATTATCTTTCACAATATAAAAAAACTTTACTGTTGTCTTATTATTTAATTAAAAAAAGTGTATTTTTTCCAAAAAT
This sequence comes from Lithobates sylvaticus, assembly GCA_028564925.1. Classification (NCBI taxonomy): domain Eukaryota; kingdom Metazoa; phylum Chordata; class Amphibia; order Anura; family Ranidae; genus Lithobates; species Lithobates sylvaticus. The sequence goes on from CM053028.1 coordinate 169,137,752, forward strand.
AGTGTGCTTGTAAGACCGCTGCGCAAATACGGTGTGACAAAGTATTGCAACGACCGCCATTTTATTCTCTAGGGTGTTCGAAAAAAAAATGTATAATGTTTGGGGGTTCTAAGTAATTTTCTAGCAAAAAAAAAAAAATGTTTTTAACTTGTAAACAACACATCTAAAAAAGAGGCCTGGTCCTTAAGTGGTTAAACCTGGGTGTGGGATCGACAGTATAATGCCCTGTACACACGTTCGGACATTCTGACGATAAAATTTGTCAGAATTTTTCTGACGGATTCTGGCCCAAGCTTGTCTTGCATACACACGGTTGCACAATGTTGCCTGAAAATCCGATTGTTCAGAACGAGGTGACGTACAAAACGTACAACGGGACTATAACGAGGCCAGTAGCCAATAGCTTTCGTCTCGTAATTTATTCTGAGCATGCGTGGCACTTTGTCCGTCGGAATTGTCTACACACGATCGGAATTTAAACGATCAAATTCCGACGGAAAAAGTCCGAAGGAGCCCACAAACGGTCGGATTTCCGGACAACACGATCGGATCGCATATTTTCCGTCGGAAAGTCCGACCGTGTGTACAGGGCATTAGGCATAAACCTTTGTCGCTCCATGACTAAGATAAGAAATAGATTTTGCAGTAAGCATAAAATCTTCTTTAACATGCCCCAAAAAATTGAATATTTCCAAAATAAACTGCTTTAATCCCTTACCAGGTCCTACAACAAATACTAACCCTGAACCTCATTGGAAATGTGTACTGTCATATCCTTGAAATCTGATAATTACGATAAATGTTCTAACAGTGACACTTATTGCAAAAGAACTAGCATTTGAGACTATATGGTGAAAGCTTTGACATCTTTGTACAATATGCCGAATTATCAGCACTTGCTGCTAAATTAGTATGAATAATAAAAAAAAGTATTTGTCCATATTAACTAAACCACCAAAATTTGTATGGATATCTTTCAAACAATCCTTGTTTTTCAATATCCACAGAGGTTGTATCTAGCTAGTCACTTTTTTTATTTCTCTCCATGGACCAGAATATGCCACGTACACACGGTTGGATTTTCCGACGGAAAATTTTCGATGGGAGCTTTTTATCGACACTGGTGAGCTACAGTTCATTGAGGGAACTATGAATGCCAACATGTACTGTGACATACTGAAGCAGAGCATGATCCACTCCCTTTAGGGTCGTTATCATGTTGGTCTCCATGTCAGTCTCCAAACACACCTCCAGACGACCACTGCCTTGCTAGAAGCTGAGGATAAAGGTGATGCACTGGCCAAGCATGTCTCCAGACCTAAACCCTAATGAGCATCTGTGTGGCATCCTCAAACGGAAGGTGGAGGAGCGCAAGGTCTCTAACAACCAGCTCCGTGATGTCGTCATGGAGGAGTAGAAGAGGACTCCAGTGGCAACCTGTGAACCTCTGGTGAACGTCATGTCTAAGAGGGTTAAGGCAGTGCGGTGGCCACACAAAATATTGACACTTTGGGCCCAATTTGGACATTTTCACTTAAAAGTGTACTCACTTTTGTTACCAGTGGTTTAGACATTAATTGCCGTGTTGAGTTTTTTTTTTTTTTTTTTTTCAAATATTTAAAAAAGTGATTCCAGATTTTCACGAGAGCCATATATACATAGTAACATAAAAAATGCATTGTTAGAATAAAACAATAATCCACATAATAATCAAATCATACATAGCACCTTCCATGTTTTTTTTTTTTTTTTAAAGAAACATTTTTATTGATCTCCTAAAAGGAGAAAAAAATTACAAGTACAATACAACAGTGCATCGCACAACATGTCATAACTTCAACAACAGTAGGTGTACATTCACTTTCTCTATGTTAGTATACATGTTAAGCTTAGATCTTCTCAGACATTGAATGGAAGAAACAGTCTAATAAAACATGGTAGTCCCAGAGCAAGTCATCATCACTATATTCATATCTAGCAAATATCAATATCCTATCCCGCACGGGGGGGGGGGGGGGACGTAGTGAGACAGGGAAATAGAGGATCCTAAGTGGAGAGGGAGGGAGGGGAATCCCCGGCAATCTTTGACTCTTCACATTATCAGAAATACATCTTACACCCCAACCCAGCATCCCCAGATCTTATCAAATTTTGAGGGGCATTTTCGGCTCATATAAGTAAGTTTGTACAATGGGAGGACAAAGTCAACCAATGCCCTTCATTGTGACACAGTAGGAGGGTCCTTCTTCTTCCAGTTCAGGAGGATAGTTTTCCTGGCATAAAATGCCGCATAGAATACAAACAATTGCTTGTGAATTTTAGGTGCCACTTTGTCACACACTCCCAGGAGCAGGACCAATGGGTCCAGCCCCAAAAGAGGTTCCCCACTGCATTTATCTCTCCCACCACATCCTTCCAAAAGTGTTGTATGAGCGGGCACTCCCATACCACGTGCATAAATGTTCCCAGCTCCGTAGAGCACTTCGGGCATCTGTCAGAGCATGTCAGGTAGATTCTTGATAATCTCTGTGGGGTATAATACGCTGTGTGAATGAACTTAAGCTGTATAAATCTGTCCCTGGCTGAGATCATCAATGGTATATACTGCTGGATCCCCTCTTCCCAGTCATCCCCTGTCAGTGTCGGAATGAAAGCCTGCCATTTAGTAAACAATTTAGTACCAGCGCTAGACAGCTCCGAGGAGATCCTAAGATATAGGGAGGAGAGGATCCTATCAACATTCTTTGAGACCAGGAATTTTTCTATCCCGTGGGAGCATATGGAGGGTTCTGTGGGAAATTGAGCACGAATTGCATGCCACAGCTGGAGGTATCGGAAGAACATCTGCGAGGGGAGAGCAAACTCCTCCCGCAGGGTGTTGAACGGGAGAAGCGTGCCATTTGGCATAATCTGTCTGAGGATTTTGATACCATAGCCTGCCCACAGGGTAGGGTCCGGAATGGAGTTTAGATGTTGCAGTCTGGGGTTACCCCACAGCGGAGTATACGGTGAGACCTCACCAGGGGCACTTATTTTAGCTGTCAGTTGGGACCAGACCCTCACCGTTGTTCGCATTGGTATAGTAATCACGGGGTGTGCTTTAGGTCCCCTGAAGACCAGATTACTGATGGCCGCATAGGAACCCAGAGTTGCCGCTTCCAGGTTGACCGATGGATTGGATCGGGACTGGTTAAACCACCACCTCACCGAGACCAATACCGCCACCCAATAGTATTGCTTTAAACATGGCAGGGCCAACCCCCCACCGAAGAGGGGTAATTGAAGGGTGGCCTGGGCAATTCTGGGTGCAGCTCCAGCCCAAATAAAGGAGTTAAATACCTTGTCCACTTTTTGAAAAAAGGAATTGGGAATCGGAACAGGGGTGTTCCTGAAAACATACAAAAATTTGGGGAGGAACGTCATTTTCAGCAAATTCACTCTACCCACTGGGGAGAGGGGGAGGGATTTCCAAGATTGGCATTTGTCAATCAGGTTGTGAAGTATCGGATAGACGTTGTCCTCCAGATACCGTTTTAGGTCTCCCTGAATCTCTATTCCTAGATACCGAAACTTAGGGACCGTTTTCAAGAGTGGATGTGTGTGTTCGGGCTGGGGTCCACCGGACAATGGGAACAAGATGGACTTGTCCCAGTTGATTCTAACGCCTGAGTACAATCCAAATTCATCTATAACGGCAAGGGCTGCGTTCAGGGACGAGGCCGTGTCAGGGAGATACAAAAGGGCATCATCAGCATATAAAGATAATTTTTCTCTTAGAGGGCCCACCCGTATTCCCCCAACCTCGACCGACTCCCGCAGAAGCGTGGCCAGGGGTTCTATAGCAAGGGCAAAGAGGGCTGGGGATAGTGGACATCCCTGCCTCGTGCCTCTAGTCAGTGGGAATGTGTCAGAGATTAAGCCATTTGTGCGTATTCTGGCTACGGGGTTTGCATAGATTAGCCTTATCCAGGAGATAAATTTGGGACCAAAGTTAAAGCGTTCTAGAACCCTCCAAAGAAATTGCCATTCGACAGAGTCGAACGCCTTTTCAGCGTCTAGTGTGGCGACCGTGCCACTCGTGACTCCCATCCCTGCCAGGGAGATATGGGTGTATAAGCGACGTAGGTTTATGTCCGTGCTCTTGCCTGGCATGAAGCCCGTTTGGTCTCCCTGAACCAGTTTCAAGATCACGGAGTTCATCCTAGTTGCAAGGACCTTCGTGACGATCTTCGCGTCTACATTGAGGAGTGAGATCGGACGATAGGAGGAGCAAAGTGTGGGGTTTTTGTTGGGCTTGGGGATCACAACTATCACTGCCTCTGACATCGTGGGAGGAAGGGTCCCCTTATCCAACATGGGTAAGAGTGCGGCATGAAATTGCGGGGCCAGAAGCTCTATATGGGTCTTATAGAATTCTGCCGGTATTCCGTCAGGACCTGGCGTTTTTGCGTTCTTAAGGGAAGCTATGGCCTGCTGGACCTCCTCAAGAGTGATAGGGCTATATAATCGGGCACTGTCTGCGTCAGGGAGTTTAGGCATCTCCACACGGTCTAGAAAATGATTGAGGGCCTCAGGGGTAGATGTATCCCTGGTGGTGTAGAGAGATTCATAGTATTGCGCAAACCGAGCGTTGATAAGGTGGGGATCAGTCAACATCTCGCCCCGCTCGCCCTCAACCATAGCTATATGTGACACGAATTCCTTTCTTTAGACAACCATGCCAATAGCCTACCTGTCTTTTCACCCTGTTCGAATATTCTCTGAGATTGACTCAGGAGTATCTTCCTGCTGGCGCCTGCCCTAAGTAAGGATATCTCCCTGTGGACCGTTTGCAATTCAGTATACACTGTTGCATCACCCCCCTGTGTATATGTGTTTTCAAGTCTGAGTGCTCTCAACTCAGCCGTCTCCAGTGCCAATCTGGAATTTTTCCTAGCCTTGGAGATAAGGATCTGGTATTGCCCCCTGGTAAATGCCTTGTACGCATCCCAGAGCATTGGAGGTTCCACCGTACCCCTATTCTCAATCCAGAAGGCTCCAAGCTCTACCTCCACCAAGGGGGCCACACGCTCGTCAGTCACCCAATAGCCGGGGAGCCGCCAGATGGCCGAGCCAGAGGCTGGGCCTATGTCAAGTTTGAGCAGCATTGGCACGTGGTCGGAGATGCCCCGAGGCAAAATCTCCACCTCCATGGTGCGGGAGAGCAGGAAGTCATCAGCTAGCAATAAGTCAATCCTGGAAAAAGAGGCATATGTAGCAGAATGGCAAGTAAATTTTTTCTCAAGGGGGTGCTTCCACCTCCACATGTCATATAAACCATAGACCTCCATCCATTTTAGCAGAGGGGAGTCTAGAGCCACACCAACTTTAAATCTGTCTACAGATGGGTTTGGAGTCATGTTAATACTCTAGCTCCCGGATACAATGCCATCAGTGGGGTCAATTTATACAGTACCTGCATATCAACAGGAGGAGGCACATATATACCAACTATAAACATTTCCTGCCCATTACAATTGGCATGAAGCGCCACATATCTGCCCCCCCGGATCTAGGTGGAGATCCAGGAGGGAAAACTGGAGCGACTTATGGACCAGGATACTGACCCCCCTGGAGTACGTCGAGTACGTAGAGTGATAATAGGAACCCACCCACGGCTTTTTAAGGGCTAGTGTTCTTCCTCCCAGCAGATGTGTCTCCTGGAGAATACAGATCTGTGGGGAGTATTTTTTAATATAGGTGAAGACTAGTGACCTCTTAACCTTCGAGTTTAGGCCCCGTACATTCCAGGACAATATAGTCAGTGGTGCCATCATTACGTCACATACAGGTACATAACAAGAGGGTGAGTCGCGTAGACATCAGCCGGAAAAGCCAGCGGCCGCCACATCCAGGCGAGATCCATCCTTGCACCCTGTCGTGGAGCCCCCCCCCCCCCTCGTGGGGGAAGAGCGCCACCACAGCGGGATGACCAGAAATTTAGGACACAGTAAATGAGAGATACCAAGCATTGCAATAGAAAGAATAAGATACTCAAATTATTAGATCGAAGAGATGTACACCATAAACTACCCCCCCTCCCCGACACTACCCCCCAAACTGTGGCGTGTCATTTTCCCAAAACATACACCCCAGGTAACTACCAAGGGGGTGCGTGATGGATTGAGCTCCAGAAGAGTTGCAGTCCTAGCACATGCAGTCCAGCCAGGTCCACATGTAGGATAAACGGTCCCTGCAGGTTGTGTATCAACAGTTCTCCCACTCAGTCCGGGGGCACATACTTAAACCAAACTTGTTTCAGAATAAACTTGGGTGCACATACAGTGCACCCTGGGAGACAAGGCACTAAGGTTCCCCACAAGTCAAGGCAGGTATCGGTCTGTGGTGGAGGAGAGAAAGGGGGGGACTGAGTCCCCAACATATTCTAAAACGTGTCAGTACCTGCTGCGCATATCATGGTCACAGTGGGAGAGGACCCTTAGGCCTAGCCGACAGAGTCCAGCAATCAGATTGGGGTGATAAAACAACAAATGGGGCACTGCGCTGCTGGAACATCCTCAGAAAGGGAAAACAAAAAGTGGGGTGCAGCAAGGGATCATCCTCTAGGCAAGGTATCCAACCAGTGGGATGCATCTTCAGGGGTAGTAAAGAACCTCACCGTCTCGCCATCCTGAACTCTCAGCCGCGCTGGGAACAGCATACTGTACTTAATGTGTCTGTTGCGGAGGTTCAGTTTAACCTGGTCAAAGGAGCGCCTCATCTTCTGGGTATCAATAGAATAGTCTGGAAATATCATCAGGCGGGATCCCTCATAGTTAAGGGCTTCTATCTTCCTAGCTTCCGGGAGGACCAGGTCCCGGTCCCTAAAATTGAGGAGACGAAGGATGAAAGTGCGTGGAGGAGCTCCAGGGGGACCCCTGGTAGCAGGCATTCTATGCGCCCTCTCCACAGCAAAGAATGGGGAGAACTGCGCCCTCGGTAGCAGAGTCTGGAGGAGGCGCTCTGTAAAGGATGTGGGGTCTGCTCCTTCTGCTCCCTCAGGTAGTCCCACAATGCGGAGGTTATTCCTCCGATTCCTGTTCTCGGAATCCTCAGCCCTTTCTAGTAGTTTCACCCTAGTTTGTAGTTTGTAGGGTTCTTAGGGACCCCGAGTGGTCCCGCAGCGTGTCCTCAGTGTCACTCACGCGGCGTTCCGCTTCGGCCAGCCTGTCGCGGAACACATCCATGTCCCTCCGGACTAAACTGATGTCTAGCTGTACAGCCTCGATCTTCCCCGTAAGGGTGGTCTGGCAGGTGGTAATTGCCTGCATCAGCGCCTGGAAGTTGGACTGATCAGACAGGGCCGGGTCCGGGCTCTCCGGCGGGGACGCCATGCGGCCCGGAGGCTTGGGGGCCGAAGGTAGGCCCGAGCCAGGCCGGGGCTTTGATTTGGCGGTTGCGGAGGCCTTACGGATGTTCGGGGTACCCTTACCTTTGGGCATCCCCTCCCGGGTGCTGTCCCGGTCGTTTTGGCAGGTCCAGGGGTGTTTTCTGCAGGGATCCGGGTGAAATAGAGAGATGGACGGCCGGAGCTCACTCTGTGCGTCCTCTCAGTCAGCCATCCAGGACACGCCCCCAGCACCTTCCATGTTTATCCTATGAGGATATAGCACCGTTTTTTATAGCGACCTGAGAAGATAACAAAAAAAATAAAATAAAATAATAATATCCACAATCCTCAGCAGCTATGCCCAGAATCACCTTATCCATTTTCCGTTTCCTAAATCAAAAAGAAAAGAGAAGAAGAAAAAAAAAAAAAAAGGGAGGGGGAAAGGTGGCCCTAATACCCCTATGCCCGACAATCATGAATTGAGCAAAGTCGAACCTTCTTCAGAGAGGATAAATTTATTCCACTGTCTCCATAACTCAGAGTATATTTCTTGTTTGTTTTGTGCCGAATGTGTAAGATCTTCCATCTTATTAATGTCTTCCACCTTATGCAGCCAGCATCCAATAGTGGGCGGCAGGGGCGTTACTATAGTGGGTGCAGCAAGCGCAACTGGGCCCTGTGCTGCAAGGGGCCCATTCCGCCCCCTCTACCTATGGCCGGTGGCAGCATAGGTGGTTAGGCACCGGGCGCATGGGTGGCTGGAGGTGGGGGGTGACTAGCAGAGCTCCATGCTCGACTACCGCACTGGCTGCTCTTTAGTTGTGCATTCTCCATACAACCTGTGTCCTCTGCCGCTCCTCCGGGTCCCCCTCTCCTGCTCCATGCATTGCTGCTCAGTCCGGTGTCTGTCCTCCCCAGCCAGAGTCCCGCCCTCTGAGTCCAGCTCACACTGCACTGCATGCTTCTCCCAGCAAACAAACTTTAAGCACACAGATGCAGTGCAGCCCTATGAGAGCCGTCTCCCCAAAGGACACCGCAGGCTTGTCTGCCAGCACCCCCCTCCTCCCCGTCATACACAGATGTTGACAGGTCTCTCTGGGAGATATGTCCCCTAAGGACAGGGACCCCATCTCCCCTGGGGACAGGGCCCAGTTCTCCCTAAAGGACAGGGACCCCATTTCCCTTGGGGACAAGGACACCATCTACTCTGGGCACAGAGCCAACTTCTTCCCAGAGGACAGGGACCTAATTTCCCGTGAGGACAGGGACCCCATTTTTCATGGTGACAGGGACCCCATTTTTCATGGGGACAGGGACGCCTTCTCACCTGTGGACAGGGACGCCTTCTCACCTGGGGACAGGGACGCCTTCTCACCTGGGGACAGGGACCCCATCTCCCCTGGGAACAGGGCCCACTTCTCCCCAGAGGACAGGGACCCCATTTCCCTTGGGGGCAAGAAGCCCTTCTCACATGGGGACAGGGACCCCATCTCCCCGGGGGACAGGACCCATTTCTCCCCAGAGGACAGGGTCCCAATTTCCCTTTCCCTTCTTTCTCTTTGTCTCAAAGGTGTAACATCATAGGTTTGTTTAGACCTCTGATTATCTCACCAAAGTCCCCCAACGGGAGTCCTAAATTTTTTTTAAAAATAATAAAAAAAAAACTGCTGATACCAGTGGTGGAACTACATGGCTCACAAAAGTCGTACCTGTGACCGAGCCCTGGAGTTCCACCACCGGACTCAGAGGGAAGGGCCTCTGCTGGGGTTCAGGAGGGCCCTTCATGGTTTTTTGCACCGGGGCACTAAAGGTTCTAGTTACACCACTGGTGGGCGGTAACATATTTTTCCACCTAAGGGGGATACACGCTTTTGCAGCGTTTACTAAGTGTCTTAAGATAGATTTCTCATATTTTTTAGCTGGGATAGTCGTAACATGCAAAAAAAAAAAAAAAGAAGCTGAGTCTTCTGGTATTTTATGATGTTACTGTGAAGAATAAACATTCCGGTTATATGAAGACAGAGTACCCAGATTTATTTATTAGATAAAGAGTTGGAGTTCAGTAGGGTAATAGAATGCAGAGTAGGCAATTTAGCAATAACATTATATAGTAGGGGAATAAGTTACCATGTGATTTTTTGGGGGGGGGATTAGAGGTAAGAAGTTTGATGCAACTAGTATTAGTGATGTGTTGTAATTTAAGAGGTCGTATTTAGTATGTATATGTAGTAATCGATTTAGTTATCATGCTTTTAGCATTATGTTTTTGCTATTTTGAGTTTGCCCTTTTTGGTAATTCTTATAATGTAGTATAGAAATTTGAAAAGAAAACATAATATAACATATTTCTATTAGGGTAAGTCAAATACATCGCAGAGTGTATTTTCAGATTTGTCTTTGTCATAAGAAAAGTTATTATGATGTTCATATGATGAGGTAAGTATATTTGATTAGTTATATAATGTTTAGGCCTTTGTTGAGTATTCCAGAAGTTAGTTCCAGTGTAACTGCTGGTCTTGTTATGTTAGTTGTTGGTTGACGTTGTTGTGTATTTGTTATTATGCATTGTTGTTATTGAGGTTATGTCTTTTTTCTTTCTATTTCTACAAAAACAGAGAATAAGTAATGAAGAATAAGATGATTAGTCAAAAATATGATGTTATCTGTAATACAAAGGAACTTGAAAGTTTCAGTTAATTTAAGTCAAGAAGTCTGATGAATAAGTGATTATAATTATTTGTGTCCAAAGTTAGTAAAATAGCGTAAGAAAGTTATGATTCTTATTATGAGTTACAATGTGATCGAAGCAACATTTAAAAGTAAAAGGCGACAGACTCATCGGATAGAAGTCAATAAATAAAGTATTAAATTAAGCTTTAAAGAAATGGAAAGTCTAGAGACATGAAGATAATGAAATGACGAGTATATTCAATAATTTTTATGGAGTTGTAATTAGAGAGACTCTAATGGGAATATGTCGAGAAAAAATCATGTTAGGAGTCAGTATATTGAAAAAAAGAATAAAGATAAGTACAAGACGCAGTGTAGACGCACGAGTGTGTTGCTTATATGCAAAATACAATAGAGATTGCGTGTGGAATTGATAAAATAGGTGTATTAGTCATAGAGAAAAGTTTATCTTAAACGATAATGAATAAAGTACAGAAACTGTTATTCATAGGAATGAGTCTTTCCAAGTGGTAATAGTGTAAAAGAGAATGAAGAAATTAAAAGAGTTCAAGTTATAGTAGAAAAAGATAAAAACAGAAGGATGAAAAGTTAAAAAAAAGTAGAGTTACCAAGATGATTTAGCGAAAGAAAAGTAAAATATTTGTAATAGAGTAAAAGAAAATTAAATAGTAGGAGTAGAAACAGAAGAGTAAGAAAGAATACAAATAGTGGTATAAAAATAGATAGAGAGTAAGATTGAAGCATGCAATATGAAAGAGAAGGATAAAAATAGAAGCAGTAAAAAGTATGCCGAGACAAAGAAAAAAAATTTTTGAGAAAAAAGATAATGTTCCGTACTTCCCTCCAAAATGATATTAACTTTGGACACGACCAAAAGATGTGTAGCATCCTACCTCCCTCCTCCTGGCATCTCCAGCAACGATCTGGTATTTCGGGATAAAATTTATGTAATTTATGTGGAGTGTGATACCACTGTGTCAATATTTTATAATTCGTCTCCTGGATCTTGGTACAAATGGATGACTTCAACGCGAGTCTAATTATATTTTGTCTTTGGCTATTTGTAAACTTACAGTTCATCTCCTCTTCCCACCTCTCCATCCACAATAGATATGGTTGTTTCGGGGGGGGGGGGGGGGGGGGTAATCATTAGACCATACATCTTCGAGAGTGTTTGTGTCAGGGTCCCTTCCTCCGAGGAATACTTTTCGAATGTAGATAGTTGTCGTCTGAACCTCCCCGGAAACTTTAGTGAATGGGAGAAAATGGAGGAGCTGCAAAAAGCCTTCCAGGGCGGTAAACCAAAGGGGCCCGCAGGCTCCGTCAGTGCCGCTATGGACGGCCATCCATCTGGTAGTAAAAAATGCGATGCGTGAAAGCAATTAGTCTGTTGTAGGGTGGAAAAGTGGTAGTCTCTTAAGCCTGGGGGAATCGTGGATTCCCAAGTATGGACAAAAATGGGGAATCTGGTGACGAGAGTGAAGTTTTAATAATCACTTGTGAACAGATACGTACTGTAGGGCCTATGAGAGGGTGTGCTTTTAGATAATGCGGAAGATTATCAAAACACCATGGTGCCCCTTTCAGTAGGACATCGGTTTGCGCCTGTTCGATCCGAGTCCATCGTTTACTTATTGAATGGCGGTTCCAGTCTATAAGTCGCCCCATATATACAGCCTCATAGTATTTGAATATGTCTGGTAGTGCAATGCCTCCACTGTGTTTTGGTAAGGATAATTGGGAGCTGGAAATGCGTGGTCTCTTATACGCCCATATAAATTTAATAAATAAGGACTGAACAGCACTGAGATGGTATCTTAATTGGTAAGGCTCGGAATAAATATAAATACTTTGGTAAGATGCTCATCTTTAGGAGGTTACATCTCCCAAACCAAGAATGCAATTCCCGGTTCCAGGTCTCCAAGGTAATACGTGTTCTAGTCAGAAGAGGAGGAAAATTAAGTTCGAAGACCCGAGATAGATCAGAGGGGATATGCGTTCCCAGATATTTCAAAGCTGTATCTGTCCATTTAAACTTAAAATTTGCCTGTAGGTTTCTGAGCAACACAATAGAGATGCCTACTCCCATAGCCTCTGATTTATTAAAATTAATCCGTAGGTTAGACAGTCGACCATATGTCTCAAATTCGTATATAAAATTCGGGAGCGACACTGAAGGGTTTGTGAGCGAAAAGAGCAAGTCTTCCGCGTAAGCTGAAACCTTATGTTGCTCCTCTCCTATCCTGACTCCAGTAATATCTGGGTTCAAGCGGATCGAACAGAGGAAAGTTTCCAGGGATAAAGCATATAGCAACGGAGACCAAGGACATCCCTGTCTTGTCCTGTTCACAATAGGGAAGGGGTCTGATAAAATTCCATTAGTTTTAACCTGAGCTGTCGGATATAAATAGATCTTACGGATCCACTGCAACATATGTTCCCCCAAACCTATATGACGTAGGACCGCAAACATAAAGTTCCAGCTGACGCGATCGAATGCCTTTTCGGCGCCTGTACCTATTATAACACATGGAGTATGCATCTCCTGTGCAATATGAATAAGATTTAACACTTTGATTGTGTTATCACGGGCTTCCCTAGTTGGAATGAATCCCACTTGGTCAAGGTGTATCAACGGCTGTAGGTACTGTGCAATTCGAATAGCAATAATCTTTGTAAATAGTTTCAAATCGCAGTTCAACAATGAGATAGGTCTATAACTGCCACAGCAGGTAGGATCCTTTCCTTATTTAGGAATTACTGTTACGTGTGCTTTTAAGGTATCTCTAGGAAAGGATGTTTCAGAGCTTACTTTATTGAATAGTTCCACCATGTGAGGACCTAAAAGTGGGAAAAATTCCTTATAGTACTGTAATGAAAACCCATCTGGGACCGGTGTTTTGCCCGATTTGGAGACACTGAGTGCTTTCTGAAGTTCATCTAAGGTTATTGGTGTCTCCAAATTTTCTCGAACCTCCAAAGTTAACTGAGGGAGTTGGGAAGAAGAAATATAGTCTTCCATCTGTATTTGAGAGGGGGACTGCTCTGAAAGATTGTATAATGAGGCATACAAGTCTCTAAACCCCTGTGTAATTTGCTTAGGGAGCACCAATTTTTCACCTTTAGCTGTCATAATTTGGGGAATATATGAAGCCGATTTTTGTTCTCTAACCGAGCGTGCTAGCATTCTCCCACATTTATCTCCCGATTCATAGCCAATTTTGTGGCCTCGCTGTATATCGGCCTTGGCTTTGTATCTTAACAGGTCCATTACCTGTCTGCGGATAGAGAAAAGGTTTTGTTCAAGCATTGGGTTTGGTGCATGTTTATATTGAGCTTCTATTTTATGAATGTTGTGTAAAAGGGATGTAAGCTTTTCCGTCCGCTGGCGTTTAAGTCGTGCCCCGTGTTTGATCAGATTGATTTGATCAGAACCCCTCTTATAACTGCCTTGCGGGCCTCTTATAGGATCCCTACGTCACAGTCAGGTTGTTTATTTGATTTGGATGTACTGATCCAACTCACGTTGTACGTCTTCCACTATCTCAGGGGTCTGGAGGAGGCTTTCATTCAGTCTCCAGAATCTAGTCCTGCAGGCTGATTGCTCCGAGAGTTGATATATTAACTCAACCGGTGCGTGGTCCGACCATGTGATCGTACCAATTGCTGTACTATGAATGGCCTGTAACTGTGCATGTGGAATCAAGAAATAATCTATACGTGAATAGCGTTTGTGGGGAGAAGAGTAAAACGTGTAGTCTCTCTCACCTGAATGTTGCAGGCGCCAAACGTCAATTAGTTGAGCTTTGTAAAAAGCTTGTGACACACGCTTTCGAACACCAGGAGTACTAGAGGACAAGCCAGTAGAAGTGTCTATATTGGGAAGCAACGGTACATTAAAATCGCCTCCCAAAATCAACTGACCTTTGGAAAATTTCAGAAGACGGTTCATTGTACGGCCAAGAAAAAAATCTTGGTGATCGTTTGGCACATATATGGAAGCGAGGGTCATTTTTACTTCTCCTATCTGGCCTTTAATAAACATGAAGCGCCCCATTGGATCTGCTAAGGTATCCTGACATGACCATGGAAGTCGGCTGGACAATAGTATCGACACACCTTTGATTTTAGCTAAATTATTAGTGGAATGGTGAACCGCTGGATAGTATTTATTCTTCAGAATGGGAATTTTATCGTCTCTGAAATGCGTTTCTTGAATAAACCCCACACGTGTTGTTATTTTGAGGGGACAGCAAATTTACATTGTTGT